>VZRO01007582.1:843993-1084974 GCA_013397915.1 Daphoenositta chrysoptera | reverse complement strand
CCCCTCCCCTCCCCTCCTCTCTTTTGAATCATTTTTGAACATATGGCTTTGTCCCTGCGTGGACAGATGCAAAGCTGTCTCCAAGTTTGTTCCCGGGCCTTTGGAGAGGCTGTTAATGAGGTGGGATAAAACAGTTTCCAGGCTCTTCCACTCTTGACACAGTAGGACAAGAAAGACACTAGACTGAGACTGGTGGTGTACATGAACCAACCTGAACGTGGGAGGAAAAGATAACCTTAGCCAAAATATCTTAACGAATGCTGCGTGGCATTAAATGACTACAGATGTATGCAATAGATTTTGTGGTGTCACAACAGCCTACACGGCAACAAGCCATGTAGAAATAAGCCATGCAGAAAACAGAAATATGTGACAGCTAGCACGGTGTACATTTTTAATGCATTGCCTTGTGTGGGGCTAGGAAAAGCCTCCTCCTCACCCACTGCAACAGGTTACTTGTGTGCAAAAGCAGCAGCACCCCTGCAAAATATCACATATCATGAAAATCACAAAAGAAATGTTGGCCAGAGGAATCCCACAAATCCTTTCATTACACTGAATTTGAGGTGTCAGCTCCTGTACTGCTGCTGCTCCTTGGATGGTGTCTGTGAAAACTGACACCCTCAGTCATGTAATGAAAGGGCAGTGGGGATGACTTGCTTTTGTAGAGTAATTTGCAGTGTTGGGCACAACTTTTGATGATGCTGGTGTCCTTTTCCCTCCTGTACCTCAAGTGAGACAGAACAAGTGTGAAATATTACATAGCAGATGTTAGAGAAAGAGGGATAATGCAGCAGTTTTGGAAGCAGTGCTGGATGGAAATATACAGCTAAGGTCTCCATTTAAACTTGTTTCTAAAGGTCTCCATATGTTTTTATTTGTGTTTTCTATTTTACTCTTGGCTGTACTGGAACTTCTTTGTTTTATACTGGCACCTCCCATAACATTTTTAAGTTATGAAAAACATACTTCACAAATGAACTATGACTTTTTTCCCCTTTCTAGGTTTTTATTAAACTCAGTGGGACTAATTCCCTATTATTCTGCACCTTGTGTCAAATGGGTGTGAAATGCTGGCTAAAACTGCAGACATATCTTTGACTCATCAAGCTTGAAGTTTGGGATCACACCAGAAATTTGTGTCCAAATCTTACATCTCCAGTGTGGGCTCAGCCTCTTCAGACAGCAGGTGATATCGCAGGTATTAATAAACCATTTTCTCTTTCACTATTATTTATGTAACAAAATGCTGGTTTGATTTCTAAAGCATATTTCATCACTCTATTCCCTGCTTTTTTTTTGACAGTCACCACAAACACTGGCAGGAGACTGACTAACAATGGAAAGCAATAGCAGGAAAAATGGATTTTTCTCAATATGTTGAATACACTGCCAAAATCCCTTTGCAATCCACCTGCAGTCTGCAGACTTGCCATTACAGAGAAACCAAAGTTAAATAACCAACTATGGATTTCATATGCTAAAAAAAAACAGCCCAGAAGACAAGAAAATAATTTTTAAATCATAATCAAACTTACAGTCAAAATAGAAATGATTGATTACTTTCTGTGATAAATTTTCTCCATGAAATATTATTCTTTCTCTTGAATAACTGTAATGGATGGTGATAGATGCTGGTACTCAAAAAAATTAGCTTTTTTCTATCAGAAACCTATCCTTAGGGCCTTCTAGTTAGCAGCTCTTTTGATGTGTTGTCAACCCACACCTCTCACCTCAGAGACTCTTCAATGGAGTGTGTACTTCTTGAATAATAACTTCTTGTACAATCTTTAGAATAAAATAATTCTTTCTTCTCCTAATCTGATCATTTATCTACCTGGTGGCTGAGATGAAAAAAGTCTGGTGTCATAACTTTGGGAAAACTAAAACCAACCCCAACTCCCAAAAAATCACCTTCCCCCCCCAAACACTGTCTTATAGTAACCAAGAACTGGGTTTGTCCCTTTCTTTAAAAATAGGAAAAATCAAGTACTATACCTTATAAACATTATCATGGTCTAGCAAGGTCAATTTTGTATGAAGCACAATATTGAATAGTAACTGTCTTGTTAGTAACAGCAGGAAAAGAGAATTTTGCTGAATGCTGTGTCTACCACAGTCAAACACCTACTCATCTCTCACTCAGGCAATGCTTCATTGAAAGGAAATTTCTGTGAATTGGAGAAATAAGGATTTGACCACATGTAGAAATACAATTTTCCTGCTTTGTTAACTCATGCACTGATTAAAAAAGAAGCAATTTCAATTTTTCAGCAGATTAAATGTAAGTTTATTAAAACCATTGTCTGATATTCTAAATTGCAAGTTATATTTAATACATATTATGAGATTAAGACACAAAGATATATCTAGTTTAAGGAAATATCTTCAAACTTCAGTTGTAAGAGAGCTGTATTAAAGCAAATATTCAGATTAATTGGTGATGGGATCAATTAATGTCTAACAGCAAAAAAGAAATTGCTGATTAAGTCAGCAGAGGGAGAAATTTTGGGGTCATCACTGTCTCTTTGTAATCACTTCCCCAAATGTTTATATATGTAAGCACTGACTGAAAATCACTTAAAAGATTTAATCTGATGTTTTTAAAGTTTTGGCTGATTGTTTACTATGTTTGACCTGCCTATGTGAATACTTTAGTGCTTTGTCTGAAACTAACTTGCAACAGATGAGTTTAAAGGCTGATTAAAAACACGTGCGTTGATTATAAAATGAACAGAATAATTCTAAATTATTTCAAAATTTATGTAAAAACGAGCGTATCAAAGCATACTAAAGCATCTGACTATTTATACCCAGATTTTAAAATCACAAATATATAATAATTAACCAGTAATTTTGAAATAGATAATGTTCCTCTATGTTTCAATACATTTAATAACCAAAATCTTCAGGTAAGCATGTTCTACAGAAGACCCCAGAACAGAGCAGAGGGGCAGCATCACCCCCCTCGACCTGCTGGCCACACTGCTTTGGATGCAGCCTGGGACACAGTGTACAATTCCCGTGCTGAGGGTACCCACTGCTGGGGCATGTCCAGCCTTCCATCCATCAGTATCCACAAGTCCTTCTCCTCCTTAATCTCATTTGCCTCTACCTTTCAACAAAACTTTGAGTTTCTCGACAGATCAAGGCCATGCATGTGTGGTAAGCCAGCCATAACACCTTTGCCTTCATGTTTCCCCTAAAGCAGTTGTAAGCAATCTGATTTTTTTGTTTTCATAAGAGTTTAGAAAAGTATAAAACTAAAGTGGGCCTCAAAAATGCAAAGAAACTTTGGAGTTGATGCTGTGCCAGGTAACACAAATAGATTAGAGCATACATTGACAGGCCAGGAGCAGTTAAGAGTGAAAGATCAAATAAGAAGTGAGAACCCAAAATAGTCAGAGATCTTTAGAAGAGATATCATATTATTAAAATAATTACCAGTGCAAATGGTACATGTGTAGACAATACTATGTGCTAAAGAGAGGGGACAGACAGGTCAAATGTTGAATTTCTCTGTTCCTTCATTTCTTCCTTTCTCTACTTCATTAATCCTGATGCCAACAGAGTGCAGTTTCTGTCCATACATTTCACTGGAGTTTTATCAAGCTAATGGGGTTCTACAAATTAATCTGTGATGTTGTACCATAATTCAGTGAACTATGCTTTCAAATAAAATTTCCAGACCTATCGCTGTATTTTCTTTTTCATATTTTCTGGTGGTTGTGATTACAGATTTTAAATCAACACCAGTTGCCACACAACAGTGTCTGAAATATTGTTGTTATTTTCTCCTCTAAGATAGATACATCAGGATAAATATTTCAATGCAAAGCCAGTAATTTTTTTCCCCCATGACTACTGTTAAAAACCTTCAAATATTTATAGATTTTTATTAGATCTTATCGTCGACACTTATCAACACTAGAACTTAAACTTCTCCCAGCAAATCAGTTCCCCCGGTCTTTTAATGTATTTTTGTTTCTAAATACTATTTCATGGTCACTTTTCAGAGGAAATGAAAATGTGGACTTAACAGACTGATGCATGTCATGAAAACGATGAAGCAATTTGAGAGATACAGCAATAGCAAGTTACCAGGACTGAATGATGTCCCTCCAGAATTCTGAATATAGAAATTTATTAATTACAGTATGTATAGATGGGAAAATACTTAGTCTCTTTAAGACAGTAATAATAACATATAACCACCCCCCCATCACACACTGAAAGGCACTAATATTGCTAACTTCAGGGTTTTGAGTTTAAGAAAGGGTGTCAAAATCCAGATACGTTCTGGTGCTGGGAAAGCTGTTGTCCTAAAGATGATGCCATTGCAGGACTTGAAGGAGTATAGCCTGAAAGGATGAAAACAATGCCTCTCCTGCAAAAAGGAACTGAATTAGAGCAAAACAAGTAAAAGCGACAAAGGAATAAAAAACCCTGGACTTTCCAAAATCTTATGGTAAAGATAAATTAAATAATTTGTTTAAGGAATTAAATTTCTGTGT
Source organism: Daphoenositta chrysoptera (assembly GCA_013397915.1). Lineage (NCBI taxonomy): Eukaryota > Metazoa > Chordata > Aves > Passeriformes > Daphoenositta > Daphoenositta chrysoptera. Next base: position 1,080,460 of record VZRO01007582.1, on the reverse strand, counting down.
AGAAATGAATGAAATCCTACTTGGGATTAAACCAGGTATTTATTATTTTTAGTGTATCAGTTCTCACCCCACCCCCAGTATGAAGATAAATTAAAATTGTACTAACACATAGTTAGGATGGGTAATTACTCCTGCTGTGTTTCTCTGGTTGTGTCCACACACGGTGACTGGGATGGAGAAGGTAAGAACTAGCTAATGTCAATAAGCTGGTTTGAGCAGGTCTAAAATGGATACGGCCGGTAGCAGGAGGTTGGGATAACTGAGGTGTCTGCTGAGCTCCAGCTGTCTCTGCCAGGGTCTGACAGCAACCTGTCTGTCTGTCCATGCCCAAGCTGTGGCTGTGCTTGCTCCTGAAACCAGGCTTGGCTCTCCAGATTTGTTCTGTAGGAGCATGCTACAGAGACTGCAAGGATGTTGTAGTGCCAGCGGAGGCTCATGCAAGATCTGCCTGTGAGAAGCAGTGAGGCAGCTTATGTTCGCATATTCAAAAGAATAGCAACAACCCAACCAACTGATAAATATTTTTTTTCTGCTTTAAACCTGTAAATTACACAGAAATTGATGTCATACTGTCATCCTAACAACAACTTGTTGCTTGTCGGAGCACATCCAGGTTTGTGCATCTGACTTTGGGAAGGACACTTGGGGTCACTTGGGTAACACACTTTGGACATAGGTTTTATTTAGTGTGTCATATTGCAAAGCAAGTGGTTAGACCTCAGCCTGAGACTGACTCACCTTGAATTCACCCAAAGTCTGTAGAAGAGAATATTAGTTGAGTGGATGTAGGTATACAACAAATGGCATATCTTCTGCCCTACGCAGACCCAGAGACTAAAAATAGAAGGGCACTTTGATGAACAGAAATAAGATTAATTCCTCTATCTAGCTTGAAATCAAAATGGAATCCAGCCCTACTCAGTCAAATATTTTGGCTGGGTTTTTAAAAAGGGTTGGATTGGTGCATTGCTATTATTCACTGTAACAACTCATATAAACAGATAAATACGTGATTTTTTATGCCAAATGCTCTTCTCCAGCTTTGAAATGAAACTGGAAAGTTGGGCTGTCTAAAAGTATTCAAATGCAATGCTTCGTGCTGTACATTTTTTCTGCCTGAAGAGTTTAGGAAGGATATCTTTTCCCATGTTGGTGGGTAACCTCAGTTTTATTTTTTCATAAGCTAATATGTTTTTGAGGTACTTGCTCACTAATGCTAGAGACCCAATGTGCCACTGCCTAATTCTTTGTGCCAGAGACATTAGTACTCCAATTAGGAGAAAACATTTAACATCCTAGAAAAGATGGAATAGTTGTTCCCTTTGCTTCTCAAGGATTGAGCTAAATCATTCCTTTGTGATCATCCAAATTTTGGTCTACTTCCTTACTCTTTCAGTCAATCAAATGTAATTTTTAATGTGTCCAGTAATCTCTATTCCCAGGCTTTACCTATTAAAATACAAATAAGCACAAAAGTGATGCAGGGCACTGGTTAATGGTGACTTTCCCTTGTACAAAAAGCAAAAAGCTTGTCAAGTACACCTCTGCCTAATGAGAAAGCACAGGTGTTCTGACAAGCAACAGCAACAAATTAAAAAAATACTCACTATCCTGTCAAATAATGTGTGTATATCAATGATCTGGAATACAAAGCAGACTTATCAGCAATCACATTTTTTAGTAGAATTCACTTAAATGTAACACCTTCTCCCTCTAAGGTTTTGAGGGAGGTATCTTAAAGAAGATCATACAACTTACTTATCCCAGGAACAAAGGTTCTTTTTTGAAAGCTGTCAGCTTGCTGACAGATATGATGAACATTTATTTCAGTCTTGTAAAACATATTAATCAAACTTGTTCCTATAGTTTCAGTCCAAGGAGGGCTACTGTTTTCTTTAGAAAAATGTTGTACATAATTGAGGAACTATGAATACATGTACAACTTGAATGCAAGCCATTATCTGTGACATTTATTTATTTGCAATGAATAAATACTAGTCGATAACAGGCTTAAGGAAGATGGAAGCAGTATATGGAAATCTGTTTAATACAAGGCTATTTGCCAAAGATCCATGCACCATTCATTGAACCTTAAAAAACTTTTGAAAATATGGGTTGCATTTGCAAACTTCCACGTATGGAGAGCTGGCAAGCTGCCTGGTTTCTACTTAAAGGATTGTCATTCTTGGAAAAATAAATTTCTCTGACTAGACAAAAGTCAGTGTTTTCATGTTTTACTGCAATCAAACTGATATGGCTGACAATTTAATGTCTCAACACTTAAAATATCTGTGGATAATCAGTTACTTCAATCATCATAACTACAAGATTTCTCTATTTTCAAAGACTGTGTACATATGACAGAGATATTTAACAGTTTTACCAGAAACCTCCCCATCCTTAATCTTTTGTGATTTCTCTTAAGCTGTGAAATTATTTTTTCCCAAATGCTTGATTTTATAATTAATGGAAAAAAAAATTCCAATCCTGCACTGTAATCAGATTTTCAAACCTTTGTGTTAATGTCCTGTTTTATTTAATTTGATGTATCTTTCATAGCCTGCTTGCCTGTCAAATGGATGTGGAAATGTGCTGGCATTCCAGCTGAAAAGATCTTTATGAGTGAGAAAATGCTCAAGGCTTTTTCAAAGTGGGTGCTGAACATACGTTTCTCTTCTTTGACTCCAGGGGCTGCTAACAGCTGTCCCAGCAGACAGGTATCACAAGGTTAAAGGCTAGCAGATCTGTGCATCTTCAGGATCTGACTGCCAGCAAAGGAGATGGGTAGTTTCTCAAAACTAATAGTGAAAATGGCAGCAATGATGAGAAGCAGAAGGAGCTGACAACACAAAAATGAAAAGGAACCTGCAAAAAAATGAATTCTGGGTAGTAGAACACTTGGCAGAGCTGATTTTAATATCTGGCAGGTTGAGTTCACTAATCTTTGCTATTCATATTGATGTGAAACTTCATAGAGTTTTAGAGATTTGTATCTATTAAAACATGCAGGAATGTTGCTACAACATGGGAACAAGTTTGCTAACACCTGCCGTTCTTTCTCCATGATAAAAATTGATATGAACTGTTTTAAATGCCTAACAGATAATTACTCTTAACACTCAATAAGGAAAGCTACATCTTCAGAGCCTCTTTTATCTTTAAAAAGTAATTAGAAAAAAAATAGACTAAAACTCACCAGCAAGGCAAAACAACATTCTTCCCCCTACTGTCCTCCCTCTCTTTTGTTTCTTTGATTACTTGGAGCCTTGTAATCAAACTAAGCTTAGTTTTAGGACCCTTGGGGCAGTATCTCTTAGTTCCCTGTCAGGCTGTGTTGGAAAACAATCAATCTTGTTCTTGCGCTGGCTTGGTAGAAGTGCCACAACACAAGGAGTGCAACGCTTTGCTCTTTCTGTGAAGCTTCGATGACAAAAGTTTTTATCAGAAGCTGACTGTATTTAGGATTATGAATATGCAATGACTCTCATTAGTATTGAAGCACAGGAACATGGTCTGACATCCCTTGCCACTTTTAGCTGCTGCAGAGTTGTCTAATGAATTGTCTTGCTCTTTTACTCTCACAGTCTTTGCTGTTATGGCCCAATTTGAGAATACTATTGATGGCAGAAATTAATTGCCAAAAAACGCTCTTGATTTTGTTAAACAGTGTTGAGTCAGTGTTTAAATTGTCAAAATAGAAAACCATTAAACTCTACGGGGGACAAATTCATCACAGGTGGAGACGATATGCATGTCTGTATGCAAAGCCATGCACAAGCAGAAAGGTATGTGGCACAGGTATGCATATTGTCCTGTAACTGTACTTGTACAGACAAACATATGCATGTCTATTACTGATGGGTCTCAGAAACCTAATGTCCTGATGAATTTTTTTATTTTATTTTTCCAATAAGAACAAATAGAGATAATTGAAAGTTTTTCAAATGAGCTTGACTCCAATATATTGCTACTTGATCACCCGTTTTATACTCTTCCTTCTCCCATTGGAACCATGCCAAACACTTTTCAGCTCATCTGCAATCTGTTTGAATAAGTTACTGATAAGGATGGTTCCAACAAGTCATTAAGATATCTGGCTAGATTTTTTGTATTTGAGGAGATGTGTAGGCTTTCAGAAACAACCAGAAATGAACCTTTTCCCCCCAGTTGGTTAAATTAAGTAATTTTTCCCCTATTCATCTGAAATTTCTTCTGACATAAAAGAAGCTTTAATGGCTTTCTGCAGATTGTGAGGGGTAAAGTGAATTGAAACAGATAATGTATTCAAAGAAGCTTAAGCAGCATTCTGAAAGGTGTGTGTGTACTGCAAATAATAAAGGATATGAAGTCCTCCCAGTAAGATGTCAGTCCTCTGCAGCTCTATATCCATTTAATCAGAAATGGAAATGGTCCCAGTGCAAGGAAAGAGGATCTCTTTTAATTTTTACTGTGATTTTTGGCACTGTTGCTCTAACACAAGCTTGTGTTACCTCTTGATCCAACCTCAGGACTGCCTGTTCTTATCAGCTGGATTAGAAAATAACGAACATCTACATCTTGTGAGTATCAAATACAAGAGCAGTTTAAAATAAATGCAGTTCTGACAAAAGTGGCTCAACTATCATACATCAAACACTTGTTACCTCTCTTTGCCTTAGTGACTGCACATGACTAAGAAAGAGTGAGTGATAAAATCTGAAGAAAGATGAAACCAATCTGGACCTTTTTAAAGATCATCAATCATTCTGCACAGCCACGATATTATTAGTTCCAGTAAACCTTGTTCTCCCATTTTATGGACATCTTAAGCCCCCCACCCCAGGACCAATGCTACCATGGGAAATCATTTTTATGGGCAGCATCTTAGTGTGGGCCAATCAGATCTAATCACATAACAAGCTACTGAATTATTCAATGTTCTCCCTAATTTTGCATTCTTCCTGCACTTTGCTGTCACTACAGGGTTTTAAAAGTATGGATTTTTACAATATTTATTAAGAAGATAACCATTCGCAGAATTTTTCTTTCTCTATGTCTTTCAATAATCATCATTCCCTTAGATTGTTGCAGTGTACACATTACTATATACAGAATATTTTTTCTAAAAGGAATAAAATACTCAATGCAGCACTCAGCTTTAAACTCTTCCAGTTTTTAATATACCAAATGTAAGGACAATAGTGAAACAATTGTGTTCAAACATAAAATATTCATATTTACGGAGCAAAATATAACCAGCATGTCTCTTAGCTGTTGCTATGAATACAGGGCTTACATTGTATGTGAAAATATTTCAGTTTTAATTGCAAATCTGTGCAGAGATGATTTGGGGTCTGTAATTAGCACATAAATTTCAGACTTTGCAACTGCTGTGAAAACACACATTATTTATGGAACTATTATCTAAATATAATTCAGTGTTTTTTGCTTTCAATAACTACTGTAAAAGTCTGATTTAATAAAATGTGAAAAATTTCCCATCTCTTGCACTTCTGTTTACATTATGGAGCATTCATTCCTCTGCATTGCCATTTCCCACTCAATCTGCAGTGAACTTTGCTTTTATCCATACTTCACTCATACCTCAGGGAGATTTCTTCACAACCATAGAGTGCCTGGCACTTAATTTGTGTAAAATGAAAGCCTGGATTATTCAAATAGCTCTGAACTGCACAAACAGAGTAGTTTATGTGGCCTCCATCCTCATGCTTTTCATCTGGGCTGGAAGCAGGAATAGATAGGAGTCTAGTTGCAGCTGGGTTTAAGCTGCTGTATGCAGATTTCCAGTTATCCAGACAGGGTTAATGGAAGGACAACGTGTTGCCTTGTTATCACCTGCTTATTACAAACTGCAGGCTCAACTGCTTCTAGCTCCCATCAGAGTAGGGCACAACCAGTACAAAATTCACCTCTTCCTTACCAGAAATCTCATTAATTTTGAAAACTGGTTACTTGCAAAACCAGTGTATAGCAATCATTTTTGAGACCTTCTTCTGTTCTTGAGTTTAAAAGTGTATTTTTAGGTCATATGGAACCGAGCATTTTTCTTGCCAGCTTTGTGCTTGTCTCTGGGTTCAGGATGGGAACTGCAGGTAAAGGGACTGGGCACCAGGTATGCACAAATTCCACAATGTCAGGCTAAACACTAAAACACAGCTTGCAGTAACAACAATGACAAAGTCCATAATATGGACTTAAGTTACATCAGAATGTGACACAACTGAAACTTTCTCTCTTCTACTTCCCTCCCCTGCCCCGCCCCCTTCCTTTTGGGTCTGTATATCACTTTACTCTCTGAAGGAAAATACTTGTCCACTTTCTGTCTGCTTCCAAACTGCAACCACACCTTGCTGTCTCTGGCTGCTGCAGCACCACTGTGCAATGGCAACGTCAACAGCCACCTCAATAATAATCAGAATAATGGTCACTGACAGGGTTGCCTTGCCTCCCCCAGGGCTGCCCACCCTTGCACCTAAAGCCCTACCTGCAGGAGCATCACCCAACCCACCCACAGGGTGGGCTGCACGCTGTGTCATTGCCAGGAATGTGCAAATATTTTGGCATGGGACTGCCAGGATTTTCTCAGACCTGGGAGCAATATCTTCTCATACGTCTGCCCAACTGCTGGCATTGGAGAAAGGCAGGAGCCCTGCATGGCATACAGAGGTATAATTTTCGATTTGAACAATGATATCAATGTCATGGCGCACATGCTCTGGAAAGAGAGTTACAAAGAGTAATTAAAAGATTCAGTGTGAAGCCACTGAAAGCTGTTATTTAAAGTTCCAGTATTACTATTACCATTAAAATTTAAAGTGAAAGAGGCCCAATTACAAACAGCTATTTTCTTATACGAAGTCACTTTATTTTTGCCCTTTGAAAGCCCTAATTTCTGCCTTGCCATTCCTGCCACAGGACCTATCTTCGTGGCTTCTGGTGTCAGCAGGATCCTGAGCCTCCTGATGAGGAATGGATCAAGAGGGCAGAAAGGCTTGAAGCCTCACGGGGGATGGTAGAGCAGACTCTCATTGGCCTAACCTGCTCTCTTGGTAATATTAGATAAAGTACCTGAAGGAGAACCCAAACCTGCCTTTGTAAACTGCGAGTGGCATCCAGGAACAGAGAAGACACTGAGTACCTTTTTAGGAAGATAAAAAAGGATAGGTGAGATAGGAGAACTTTTCTGACAGACAAGTCAGTTAGTAATTGTTGTAATTGCTTTCTTCACAATTTTGATGCAAAAAGTTGCTGGTTGTTTACATAATAAACCGTAGCATTCAGTACACCTCATAAGACTGTCTACTCAAGTAAGTAAAAAAATTTTTTTCTATCTTTATATGGCTGGTACTAAAATGATTACTTCAGATCAATAGGTTATACTATCTTTAAAACCTCAGGACTGAAGTGTTTGCAGTGGTCTTATAATACTGATGTATTTTTCTTAATGTCTGGCATGATGAGATGCCATGAAGGCGTGAGCTTTCTCATGAGAAGGAAGGTTCTGCTTTCTGGAAACATGGACAATTTTAAAACAGAATGTCCTTGAAAAGCCTCAGAGTTGTGCAGCCTTTCACACAAGGACTTCCAAAAGTGAGTGTGGCATTTGGCTCACAGGCAGCAGAATGGCAGTCTAAAAATTTGGGAAAGTAGACCAGTTCTAATAATATCATACCATTCAGCCTGACCATCCAATGCACAACAATTCAGATAATTTTGATTTCTTTCACATTATCAACGTAATTCCAGATGCAGAACAATTAATCCAGTTTTCAGATGAGATTGGTGACACATGAATAACGTGGGAAATCCCTAATAAACACCCAGGTAGAAAGGAAATCAGAGCAGTTTTTTCAAACCTGAAGAAATCAATTATTTCTCCTTACAAGTGATATCAGAATATTAGGGTATTTTTCCTAGCCACCTGTCAAGCAGCTGCACATGACATACCATTCTCATCTTCAGCAATGTTGTTGAAGGAATATGAGATATTTTCCATACTCTGATCATCATCAGCCCAAACAGTTTTCATTTTTAATCCCCCATTTAATCAAAATGGAAGTGATCAGAAGAAAATAACAGAGAAATTGTTCAGACCACACTGGAGAGCACTCACCAACAGGGGTGTACATAGAGGCAAAAGAATGTTCTCTTTAAAGGTACTTCTGGAATAGGGCAGAAAATAATTTCAAGAGTAGAAGATACAAATACACCTACCAGCTCAGGGTTTTGATGGCCATAAGTATCTGCGTTGCAAAAGAAAGCTACAAAACAGTACAGAGAGACAAACTAGTGATGCAGTGGAGCTTTTACCTGCCTACTCCCCAAAGCAGAAATTAAAGCTAGCAGTGGAATAGGCTTTTAATTATGGACTGGTAGGCCATTGTCAGCAGTTGCTTTCTGCAATAGTGGCATGCTCAGTATTGGGTGTTCATGCACTACTTTAAATATTTGAAGTGGGACACTGTGTAGCAGCTAGAGGACAGCATCCCTCTGCGCTCAGTGCTGTACAAGCACAGCATCAACACATCAAGGCACCTCTGTGTCTAGGAGATTACAATGCAGGGAACTGACTGGAGATATGTCACCGTCCTGTTAAGGCCAATTTGGCAGTGATGCTGAACCCTAGAGGAAAAATTCATCACTTATGTCACTCCAACCGTACCCATATGCTCATATCATCATGTATTTTCTTCTGAGCTTGACCTGGCCAGGGCTGGCCTTGCACTTGAAGGAAAGAGCCATCATATGTCATCACCAAAGCAGTTGCTTCCAGCAACATGTTTGCAGCTGGCTGGATACTGGGGCTAAGTGACCTTTGGGATTCAGCCCAAAGGTTCCTGCAAAAACAGGTCAAGGCTGGTCCCAAAGAAGGCTATTTAGTGTTGACTTAGCAATAGTGGTGAAATCATTCAAGGAGGGACACATGATCTGTGCAGATGGAGAAAGCAATGGGCAAAGCTGTGATCTGCTGCCAGACTGAAAGAAAAAATAATTATTTTATGCAATGTAGACACTCTTCACCTACTTTAATTTTTAATAGAAATGTTCCTTTTTAAGTACTATGAGCAATACAAGTTTAATGTGAACTTAGAGGACCATGCAACACAAGCATAATTGACTTACTATGATCACTCTCTACATATTTTTTCCCCATTTTTTCTTAAGTCTTAATGTTTAATTCTTAATGGAATCAGAAAACGAAAGAGAGCTGGAATGTGACATAGCAGTCAACTACTGTGAATTCAACCTAGTAGTCAATATTGAAATTGGATTTGAATTACTGCGTAAATAATTGCAGATTAGAAGACTGGAACAAAGGAACCATAGTAAGACATAAACAGCCTGCAGGTCATAGGCAAAGGACACCAGAAATAGTGTTTACAGAGGTCAAAGGTTTACATTTTTAAGTATCACTGTATTGAGGAACAGAGGTCACTTTTTATGTTTGTGACTTTGCTCTGTAAAATCTGAGTTTGTCTTACATGCAGGTTTGGTATCTTTCTACTAACTAGCCTTACAACTGAAACACCAAATGAACAGTGTTTACACTGAACCCTTGGACTATTGGTGCGATACTAACACTCTTTCTAGGCACAAAGTGCTCAGTGTTCAGCTAACCTTACTTTCATCTTCTCTCTCTGCTTTTGCAACTTTACCCCATCAGTAATAAACAATGAGGAAAGCTGCAACGTCTTGCAGGGATTATAACATGTCCTCCCCTTAATTACAGAGTTATGTTGTTCGTCAAAGCCCATCATCCGAACAGGTAAGATTGAATTCAGTGACTGCTGAATTGGACCTACTCTGAGCTGCAATAAAAGTGGCAAATTGTCTGTGCTTATTAGGGGTTTTGTAGTAGAAGTCTTGGTGTCTTATGGAAAGGTAGTGTTACTGTCGTCTGTGGTGTTTTCTGGAGGTTGAAACTGTGAAACAGGTGAGAAACAATATTTGCTCTATTAACCAGACAAAAGTTCATAAAACTAATGTAGCTGGGAAAAGAACATCATGACTTAAAAAACCGTGGGCCCACTCCCAGTTTTAGGGGGTAGATGAGGGGAGATGAAGTCATCACGTCCTCACACAGGAAAATGAACAATGCTATATGTTGCATACAAAGATCCCAAACAGTCTATTTTTCTATTTAAAAGGTCTCAGACCCAGAAGCTCTCCTATCTCTTTGAGCTTGTAATTTCTCTTTCTGACCAAAGGTTTTAGTCAGAAAAGACAGAACAAAATTTCTATCTCTTACATCTTTTTGTAGAGAAGGACGGCTTCACAGCTGTTTCTTGATCCTGTAAAACAGGTCTGATTAAATGCATAATAACAGTATAACTTGATTACTTTTGGGTATTACTTCTCACCCGTAACAGCAAGAAAGGAGGGGATCTGCTTAGTTGCAATCTGTATCTGTTGTTCTGTTTTCAGCTTTAGTAACAATGGTTTTTTATTCTTAATAATGACATTTATTTTTTCTGTATTTCAGTGTATTTACCTTAAAATAACTGTAGTAATAATTTTCTGTTACAGTATAATGCTAGAACTCCTGATTTCTGCAAGCAAAAAATATTTTGAGATCCTCTTAGGAAAGGAGGTATTAAAAAGGAAAACTGTAGAAGAAGATAGCTGGCAAGTAACACTAGCTTATGATACCACCACTTGTGATGCCATGATCTCACAGTATATTCTTTTCTCCTTTCAATTAACACATTGTAACTCAAACATTATCAAAATATTTGCACAGATGCAGAGGTGAACATGGCCCTCAAAACTTTCTACAAGACAAGGGAAAATATTTTCTTGTGGAGAAAGCTTATTAACAGTCAAAGCAATGATGGAATCAGCACTTGGGGCAACTCCAAACCCACCTACTCAAACTTGCAAGGAAGAGAGTTAGACACAGATCTTGGTGCCATGATTAGTATTTCCTCTGGTTTGGCTCTTGTTATTTCTGTTCACATCCACTAAAAGCAAAAAAAAAAAAAAAAAAAACCAAAAAAACCCCCAGCCAGTTTTAAAGCTGTGATCGTATTCCCCAGCAAAGCTGTTTGTGATTTCCATTTTGCAGATTTTCTTTTCTCTTATATCCACTACCAGACGATGACATCTAGTTCCTATTTCCGCCTGTTGACATCACCACCAGACACAAATTTGGGAAACCTACATCATTCACTTCAATTGGTATGCTGGTGTTGTCCCTGAGCTGAAGAATGTACGTAACTACGTATGTTTCCTTCTCACTATCCCTTCAAAGGAACTGGAGAAGAGAATGGAAAGAAAGGAAATTTTTAACCTGTTAATCTACTTCCTTCTTTCTGTGCAGTTTTTTCTGTCTGATAAATAGAAAACTAGGGTGTGTGCCAGTTAACAACTTCGCAACCAATTAAAAGTCTGTATATATGAGATAAGCAGGTGGACACTAATAATGTTTTGAGTTTATGATTTGTGTATGCTTCTTCTTGGCCCCTCTCCTCCCTTCATTCTTTAATTTGTATAAGCACATAACACAGAAAGGGCACTCACACAGCCAGCCTCCCAGTGCATATGGTGTGGAAGAGAATGAAGGATTAATCATTAAAACACCTTTATTTAGTAGTGTCTGCATTAGGAGTACCTTGTTAGGCACAGTGACAACAACATTGTCAGGAACAAAAGAAACTTATACAAATCCACTTTGGTTTGGTTATAATTTCTGAGAATTAAGTGTATATTAAAGACTCAGAAAAGTCATCCCTTAAATTTAATTGAGAAAGGAGACAAGACACCCTTTTAAGTATAAGCATATGTTGTTGCTGATAAACTGATTTTGAATTTTGTAAATTGGATTTGCATCAAAAATGACAAAGAAACACATGCTGCTGTGTGACTTTCACTGTAGCATCAGTATCATACCCATACTTCTCCAGGTATAAAAGGTAGTTTAGGCTGGTTTTGTAAATGCACAGGTGGGCAGTATCTGCGCCGATATTTTCCTTAATGATGAGGCTGCTCTAAAGAGGCTGAATTACGTAAGGTGCAGTTCCTAGCTGCTGATGGGGCACTGCTGCATATGCCAGCTCTACCCATGCACAGCTCCACCCATGCACAGCTCCCACAGGAGGAAGCAAGAAGCATCAGTGGGTCTCTGAACAGAGAACTAGGAATGGGAGCATCCTTGCTCAATGTGTTTAAGGGGATTTAACGTAGTCTGACCTGAACTTTCATCACAAACTTAAGCATATTGCTTTGTAGGATCAGGCCGTTGTTTTATAGTAATAGTGGAAACCTTGAGGTAAATTAAATTGTCATATACAGTGAAACTATGACAGATCTGTCCATAGATGTCCAGCTGAAGGTAACACTGAGGACTGTAACCAACACAGCAAGACGGACACACAATGGGAAAAAGGAAAGAAAAGCTCTCCTTCATCCCGCACTCTCTCAACCCACCACCCTGCATAACCTCCCATAGCTTGAAGCAAGACAAGAAAGCCAGCATTTCGCACCCTCCAACAGCTTTGACATGACAGGTATGGTATTTTCTTACCCACAGAATTGCCAAGGAAATCCGCCCTAGCAAAAGTGCAAAAGTTTTCAGTATAAGGAGGTGGGGTGCAAAAACTGGCTTCTAGGCAAAGGTTGAAATGACTCAATCTGAAACAAAATGTAAAGCAATTACTGCCTGGAAAAAAAAAAGATCATGCTGACATTTAGAGGCTGCAGTGATAGTATCTGTCCCTTCCCAGGCTGACATAAGCAGCCTTGATTTCATCCCAAAATGATTTTATTTTTGTTTGTTTGATATTTAGAAGATCCTTTATTTGGAGGTGGGGGGCAGCAGGATGGATTGCCTTAACTTCAGCTTTTATGCTGAGAAATAATTGCCACCCCAGAAAGGTAATTACATACGCCATTGTTTATACGCATAATAGGCCTGGAAAAGCATGTTCTACAGATAGAAAAAAAGAGAAAATCCTGCTTTCACATCAGGGCGGAACACTATGCAAAGTGACAGATTGCCACAAATAGCATTCAAACCCTTGCACAGTAGTGGTTGATTTTTCTTCTGGGGAAGAGGGGGAAGGGATGAAGGCTATGGAATAGGGTGGAAAGGAAAAAAAAAAAAGACAATTTTGTTCAACAGCCATAGTAACATACACAGTGGTTTTTACTGTCTTGATTGCTGTTAAATGAACCTGATCTTTAAGTTGTTTTTAAAGTCACTGCCTCAAAGGGACATTTTGTATTGCCATCTTGTGCAAATACCACTTCTCCTAAAGTGGCCTTAATTTGAATTGCTTTGAAAGCAGACCAGATAATCTGCTAGAATATGGTGTGGCATGATGCATCTCCCCTTTGTGCCCTTAGTACCTCATAGAAAATGAATTTAGCTCAGAAAAGGACAACTAGTCTCTTTTCCCCCCTTCCATCGTAATACAACAAAAGAATAAAACAAACAGTGTGCTGTGATGTCAAATCTGTTTCAGTTTTTTTTAAAATGCAAAATATGTATTTCTTTAAAATATTGAAAGTTTCAGGGCTGAACAAAGGAAAAAAATGCATATGTATTTTGATATTGAACCAAGCATTGTTAGATGCTGAAGCAATTCATAGCAGGGCTATTCTCTGTGGCAGTGTCCAGCAAATTGCATGAGCTGCTTGTTAGGCTTGACAACAGTGTTTTACCTAACAAAGGCCTCAACAGCTCAGAGCAGCAGAGGAATGTCAAAATGAGCACATTTCACACACAGATGTGTGACCATTATAGTCTGTAAGAAGATGCATGGGGTGGAGGGAAGAGGCTGGGTGCTGGGAAGGCTAACAGTTAGCAGTAGGGACATGGCCCTACTGACCACATTTAATCAACCCTTCTGTAAACAATTCAACATTTTCATTGTTCTCTAAAAACTAATAAAGAGAAACAAGCACTTTTCATTCATCTTGAAGTAATTTTCTGTCAGGTTTGAGCCCCTTGTGGCTTACAGCTTGTGCATTGCTAGCTGTGTGATACAACAACTATTTCAATTTATTTTACAAACTCTGGCCATTCACATGTCAGTTAGTGTTCACCAAGCCGGCATCTGAAATTGTGCAGTTAACGAGTTTTACAACATTTCTATCAAGAGAAACTGTTTAGCATAACTGACTCTTAAGGAGTTATTATACCTCTAAAAATCCATTTTAAGGGGCATTATTTAAATAAAATAGAAAAACGGTTCACTGCCTTTTAAAGGGGCTACAAAAAAAGTCCATCAGATCCAGTGCAGTAATCCTCAGCTTAAAGCACTCTTGAGAGCACTTCTGGGAATTATCAGCATAATGAAATGTTTTGTGAAATGTCCAGATAGATTCCTCTACTCAACAATTTTACTGCACTATATTTATTTTTCTTCTAGTTTTTAAAGAAGTGAATTACTTTTTTGAGGTGATTATTCTACATTGTGTGGATTAACTGAATGCATTTTTGTCAAGGCTGTAGTATAAGCGAGGGGTTCAGTCTGTGTACAATCTATATACATTTGCACAGCAAAAAAAAAAAAAAAAAGTCAAGCCCTTTATGTTATTCTCAGCTCTAAAAGGGTTAAATCACAATGAGGCTTGTGCAGATTTGCATTTCTCTTGTACCGCATTTTTCTTATACTTTACAACTTTCTTATACAATGGCACCTATAAAACGCTATATTGAAAATAATTCTTAAATTGCTCATAGGAGCTCATCAAACTGAAATTTGTTCTGAACTGCTCTGAAAAGGAGAAATTTATGAATTTTAACTTAATTGATAGATATCTATCTTTTAACTGTGGCAACTAATGATCCAAAACTGCTAATACTGGTAGTCCATAATGGTAGAAACACTGCAGCATTTACGTGAGTCAGTCTCAGCATCTTAAAACACCTAATGGAGTAAACCTCATGTTTGTGATGTAAATTAGCCAGTGTTCCTGCCTAAAATGAGCACCGGTAAGAGAAAAATTATTATTACAGTACAATTACAGATACAGTAGGCATGGTATGCAGGTGTACGTATACAATATGCTCAGAGATAGTGGTAACACATATGCAATGTTGTACCTGGTGTTTTGTTCAGTAGGACAACAAAAATGGTGAAAGGTCTTGAGGGGAAACTGTATGAGAAGCAGCTGAGGTCACTTGGTCTGTTCAGTCTGGAGAAGAGGGGACTGAGGGGAGACCTCATTGCAGTCTGGAACTTCCTTGTGAGGGGAAGAGGAGGGGCAGGCACTGATCTCTTCTCTATGATGACCTGGGGCAGGACCTGAGGGAATGGCCTGAAGTTGTGTCAGAGGAGGTTTAGGTTGGATATTTGGAAAAGGTTCTTCACCCATAGGGTGGTTGGGCACTGGAACAGGCTCCCCAGGAAAGTGGTCACAGCATCAAGCCTGTTCAAGCAGCCTCACAAAGTTCTAGGACAACCCTCTTGGGCACATGGTATGACACTTGGGGATGGTCCTGTGCAGGCCCAGAAGTTGGACTCATTATGTGTCAGCCAAAAAATAATTTGACTTAGCTCTTCAAAGTTTTTTACACTCATTCTAAGATAGAGAATCACTCCTTGAGATTTTTGATAGATGCTCAGTAACTTTCATGCATAAGAGACCTCGACAATAATTTATGGTCTTGGTGCCATCTCAGAGGAAAGGTATACCCATTCCTGAAGGTATGAACTTTCCACAATCACAGTAGGCAGTACTACAGCAGTAGTGCCAAAGAAGCTGGTCTCTCAGAATCTACCAAGACAGAAATGAATGTAGGATGGCTTCCAGACTGGAAAACTATGATTGATCAACTATACTAAGTGAGATAGTGGACACTTTCTTAGCAGCTGAGCTACAGCTCAGTTTTTCAAGATGTCAAGCATTTGGGCACTGTCTGTACATATTAAGTTTTAAGAAGTCACTGGCAGAGCTGGCTAAAGCAGTGGGCTTTTTATGACTGAAATCTTTATTGGAGTGGTGTCGTGCTCCTTAGCACTCTGCTTAATGCCTTGGCATGGCAAAGCACATAAAGTAGGAGAAAAAGAAGAGGGTTTTAAAAATATGCTGAAATTTATGTTAGAATCAGTGGAAAACTTAACTACACTTAAATAATGTATGAGTGGTTGTGATACTGAAAAGGAAAGATGAAAGCCATCAGATTTCCAGATACTAAAAAATTTTGGATGGTGAAACTTGAAAGCCCCCACTGTACAAAAATAATTGTATCCATGTCTAGAGAGAAAACCAAAGAGGAACAGACCAGAAGTGAATTTTGTACAAGACTGATCATACAGACAAAGGAAATGAAGGAACAAAGGAATGAGCTGAACTTAATTCTAGCCATGCTTTACCATTGTATACATTCACGCTTAGCTGTTAGCTTTCTGCATGGACAACTAGTAGATGCTGCAGCAGGAGCACTAAAGGTCTGCTGGAGAGAGGTAGAAACAGGTCATTAGGATACTCTACACAGTCCTACCATATTTACACGATATGACTTCTCTTTACAAACCCCACTTCCTTCTGCTTCTTGGCCTGAGGAGAGTTTTGATAGGAAATTCAGAGCTGCATCTACAATCAAGGGCAGCAGCAGGAGGTCTGAAATGAAAAAAAGAGTGGGTAAGACCTCTTCTGCTCTGTGATGAGGAGATGCAAAATAGGCAAACACTGAAGAGGAAGGTAGGATAGGAGGTGGCTTGACTGTAGTCATGTATTTTAGCACAGTTAATCACTGTCATGTATTTTCCGTGAGTTTAAGTAGTATGGCAGCAGTATTTCCTTTGTCCCCTAATTATTTATTCATAATGTTGACCAAAATGGAAGTAAATATTTTTTGACCATGCACAGAAATATTTTGTTCTGGAGTTAAGGTCTTTCCCTTTTGGGGAAATATCTATGTAAAACAGAAAAAGAAAAAAACCAGGGTGGGTCTTAGGTATGACAGATTTATTTGTGACAAATGGAAAGTGCATAACTGATTTTTTGTGTGACCAAAGACCTGATACTTGCTCCGCTGATTTTTTATTTGTTCATACAGGTTCAACTTTTTTTCCCAGAAGTTGTTTCATTTTTCTCTTTTCTAAAAGGACTTGTTTTTCCCCTGCAAGTAACATGCACACCTAATTTACAGGAGACTGCAATAGATCTTGGAGATACACAGGCTTGAAAGGGTCTATGGTGCAGACAAGCTCTGACTATCCCTTCCTGCAGGCCTGCTTGGGGTAAAGTCCCTACAAACGTGCTGTGGGTGGGAAGCACCACTAGCTTGGTTATACTTCAGCCCACACGGAAGTCTACTGAAGTTTAGACATCTCAAAGCTCTAAAATATGAGAGAATATTATTACTTTAATTGTGTACCTATATGCACAGCCAGTCTTTTGGTCCATATTCCTCTGCATTGCTGGGCTGGCTGTTTTCTGTCCTATTCCCATAAAAACATTCCCTTTCAAGAAGGCATGGTCAGTCAAGCAGCATAGTCAGTAGAAAGCTTCATAAGGTGTGGTCTACCTCTCTAGGGAAATTGTTGTCCTTGTTAAGCCTTTACACCTTCAGAGGTTTGTGAATGTTTTGCAACACTGTGACTGAACTAAAAGAATAATATTAGGTAGACAAGTTTTCAAATTATAATTTAAAACTATTAAATATCATAGAGAAATAACTCAAAATCTGAACACATGCAATATAAAAAGTGATACTGTGTAGTGAAGAAGACATTCATATTCGCAATCTCTGTCCCTAAATTGGTGACAATCTAAACACCAAATTCCCTCATATTAGGCAGAGCTATATCAGGATAATGAGATGCAAGTCCACATCAGTGTGATACCACGACTAATAATATCAACAAGCTTTGTTTTAAATACTTGTGACCTTTAATAGTCCTAAGTAAAACATGATGAAGAAAAAGTGAAAAAATTGCATTAAAAGAAAAAAATCAAAAGCTTTCTTTTAGCTAGTCTTTTTATATAACGTCAGGTGACTTAGGCTGGATTTCCTTGGCCTTTTGGGACATGATGACACAGTTATTTGCCATGAGTCCAAAATTCCATTCACAGACTTTTAATACAGGCTCTCCTGCCTCTGAATCTGAGTCTGGTTGATATAATCACCTCTGTAAGAGCTGGACATGCAGCCTGCCTCTATTACTCCCATAGATGCTTATAAAAATGAAGACATTACAGGAAGATTAATCTTTGTGGCTTTTCTTTACCCTGGCTTCCGAGAAAGAAAAGTTCTTTTCAGTCATGGAAAGGCTATGCACATATCCAAATAAATTTGAACTCATTAGCTAATTGCAGCTGATTTTCTAAGGGAATAGAAAAGATAGTGAACCTAACAACAGAGGAAGAAACTCTTTGCACTGCACCTCACAATGGTCAAGTATATTCAAATGACGCATGTGGCAGGTTCTTTACCATCCCATTGACTTATTAATATCAATGTCAATTGCCAGGTATTTTCCCATTTTTTTTCTGAATCATTTCTGGTTCACTGGTTTTGCCCATGGTCCCTTCACTTTCTCTTCCTCTTTCAGCCAAGTCAAGCACAACTCAACAAAAAGACTAGATTCACCCCCATGCTGTCCGTTGCTGTAAAGTGCAAGATTAAGTCTGAATTCACTAAGAACTTGCTACTTCATAGGCATGGTGATCTGCTTACTTTTAAAAGGATGGTATAAAAGAATACGCAACCCCCCATACTTCTGTAACCAATTGCACCAACCAGAGATGGCATAATATGTCATTACCACTTAATAAAAAAAGTTCATGAACAGAAACTACCACAACAGGCTTTTGGAACCTGTTGAAACCACTCTATAAAAAAACCAATAAAAAAGCACAGTGGATTCTACATTACAGAAGGAAGAGGTGAGTAAGTAGAAAAAAGAAGAAGAAGAAGAAGAAGAAGCACTGGAGTCTACCTTGAGAACCTGGAAGCTGACTCGGTGGGAACTTGGGAAAAGATTAACACCTCTGTTGACACAAAATATGCAGACACACCCACTGAAAGAAATGTTAGGAAAACTTCTCTGAGATGCAATGATGCCTAGGACAAACCCTCCTCTGCCATCAACTGCTTTTGGGTGATTTGCCCATGGATTGGACATCCATGGGGCAGTCCTGCAAGAAGTGGGGTCAGCCCTGCAAGAACTGTCAGAAACTGAATTGGGTGGAGGAGCAAAACTGAGGCTTACAACTGGTGCTTTAATATATTTCTGTCATCAAAGTGGTCCTGGTGTGTGAGAAGCTTTTGACAGCAAACTGACAAGGAGACTGAGCCACACATCTCTGGGCTAGACCAAAGCCTTTGTCGTCTTAGCTGGCATTGGGACTGCTGAGATACATTTCCTCAGGGAGGGGAACACCCTGTTTGTTTGGACACGGCCATTTTCTTCAACTAAACTAGTATTTCTGCTTTCACTCAGTGCAGGATTCACATGCTTTCATCTCTCTGTGGGGAATTTTCTTCATATGAATTACAATGGCGTCATTGATACGGTGATTTTCTTGGGAAGGTTTGCAGTAGGTTTGCAAGTCAGACAGAAGCCCTAGCTAGCAATCACTTCAGCAACAAATAATAACTTTAATGTCCTGAAATACTAGTGCTTAATGTTTCAGGAGTAGTTTTTATTTATCATTCTGTATGTCACTTACCTACCTCAGATAAGTGTTAGCTGTTCTCTACAGATGAATTGCAAAAATAAAAGTCTTGCACTTCAAACCGATAGTTTTGCATTGTGAAATCCACAGTCTCTTAGAAGTAAAAATCTTCTTAAACAGAAGGCAGTGTGGACACTTAACACTGCTGACATCTTATAGTCAGTCAAAGCCTATAATCAGTCACATCGTGCCATTGCTTCTTGACAAGGTCTGTCCTCTGGGACCTAACCTAAAGCTGGGAAGGTATCTATTCCTGTGCCCCTGAGGACTGGATGATGAGAGCAGTGTCAACAGGAAGTGCAAGGGGATCTACCACTCCCTGCCTGTTCTCAGTTGCAAAAGTTCACACTAAATGATCAGATGAACTGAGGCAGATGTCGCAAGTGCTCTGATCACACTGAGGCCAGCACACGTTGACTTCAGTGGTTTTGCACCAAATTCCTTCTTTGTCAGTGGAAACGTGAGACTGGATAATTTGGTAGCCTTCCAATGCTCTATGGTCTTCAGTGTTCCAAGAAAGGGGAGAGAAAAGGAGAGCAGACAGATTTCCTCCAAATTGCTTTTAAGTGTGTTTTAAGTGTGTTAAGTCCTTGCTGTACTTCATGCGCTTTGACACTAATTCAGCCGAGGGTGACATATGTATTTGCAGGATTCACCTGTGGCCTGCTAAGATGGGAACTCAGTCTAGGAGTTAGAGCTTGAGCAACAGGTCAAATTCAGATTCCAGCGTTTCACAGATAGGTACTTCCTCGAGGTAACCACAACACAAAAAGTCAGGATAACCCCAAGAACCAGACAAAATCAAATGTGATTTATTCTGTCAAAACAAGTAAGAAACGTGCAACTTGTAGGGTTTTTGTTGTTGTTGTTGTTGTGTAATTCCATTTGAAAGGCCACGGGGAAAAAATTGCCCCTTCAAATGTTAGTACATAGATCTGTGACACAGGGTTCTCTTACAAGTGATTTGCCCAGCTGTCTCGGGTGTATATTCCAGCTGTACATTGAACTACTCACAGCTGTAATATATGCTACAAATTTATCACATCACATGGTTCTGTGATGCTATAAGTACTTACTAATGCAAGGTGTTCTAAATGGTGTCTCAAAGAAATAGGACTAACTTTCTTAAATATCTTAATGTTTTCCTCAAATATTGTAGTCCTGCCCACGTATAAAGTGTGCATCCATTTTCCTGACTTATTTTACATTTATTTTATTAAAATGATGCAAATGCTTCATGTGGACTCTTAAATAAATATATTCTGGGTTTATACTAATTTATGAACCTGGTTAATATATCAAGTTTTGCTAGATTTTAAAAAATATGCTATTATTAAGTTTATTAAAACAATAAATTAATTTCAAAATGGCATTTCCACCTGTGTATCTATTGTTCCTCTTAAGACAGTGTAGAAGATAGTATACATCTAGAAAGTCAAGGAGTAGCAACCAAATGTGTATCCATTACCAAATTATCCCTTTTTAAAAAATCCCAACTGGCTAATTGTCTCTGTGTTAGATGCTAGATATTAGATATTGTTTACCACAGAATAGGTCCGCTCAGGGTGTAAAAGGTGAATGTGTGGCTTTCTCAAAGTCCTGTGCAATAATTCCTATACAAACTCTGAAAATGGAGCTGATAATATGTCAATGATTACTATACAAAGAAGTTAAATATTACAGCTAATTTTCTCACTGAAATCTAATCCAGGGATTAGCAACAATGGGAAATCTGTTTTATTTGCATTTAATTTGTACCTTCACACTATTATCTCCCATGTTTTAGTTTCAGGAAATGTGGTTCAGGCTATTATAACCACATTTCATGCTGCAGTTGCACTGTTATTTGAGCTCTATGCTAGGAAATGACTTACTGAAAAAATAAAGCCAGCATACTTTATTTTAATTATACTAGAGCTGTGTCTAAGTACAAAAAAATAGTACAGCATATATTTAATATGGAGCATGGATTAACAGTTTTATGAGACATAAAATCTATTTATATCATTTTCTATTTACAAATCTGTTATATATCTTTCAACAAAACAAATGCCTATAGTGTAAAAATGAATAAGGAGAACATCAAACTAGCAATCATGTAAGCAGTAAATAACGTCTTAATTGGCCTGGAATGCTGGAGCTTGATTTTTTTGGAACTAGGTTTTATTTATTGATCTATATGGCATATTTATCTTTCCAGAGATTTGTACAAGTCTATACCCTTTCCTCAATATTAGATCCATGTATGGCTTTATATTGCAAATCCCATTTGGGGGAATAGCCAAGTAAGAAAAGAATTGTTGCTTCTGGAAAAGTCACCCATCTGAAAACTCTCACTGAGGCAAGGATAACTTCACAGTTTTTACACTTCTGATAAAAAAGAAGGGGGCAGAGGGAGAGGGAGGAAATGCTGCTATTATGGAGTGGCCACCCAATGAATGCTTCAACAGTCCTTTACTCTTTGCTGGTTTGGCAGTGACAAGAAAACAAGGAAGGATCCCATGTGCACTGGGAATTATATTTTAAATAAGCTCCAGCTTATGTTCCTTTTACCAGCGAGACTAGCAGGCAGAAATGGGTATGGTGGGCTTCATACATGGTCCACAGTCTCTGGATTTGGTTCTTCTCAGGAGCGTTTGTGCAGATTTGTTCTTTACACCCACACCATATTTCAAGCCACATGGCACCTCACCCCACGCTTCACACAATACCATGCAGCTGAGAACTGGCAAATTCAATCTTCCTCCACCAAGGCGTCTGGTGGGGAATTCTCCTTCTTGCTGAAACATAGGTGTCTGCTGCTAAGTCAGTATACCAGAGGACGAGGGAAATCTATCAATGACTCTCTTCTTTCTTATAAAAATGTAGCTGAAAATGTCACCGTGGAGATCATACTCAGTTGCTTTGCTTAGAATTGTAAAAGACTGGTCCTTAAAACTGCTTCTGCTGTTGATGGTGGAAAAAAAAAGTTTACAAACAGCAGTGTTGCACTTGCCCATCTTCTGCTTTTATGAAAGTGATGCTATAAACACGGAAAAGATTGTGCTCTGATAGCTGTCATTGCTCTCGTATAGCCTTAGCTGTCTGGAAATGAGCTAATTAAATTTTTTGGTGTGTCTTTTAGAGAATACATTTGCATTTGACATAATTAGTGGTAGGCAGATCCAGCTATATCCAGGGGGAATCTCAAGACAACTGCTTTGCTGACTATTAGTGCCTAATTTCTGAATGTCAAATCCTGCACATCTTAATTTCTAGAGAATAAGCTCAATTGAACTTGCTCCCCAGTTATGCAAAAACTGTTCAGATAAAACCAAGTGGACACGAATGTAATGAATGTGGTTATTAAATTGTTTCAATTGAAAGAACCCTATTCTTATACCATCATAATGGGAACAATTTATCCCCACTGATCAGCCTGTCTCTTTTTTCTGAGCTCTCTTTGATCTTGAAGCATATTGCAGTGGTGTGTCCTATTGAAAAGCAAAACTGGGGCAATTTTAATGCTTTTGTACCTTACCAGTGCTCTATTTTTTCGTTGTTTAAAAATAGCTGTTAATTATAAGTGCAGTTTAAATGTCTCAAGTGACCCAGAAATGCAGGTTGGAATGAGACAGATTGTGTGTCTCATATAAAACAGATGTACTTTCACAGAGCATCCTGAATTCAGCCCTCAATATGTAACCTTCTCTAAGGTTATTTCAGTCAGGTATTGAGCTTGTCTAGCTTTTAGATATAAAATCCCACACATTTTGAACAATGAAGACAAAACTTCATCTACATTTACCTCAAGAATAAAAAGCCTCTTTATCTGTGTGGGTGTATTTTGCTGGTAGTGGTTGATGGGACGAGGGCATTTCCCTTCCACTCCAGAGACTCAGGAGACCATATACCTCATTTAATCTCCACCTCTTCTGCCTCTTAATGTAATAAACTTACACTCTTAAAGAACAATTAGTGGTAATAAACTTTCAGGAGATCCTCTTATTTTGACTGGATTAAGCACTGCACAAGTACCAGCCATACCCTGCAGATACAAAATCTCAGGCTTCTGTGTTTTGAGTGGCTCAAGTAGTCTTTTAATTTTCTGTTCCACCAACAATTGCTTGTAATTCCTGTCTGTGATGAGGTTCATCAAGAGAAGTCTAAAAGGTATGGTGCAAATAAATTAGGTCAACCTAATGATTTATTGGAGGGCCTGAACAAATCAGTTATTTATATGTCTATTTATTTATATGTTGTTAGACTGCAATTTACAGACATTTCAATTCAGCAGCAAGACTCGGTTTCCACTTTCTGGTTAGAATAGGCTGTCAAGTGCATTGAGTTTGCTGAGCTCTCTGGTGTCCCTGAAGATCGGTTGTACACATTTCAAAGCCACCAACACTTCATGAAACTGAATGGGTTAATGGTGAAGGAAGACAGGGTTTAACCAAGCTTGGATAGTACATTGAGATCTCTGTTATTAAGAGAGACTGACACCCAGCTAAGGGTTGGAAACTGCAGGAATGATTAGTCTGTGAGCGTGGAAGAACCTATCTGCTTTGGAGATGAGCAGCAAAACGGATCCACAAGAACATTTTAAACATTTTTCTCTTTCTGGCTATTAAGTATTATATACATTTTCTTCTTCATGCCAGCTNAAAAAAAAAAAAGTAAAAGAAGATAATAATCCCTCAGGATATCAAATTTCTTTGGCTCAGAAAAACGTTTTCCTAAAAAGCCTAGAATTTTATGTCTCGTGTTCAGACACTTACATCCTTACATAGTCAGATATATACACGATGAATAGAGAAAAATCCTCATTTGATAGTGGGAATAAGTATTCTATTTTGTTTCCCACTCTCTGGGAAACAATTTTCAATTCAATACTTAGAAAACTTCTCATGAATCTCAGAGGATGTTAAAAGAATATAATATATTGCCCTACTGTGTGTTCAAGAGAAGCCACAGACCTCACTATTTTCTAACATCAGTCCCTAAAAGACCTCATTGACTGTATCTGCCCTTGGGAACTTTCTATAACTTTTGTTATGGAAACAAGAGTGCTTCCCTTAACTATTCCCACTTTTAACACTCAATACTGTCACAATAGAAAACAACAGATTTGACAGTAGCTGAAACCATAGCACATCTATATTGGAAATAAGAAAACTAACATTTGGAAAACATGTCTATCAGTTATCACTATCTTTGCACCTTTTGAAGACAATATTTTGGTGCATAAAGATTCTCAAGGCAGAGATGTCAAGAGAAAATTTTCTGTTAAAACTCCATGGGCTTTTTTTTAGCCTCTAAATGTTCACATTTTTCTTCTGTGAAGCACCAGGCAAGGACTGAGCCTCAGTTTAAATACATGCATGAAGTAACCACCCCTTTGACAAAGCAGTGCAAACTCAGACTCAAGCATATACTTAGAACTGAGTGCTATCCTGATGTGGGATGGATACACACTTCAGAGTCCTCCAGCAGTGAGAACCGTAGTTTGAATTCAGGTGAAAGTATTTTAACTGGACTCAATACCTTCTAAAGTGAGTTAAGCAGGGACAACTGTACTTCTAGAATTGTGCTCAGTGCAAGAAAGTTTTATTTCAAGGTAGTTTGGGCCAACGTTACTTTTTGTGCTTTAATTTTAAATTTCCATTTTCTAATGGGTGACAGTGACAATGTTACTATACTAAAATCAAAGCAGTTTGATATATGAAGTAACAACTGTTATGTGGCACTTCCCAGTCCTCCCCAGTCTTCTCCCCTAACCCCCCCACCTCTGCAGACAAAAAGCATAGGCAATCAGCTTAAGAAAGGTTTTCATGTTTTGCTTTTCATAGAAATTGGCAAACCAGAAAATTTGTGTCTCTGAAACAAAAGGATAACCTTATAGAAGTAGAGTGAGTAACAACATGTGAGAAGTCATGGAGCAACAACTCTCTAAGGAGGTAGAGGTCACAAAAACTCTTCTGAAATCCACAGGAAAGCCTGTACAGGTCATCTAAATAATATTTAAATGTCTATAAGCAGATAACAAGAGAAAGCAGACTGCCAGGTTAACAGGCAGCAATGATAGAGGACTCTGCTGCTTTACATTACCAGTCCCAAACTGGTCTCCATTGAACTGCTGAACTGGTTTTATGGACTAGTAGTTCTATTCAGATTTGGAAAAGTTCACACAAACATACTGAGTTTTTGTGTTGGTAACATTAGTTAGACTTTTTAAAAGTCTGATAAAAAATCTTTTGGTAAATTCCTATTTGACAGGGGAAAAAAAACCCCACTGTACCATTATGCTTGCTGGGAATAGAACTGTTATGTTTTTTTCCCTTATTTCAGACATAAAACGTGGCAGCTGTACGTTGCACATCAGACAGGACATATACATGCATATAAATGCTTTCTATATTCAGTCTTTGAATTTGCTTACATGAACTGCAATGAGTGAACCTAAAATATCCCTCAGTTTCAGAGAGGGATCCAGTGATTTAGATATCTGTGATCCCTCTAATGAAACCATCTTTCCACTCAGGATTAATAAAGCTTTTGCTGTCATTCTTTGTCTCATTTCAGACACTACATGACTGAGGGCCTTTGGAGGAGGTCCAGAGGTGCCGAGCAAGAACAAGGTCAGGGAAACATGATCCATGAAGGAAGCCCAAACAGAGGTTGATCAGCCTCTAGAAATGAAGACTGTCAACAGACATGGTCACAGTGTTCCCCTGCTGAAAATCCTGGTGCCAAAGAGCAGAGAGATTTGTTCTCCCTAAATATAGGTAGTAGAAAAATTACTTATTGGCTTGAGATGCAGGAAGGTGCAATCAGGCTGGATGCTGCAGTTTTTTTGGGGGATGGTTATGGGAAGATACTTCAACTAAAACATGGTGAGGTGTTAAAGGCAGCTTAGACAGAAATAGTTTGGGAATGCATTTGAAGTGTTTACAAACCCTTTGACTTGTTTCTTCCAACTAGTCTTTCCATTTCCCTTCCTGGTAACTCATTGCTTTTCTTCCTACTCTTCCAAATAAAGGTTTATTGTCTTCCACAAAAACACATTTATCGGTGTGCTGCTCCTTTCCTTTCCTCTCCTTCCCCTTCCCTTTTGCTGTTTTTATCTCTTTGTTGCAGCTATCCATGCAGATCTAATCAACAAACCAAAATAAGCTGAAAAAGTATAATGTAAGGAGATAAATGTGATTTTTGGTGGACCAAGAACATATCTGTACCTGTGTTTATAAGTCTCTCATAAGCAGCAATTTTTTGTTTTATATGTTGTGCTTAAATCCAAACTTGCTGATCCTAAAATAGATGCCAATGTTTCCGCTGAAGTAATATGCATCTGAGTTTTGTAGTTGTAACTGCTTTATGCTATATTTTCCTAACGAGACTACTATTTTGCTTTCATTTTTTGCCCACAAGTTCCTTGGCATGCAGCGATGAGAAGCTTGGAGCCAATTTCATGCTTACGTTATGGTAATTCCAAAACTGTTTCATGTAAACTGAACAAACTCTCCTTATGGGAGGTACAGAAACAGGATCCTTTCCAGACAGCGTCCTAATGGGCAAGCTTCTTTTGTCTGTCTATAATTCCTTTGTCATACTTTGCCTCTTGGTCTGTAGTTCAATGAATTTTATTCTTCGTGATAGACATGCTTCAATAAAAAGAGAAGAAAATATTCTGAACAAGGGTTTGCATGGTAGATAAGGCATTTTTTTTTCAAGGAGGAGAGCTTTCAATACAAGATGTAGAAGATAGATTTCAGATGGGGTAGGCTTCCCATCAGCAAGCTACTGCAGAAACAGGAGGAAAAAACAGCTCTCCATTAGCCATGGAAAGAATAAACACACATTATACTTTTGTTGAAAGGGTGTGGTTTTTTTTTTTAATTATTTTTATTTTTTTTTGTTTGGGTTTTTTTTGTTTTGTTTTGTTTGTTTGTTAGTTGCTTTGGGGTTTGGTGTTTTTTTTTTTTTGGTTGTTTGGCTTGTTTTTTTAAAATTTAGACTCAAAAATGAGATACTGACATCTCAGTAACTCACATCCATAGAAATGTAAGGAATTGTAGCTGGAGCAAATACCTTTTAGGAGAAATCAAGTCAATGATTACCTGTTACGGTGCTCAAACATCGCTGTCTCAGATGCTGGGTGGAGGCCAAGTCAATGAATCTGTGACATGCTCTAATACTGGATCATACCAAACAACTTGGCTTTACTTCAAAAAATATTTAGTTACATGCATATTTTTCAATTCTTATATGCAGTGGATTTATCATATACTGCATAGTCCCATTTCCCAGGGCTTGTGCTTTGTGCTCCCACTTGTTGTATCCCGTGGCTGCTGCCAGCACTGGTACCCAGTTCAGTGCCATCATCCACAGATTTATTAGGTGCTGTTTGTCATCCTGAAGAGAGCTGTAGGCAGAACTGCCAAGAAGATGCTGCTTATTACATCTTTTGCTGTATTGGCTCTATTTGGGAGCAAAACTAGAGAAAAAAAAAAACCTTTCAATAAGCTGCATAATTCTACTGTAAATAATTTTCCATTCAAAATAGCCAAGAACTTTTTGCTGACAATATTTTGTGCCATGCTATCCTTTGAGACAAACTGGTGTAAAGCACAGGATATTTTCCTAGGTGCTAAATCCACAATAATCACTGAGGCGGTAGGAAAGAAGACATTCTTTCTGAATTTCTGTGGTTCCTGGCCCTTTACTCCAAATCCATTAATACACAGGGATTTAGCATGATTGGACCTGCTGGTAGCCAATTAATTGGCTGACTCTGTTGCTGGTGATAAGGAAAATGATTCCACTACAATTCAAGCACTTCATTACCTCCTGCCCCAAGTCAACATTATATATATTTTCTAAATTTCAAGATGGAAAACATGCATTCAGTCAAAAGACAAAAAATTTGTGCACAGAAAATTGCAATACAGTCCTTTATATTTTTATGTAAATGAAAGTTAGAGGACAGTTTTCTTCTGTCACAATTCCTTGCTGCTACA
The DNA here is from genome assembly GCA_013397915.1 of Daphoenositta chrysoptera. NCBI lineage: Eukaryota > Metazoa > Chordata > Aves > Passeriformes > Daphoenositta > Daphoenositta chrysoptera. The sequence continues at coordinate 1,051,832 of VZRO01007582.1, read as the reverse complement.
AGGGAAAACTTACTTATTTGGTGGTAGGAAAAGGAGCCCATTCTCAGAGGTCAGTTTAATTAATACATAATTGTAAATTAACTTAGTTGATTTAGCTATGTGTGTTACTTGTGAGTTTTATCCACAAAGTGTGAATTTCTTCAATATGCAAGAAAGTATCCTGTTTCTAAAACACTATAGAAAATGAGATACAGTGAATTTGTTTCAATTTGATTTGCTGACTTGCAGAGAAACTTTGGATCAATCATGTAACTCTTCTGTGCCTTTTTCTTCTTTAAAATTATGATAATGAAAGCCCAGCATATCTTGTAAAGGGGTTCAGACTGAAATAAAAAATAAAAGCAAAGTGATACTAGTTTAAAAAAAAAAAAACAGTTGAGGTTGGATTACTGAACTCCCATGAGATATAAATGAGGATTTTTTTACTTCTAATCATAGCTAATTGCAACAAGGCTGTGATGAAAGTAATGGGAAATTTAGGAAGATTTGATGTGACAGTGTGAGAGGAGACTGAAAAGATCAAATAGATTAGAGGGAAAACGGAATTAAAACTTGATCTTGTTCTCCCTGGAGTCAATGGCAAAATTTTCATTGACTTTATGAAGCACAAAGATCCAGAATCAGACGATGACAAAACAATATAAACATACATACATGAATAAATGGTGTGGAGGCAGTCAATTCCTTAAGGTAAAGAAGTGTCCTATCAGTGGAGCTGCAATGGAGGCTCCTTAGAGCAGAGAAATCCTGTCCTTATGCAAAACTTCTGACAATCCAGCACTGCACAAAGATGAACAGATCAAAAAAAGCAGAAAACTTTTAAAGATATCTACAACAACATATGAAAAGAATTCCTAAAAGCTAAGAAAACTGGCATATTATAGGACATGGCTGAAACCTAGAATTGTGTGGAAATTAAGCCTGGAATTCTGTAGAAACTATGCCCAAGGTAAATTTTCTATTTTGCACCTTTATGCAGCTTTGGCCATCTTGCCACTATAAAGGACTTAGAAGACAATTTCAACTATTTTCTGTTCTCATGCATCCTTAAAGTCATCAGGCAGTGTTCCTCTTCTGTCCTTTTCAGACAGGTTATGTATAGTGGATTTATTCCAATTGTTGAGAGCAGGAGGTATGGCAGATATCAGAGTTAAAAATGCAATAAAAGGAGTATTTCATTGTTTCCTATGCATCACTGTTTGGCTCCTACATAAACCTTTCATTTTTAGACTAACTCTTGGAAGCTGTTGGTTTGTGTTGGTGTTATGGGAACTTGGATCTTACACGTGGAATTGCTTGAAGTGTGTGGGATTGCCACACATCCAGGTATTTCCATACAACCACTGTTACAACTTCTCTCAGCCACAGGGATAACAACATCTGAATCAGACACTTCAATCAGAGTACAGGGAAACAGATGGGTCCTCCAAAACATTGTATTATTGTCTTTGGATTTTTACCTTTTCCAATTGCTCAAAAAATTTAAAATATTTTTTCCTAAGTATTTAACATAAAGAAACAGATTTTTCCATGTAATTTGTACATTGAAGGGGATTAAAAAAAGTGTTGCTTGGATTACACATAAAAAGGTGGTGATAATGCTTTGGAATTACATTTTTTTAAAATGTTACTGTGAAAGTTTTCAAATTGTTTGTGTGGGAAGAGAAAGGAAGGATAGTTAAACTAACAGTTAAAGGGAAACTACTCAAGCACCTGAATTTTAAAGTATTTATCTTTACCACGGAACTGTGGCACTCATTGTCACAGAGTATAATGCCAAAGATGTAACAGGAAACAGACAGGAATTTTATCCAATTATTAGGAATTGACCTGATAACTGAAGGTTGAAGTATGCAGGTCTCAGTGTTGCCCAGATGATTCTCGAGTTTCCATCCTGTGTGCATGTGAGGATGTCCTTCCTTGTCCCGCTAGACTCTTTCTAGAGTCTTGTAGGAGTCTGACAGCTCTTGGGAAAGAAATAACACAGTGCTTGAGTCAGTACGGTCCTTCTGAATCACACTGTGCTGCCTCTAAGTCCACTGAAACCTGAATATTGCACAGGCAGATAGGTGCAAGGATGTCTGGGGGGAGAGCGAGTGGTGGGACGTAATGACATGCTGAGGAATTTGGAGGAGGCAGAAATCAATATTCACTTAAAGAGTGTGTGGTACCTCAGGTGAAGAAATAAGCTAGAAATAATAGAAGGGGCTTTAAATAACTTGTTCACTGTTTTTGAACAAGATGTCTCCTTCCCACTTCCCGCTCCTCACCAACAACTTATAGAATTTGACAAACTTTACAAGATAGGGGATCAAATACACAAGGGAATAAAGGTGAAGTCTCTCCGAATAAGGGATGACATGCAGAATTTTACAGATGAAATTCAGCTGAAGAGACACAAACACTTTTTTGGCTGGAGATAAAGACCAGTATGCTATAAAGGGAGCTCATCCAGTACCAGGAACTATAAGACAAAAGCAAGGGCAACATTTTTCAGAGAGCTCTGTACAGCTGCCAGAACATTAGACCTGTGTGCAATCAGAAAGTAGAGGAGGAAAATAACTTCACAGAACTGTCTCATTTTCATTAGTCTTACATGAAATAATGCTTATAGTCAGGAGGCTTTGACAGGTATAAGCAAATCACTGCCTCTCAATCAGTAGTTTAGGAAGAGTGTTATCTTAGATCCCCCTAAATATGCTGACATAAACACCTGAGCATCCAAGAAAACATATTTTGAAAGTGAAGGCAGTGCTTAACAGTGATTCTAGTATTTGTAATGCTAAATAATTTGTTTTACAGAACTCTGCTTATGAACAAAAAGAAAGGAGACCAAAACCTACCTAGAAATAATAGTACATGGTAGGCACAAGGGGACAGATTTTGCAGTCTACGTCAAACCAGCTTCACTGAAGCCATGTGAATGTTTTGAAGATTGCAAGTCTGGGTCTGCAGGAAGAATTTGAAAAATAATGTGAAATTCAGGTATAAAGGGTCCTCAGTGCAATTCTCAGGCCAGAAAAACAATGAAAAAAATTCATAATTTTTTACAATGATACCAGAGCTATTTTCTAGTTTAAGATTTAAACCCTGACCCATCATGAATATATCAGCTGGCCCACACAAACCTTCTCAACTTCTCCTTAGTCGAGTTGCTAGCAATTAGACCTGGAAAAGTCTCAGATGCTTCTTTAGGGAAAATGTACAGGTCTAAACCTGGCCCACCTAAAGAATGAGTTTTAGGGTTCTCAGAATATTGTCCATGTTCATGCATGGGAAGGACCTCTTCAAAACTGGCAGAAGAAAAGACAATTCAAAAAAAGGTAGTCCATGTTATTTGTGTATGAACAGGTAGTAAAACAAGAACTTATCACTCAAGGGAACACGTGTTGTTCTGATGTGTCAGTTCTCTCAATTAAAATGATGTTTGACTGAAATACAGGCTCATACTCTGATGCACCCTGCTGCTGCATTGGTTTTACAAGGGTGCAAGTCACCAGAGTTAGCCTGGGATCAAAGCTGGCCCCCTGACTTTTGCTTCTCCTTTATCTATGAAAATGAGTTGTTTCCAACTTAGATTTAAACATTGTAAGATTTGATAAATGAGTTTTAACCTGAGGTCTCTTGTTAATTGGGATGTCTGAAACTTGTTGTTTCAGTTAAAACAGACATCTTCTGAAGATATTTTGGGACTCAGACTCATTCCAGGAAATTGTAATTAATTCAGTGCCTAACTACTTGGAGGGTAGAGCCTACTGGCCATATGTTGGAAGTACAAAAACTCTTCTCATAAAGTACCCTGTCCTTTAGCATAATAGAAGCTGACTCAAACCACTAATGAAGATTTTTTTTTTTTCATATCAGTTTATTCCTTTAAAAATTCTTCATACCATTCAAATACTGTTATTGCTCAGGAACACTTCAATTTAGGAGCAATGTATTCTGCAATAGCTGCTGCATACAAACTGGATCCATGGTGGGATCCTACTGGATCTCCGTTCTTACCCAACAGTAATTAGGAGAGCGAAGAATTCCCTTTATTTGTGTGGGAAGAAACAACTCAAATTAGCCCATATTTTATCCTGAACACATACATGGCTGTGATTTAGTGATTGCTGCATTTGCAGTTCACAGGAAAATCAACTTGGTGATAATTTGTTCTGATAATCTGATACACTCAGAACTTCAGTTCTTGGCATTCTGAAGGTGAAGATCAAAATAGCTTAATGCTGTAAGCACCTCAGTCAAGTTAAAAGTGCATTTTGTAAGAGCCTTGCTTTTTAATTTGTTTATTTACCTAGCTACTTTCACTAAGTATTAAGTAAATTAACAGATTTAAATTAATAGAGAAGGAGCTAAATACTTTCAGTGAGATAGTAATTTAAACAAAAAAGTCGAAACTGAAAATCAGAAAAATATTACTTTCTTTTATTCTTTTTTAGGAAGTTTTAATTCCTTTTGGCCATTCAAATTTAAGCCAAAATAGAACTGCTTAAAACAATACAAAGCAGAGCAAACACAATTTCTGTCAAAGCTATACACTTTCAAAGACAATATCCCTTATTTCTCTCTATAAAGAATCCTCCACTTCAGAGATCTTCCCTGGTTTTGTACAGAAGAGTTGAACTTATTTCCAAGTGACCTGTAACTTTGTTAAGGATATGAAGGTAATTGGATAATACATTTACCATTTAATAAATTGAGAAATGTATTTTAGCAGTGTAAGTATAGCTTACTCAGCACTTCCCTCCCCAGTTTAATAGCCTTTTCACTTTCAATAAAAATACAGAAGCCCTGGTTTCATATTATACTACAACAGACTTCTTGCAATTGATTTGAAAACATGAGCAGGAGAGGCTGTTGCCGGAAGGGATGAGCACAACCAGCCCTGGTCGCACTGCCCTGGGAAGGCAGGAATGGCAACCAATCCATGAATATGATTTACTGAGGCAGACCTGCCTTCAGATTGCTGGGAGATGAAACACATATAAAAGCCTGCCCATTGGAGAGACAGGCATGGGTATTATTTAATGCCAGAGATATTTTTAGGAATGGGACCAAAAACATCTTCTGTGGGAGGAAATGTGAGAGGAAATTGCTTGTTACACAGAAAAAGTGAGAGAGAATTGAGCTGTGAAGGTGAGGATATGGCTAGCGAGGAGAAGGAGGTTTGTGTACAATATATGGAAAGGAAAAGAGCTGCTGGAGTAGGATGTATCAACAAGCCAGCACAGATAAGCAGGAAGCAAAGCCTGTGTGGACGGTAAACAATCATAATTGAAAAGTGCAGCCTTGCCAAGAATAATAATTTACAGATAATTAAAGAAAAAACGTTAGCATAAATATGGGGAAAAACTACGAAAGGTACAAAGCAGACTTAAAAATCCCCATTAACCTTACGATTCAGCATATTACAGTTGACAGCAAACAGGAAGAAGAAAGGCTGACATTACATAATTAAGTTCCGGACAATCTACTTTTCAGTGAATGTTATCAGTCAAATTTTTTTGTTAACTTGGGCCATAGAGGTTGCTTTCACCCCAGAATTGTATCACAAATTCAGTGTTTGAAACTTCCAATTATCAAGAAAAGTGGCTGAATACTATTGGTTCCAGGGACCAGTAGTATTCATGGAATCAGCAAAGGACTTTAAAACCCTCACATTCTCACATAAATATTCAAAAAGAGACAAAACTATTACAGCAAGACACGCCTTGCATAAAAATATGTGTTCCGGGTCAATATTAAAGTATTGTAAGGAGGCTTCTAACATTGTTCCTGATCTGTAGATGAAACTGGTAACATAAAACTCTGGTGCTGCATCTCAAATACTTAAGATTGCAAAAATTGCTAGTAGGAAAACAGATTTTTTAATCAAAACTATTTCAAAAAAGGCAGGCGTGTCAGGAGGTAACCTAGAGACCTCTGTATATGTCTGTATATTTCTGTGCCATGTAATAGCTGCTTTACAGTTAAAAAAAAAAGTGGCAAGTGGCATAAAACATGGTACTCAGACTTCTCTCCACCACTCTATGACTGCTCAGTGGCAAAAACCTTTTGCATCCAGAAAGTTTCCCAGAAGAAATGTTATTATGCATGATTCCCTTAGGATGTTAACAGTTAAACAGAATTGTTCTCCTTTCTAGGAGGAGGCTTCTTTTTCAATATGTACTAGTAGAATGAGCGTCCTTACACTATTTTAACAGGAAATAACAACAGAGAAAATTTCTCTTATTATTTCAATGTACCACAGAGTAACAAAAATCTGCAAAAGTTTGTGCAGCTGAATCTATACATACATCCATTTTTTTAACACAATTTTTGACATGAAAAATACACTATTAGGAAATGGATCCTTCTTCCTACATGTTCTGATTTCATTGGTGCTTAAAGGAAGGTTTAATTCTTTTATCTCTGGAGGATGAGGATAAAACAATTTTCTGACACACACATCATTTTTTGGTGACATCTTAAAGAAATGTATAGAAGAAAATGTGAGAGTGTGGGCATGTTGGTGTCTTACCTAACAAGTCCCAAACCCAAATGTAATCGATAATTTCCTATTAAAATGATATGCTAAAACCACTTATTTTGTGTGTGTGTTGCAGAGGGAATGTTTGGTTGCATTAATACTTACGGTGTGTGCCTGCTTGAGTTGCTTCACAGCCCTTTCGCCTATTCACTAGGGTGATAGCTAGAGGCAATCAATTGGTGGCCAGTTGTACAATGCTCCTTTGAACAAGGTTTCACGGAAATGACATCTGTTGTGCATACAACCCATCTTTCAAGAACTAAAAGAGGTGTTACTAACATTTCACTTCCTCGTGCAAATCTCTAGGTTTTTTAAATTCTGTATGTGTTCCATCATAAATAGCACAGTTTTCTTTGTGAAGACAGCTTGATTTGGGTATTAAGGATGTCTTGAAATTCATGCATCTGGACTGGATAAGACATTTTTCATCTCTAGGGCCTAAATAAATATTGTTCTAAGGGAGATTCATCTGAACCAGCAATTGAGAAAACAGAGTCTGCTGAAAGCAAATGTATTTCTTATTTCTTGGCTACAGTATTAGTAAGTGAGGTGTGAAATCCCACCTTAATGACCAGGTATTCACAAGCAACTCAAAGCAAAATATTTGTGCTACATTCGGTTCATCTTACTCACTCCATTAGTCCTACCACCTTCAAGGAGACTAGTGCTGTGTGTACAGCAAGTGGGATTTTGATCTTTATTCTATTTCAGTCTGCTGCAATTTGGTTTTGCACAATGACAGAGTAGAGAGACATGCGTGCAGTAAGTTTAAATGGCATTGATCTTCCCTAGTTCTAACTGCTGTTGATCTTCAGGTTGGTGCTGGAGTCTTGTACAGCAGTTTTCTCTCTACAGCTGAGGCTGGTGTTCTGTTCCCAAAATGTATGGGCATCGGAGGAGTCCCATTTTCCAACCTGCTTTGGGTTTACATTGTTACCTACCTGAAGACAAAACTTGACTGCCTCATTTTCTGCAGGGTCTGTGGTAAGATGATATTATGGCAATATTGAGGGGTTTGAAGGCTAAACTAGACAGCCGTGCTGCAGGAGAAATCAGAAAAGCACCTGCATTTAAATAAGAAGGAGGGAAAAGGTCGAATCCCTACGCAGTCTGGTACTGACAGAGAAATGTATGTTTATAAATATAATGGAGACCAGTGGCCACTCAGTGATTCCCGCTGCTGAAAAGCACCTGATACCAGCCATTACCAACACAATGCTGTGTAGTATAAGGCCAGTGCTGTGGAGACTGAATGCACTTCTGAGGAGGGAGTTCTTGCCTCAGAAAGGCTACAGCCTTCTTATTAAATAATAATTTACAAAAGATTTTAACCCCTGTGGGTTTCTACAGCATCTCGACATAAGTTGTCAAAGATTTCTTTTATAAGGCGCTTTCCAATATTAATCTACTTAGTCAATATCTTACACTTCTGCATATGTATGTGACGGTTTCTAATTTCAGCTTTAAATATGTATAAAATTTATTCTGACTTTCCTATCACAGTGCTCCTCTCTTCAATTTTCAGCAGTGACTGCACTGGGTGACTACTGCTAGGGCACACTGAGATAAGAGCAACTGCTGCTGAGCCTTTCAGTAGCAAGTGCCTCTAAGCCAGAGCTGCACTGAGCAGCAGCTTGGATGGGCCAAGGCAGCTGACTCAGGCAACAAAACTTGAAAGATCATTATAATAAATGAATTCAGACCTTGAGTGGGCTGACAGTGCTGGATTTACAAATCCCTTCTGAAACACACAGGATTGATGCTGTGCTTTAATTAGCCACTGTGTTGATTTACAACTTCCAAAAGTAGATGTTGTAGCATGCAGAGATGCTGAACAGCACCTTTGCAAGAGCCACTCCTCAGGGTGGTAAAACTACTTCAGGTTTCCAGGTTGGCCATTTGTCCAGCCTGCAGTGTTTGGTGGCTTCTGGTAACGAATTTTTATGTCTGTTCTATAAAGAGTTTCATTCAAAGCTTTAAAGAACCTTGGCAGCACTTAAGTGAGCACAGCTCACAGTGCAAAATGAAAGCTAGAGCAGTAATGGTCAGTGTGTGCCACCAACCTGCAAGTTTGGAGGTTTCAAAACTCCAAGGTGATATATCAGTTAGTTCACATTAATAAATGATTCTGCAGATCTAATCTGAATGACGCATGCTGAAATGTTAATGTGGTTTTGGGTCTGATGAACTTACAAAAGAGTGATACCATCATTATGCCAGCAGTGACAGTAACTACACTATGATTTTCACATACACATCTGGGACAAAGAAAAGAAAAAAAGAAAAAAAAGACAAAAAGGAAAAAAAGAGAAAAAGAAAAAAGAAGAAAAGGAAAAAAGGAAAAAAGAAAAAATAAAAAAACTAAAAAAACCCCCAGAGGCTTCTTTTTTTAACAGGAACAGACTATACTAAAAGTCTATAGGCACATGAATTATCTTTTTCCTCTGATTCCTTATGTACTTTATTAATCCCCATCTCCTTTGTTCCTTGAGCTGTCTGAGCATGTGCACTATAAGCAGAATACAGACCCTACATCCTGTCCCCATAAGGCATCCTGTCTCCAAAGCCTTAGAGCCACTGAAAAATACTTCCACAAGTTTGACACTAGCCTGGGCTTTTGATACTTGTCAACATACACATAATGATTAAAAGTGCACCATAGTTGAGGTAAGAAATAAACTCATTTTGAATTAGTTGTCATCACTGTCCTCTAGATCAAGTGTTTCACAATTAGGACAAAAGAGAGAAGACTAAAAAAATCACTAATAGAATCTTCAATGAGGATATTGCTTAACAAATCATATTGAATGTTGACCGTCCTCTCATTTAAACACTGCTACAACCATTGACAGCAGGAAAATGTACAAGACAGGGGCACAAGGAGAGATGGTCTGGGAAACCCTGACATACCAACAGGTTCCCATATCACCAGGAGAACAATGAACTTAGAATGCAGTATTTATGGTAGCCAACCGTTCTTGTACCTTGAGCTGGCTTCTTGCAAACACTGCTCTACCAAGAGCGTCCCTTTGGAACTTTGCAGAATGAACAGTGGACAGCGGAACAGGGAGTTTTTCCAGAAAATCTTCTTTCTTAAGATGTACCCACAGCCCCTGACAGGAAGATATGCTCCCCTGCAGTGGCATTTGCGTTGCATAAGCTCTTTCAACAGTTTTTAAAAAGGAAAGGAAATACAGTCTGCTTGTCAAACACCAACTGGACACACATAGAATACACTCAGGATTCTGTACAGAGTCACTGTATTTTATAAAGGATTTAGTTTCACATACTCTGTGGGGTCAGAAAGCAACATCAAAAGAGAAAACTTCTGGGATCATGTCTTCTGCATTGAGGATTATCACACTGAGGCAAATAGTGCGTGAGTCATACATGCTGTTTTTTGACTCTGGGTTAAACTTGGAACATAAATTATGTCAATCTGCTGATATAAATCTTCCAGAAATCATGGTTGTCTTGAGTTATATGGCACACTATTTTTCCCAACTGCAGGTATATTTGAATTCAAGTAGGCTTTCAAGTAAATATTTAAAGGTGAAATGTATAAACGAAGACAAAACACAGTGACTAAATGCTGATGTGATAGTCCTTTTTCATGGTGTAAGAGCCAGAAGATTGTCATACAAATATATAGGGGTGTTTTGTGTAAAAATAACACATGCTAACATAGAGCATCTCGAGCTGTGAATAAAGATCTGCCATTTGAAGAAGTTACAGTTTAAAAATATAAAATAATATCTAGTTAAAGATTGTCTTTGTTGCCAGGCCAGGATTATGTCTCTATTTTTCAGGATATTACTAATGCCAGAAGAGGCATAAGAATTAGGAAGTACTTAATTATTAATAGATTGCAATCATATTTGAAGACTGTGGAATATAGAAGGTATGTAATACGAATTGGCTAGGAATAAGGATGAAGAAGAAATTGTTTAAAAATTAATTTTTTTTGAGGCTGTTTCTTTTGTGCTTTTTGATCATAGGCTAAGTTACAGCCATCTGTCTGTTTCTGCATCTATCTAAATATGTGCCTGAATATATTTTTGGAGGTTATGTCTAATTTACTGGGCCAGCAGAAAGCCACCTCCACTCTAGATTCATTCACTTGTTAAAGCTTCAGATAAAGAGGTCAAGGTCATAGCTATGCCAGCTTGTAGAATAAGAATTGAATCACAGTTACTTTCCTATGTTGAGAAATGTAGGCAGGAGTTTTTCTCTGTGATTCATTTCTTTTTAAGTGCATTCAGTTCCATCTCTCATGCTTGAGAATATTTTTAAGCTATCCCTTTGTTTTAGATCTTCCCAAGCACAAATTTTTGTTGGTGCAGAGAAAACAAGAATATGTTTAAAAATGCCCCTTAAATTTTCAGTGCCTTGTACTGAATTTCAGATGACCCAGGGGAAAATTCTCTCAACGGATTCTTGGAAGTAGGATCTGTCCAATTACAAATAAAATTTAATTTTTTAAAAAGGAAGAATACCTCTTAATGAATAGCATTAAACAAGGATTTTTGAAATTTCAAGTTCCACATATCTTGAAGAATTAAATTTTACTTGGTAGCCAAGTGGTTCTCTTTGGTATAAAATAAGGATCAATTCTCTGTTTGTAAACAGTCATTTAGTGGTAAAGCCTTTCATCACCATAGATGAAGTACTGAAGTTAACATGTTGCAAGCTTTGTCTTTAATTTAGTCATATATATCAAATATATCTGAAATTAGAAAAATAATTACAGAGATTAAAATTTGAGGGTTTTTTTAAGCCTTCCAGTTGGAAACCATGCCAGGTTCATGGCTTAGGTATCAAAACCTAAAGAAATTAGGTTTTCCATTAAAGAAAATGCTAGCACCAGTAAGCAAAAACCATAATTGACATTGCATCCAAAGTTCTCAGTGATAGAGACATAGCAGAAGTGAGAATTTAATTAGTGAGGCATTCTTCTTCTACAGTTCCAAGCAGACCACTGAGAATCAATAAAATTGTCTCTGACTTCAAAGGAGGATACTATAAAGGACTGGGCATTAGAGGGTCATAGGACATACAAGACACACAATTAGGTGAATTTACAGTGCACATACTATGCATTGTGCTGTGCTATGTGAAACTTGTGCAACACAGTTGTTTGCAGAATCCACAGCTTAGTGGCAGCCAAGCCCACCAAAACTACGCTATTTGACTGTGCTAAATATTCCTGGAAATGAGTGTTTCAGTGCCAAACCTCACAAAACAAGAAGCTCCAAGAAAACACATTCTATGGTGTGCATGATTATTTTGCTGTACAATTTCAGATAATTTGCCAGTGAAATTTAGGCACAAGCAGACCAAAGGTTTTTAGAACTTCAGTTCAGGTCTGGTAGAAGCACATATTTAAATTAAGTAAGAGAATAATCAGCTTATCTGCAAAGCTCTTTGTTCACTTACTTCTACATAACAGCTTCTTTTCTTGAAAGAAATCATAGCAACTGAATGTTAGATGCTATTTTTATTTTGCAAAATGAAGCATAATTATTTAGAACATTTGCTAAAAGAGCACTTTCCAACCTAAGAAAACTATATTGCAGTACTGGTATAATATCTGCAGATAGTCTCTCATTCTGAGTAGTACTGCCTCTGTATATATTCAGAACAACATTAACCAGAAATATGAATGACTCACAATTGTGTTTCTGGGAGGTAAAAAGACTCAGGAACCTATCAAAGACCAGAAAGAACTCAAAAAATCATCCTTCAACCCCTCTGAGGCTATTTGGTATAGGATGCTATTCTGAGACTCCACCATCTTGCTCTATAACTGTTTTATAGCCCACATGCCAAAACAACACTAATTTAGTTTTGATATACATGGTCATGTAGTTCTTTGGAAATTATTACTGCTTTTATTTGCTAAACTGGGGAGAATGCCAAATCATGCGTGTAACACCCCACAACATTTAAATGCTAAGGGTTTCACCAAAGGTTCCTTTACTGTGGGTCAGTGCATGGGAGAAATACCAATCAGATATTCTCAAGAGGTCAAAATTACACAAAACTTTACTGGCAAATACAGAATATCAAAGAACTTTGGCAAAGGACTTAATACAACATCCAACTCAACATAAAACAATTTTCAAAGCATTAACCTAGCCCATTTAACCTAGAAACCTTTACACCAGTTCGACGCTGCATTACCCAAAATGTTCCATGAAAAGAGAATGAGAAGAAAGAAAGCTGGAAAAGACATAGAGAAACACACATATGTGTCTGCAGACTCCTGGGTTCCAGCGACAATGCAGCACAAACTCCAGAAGGCTGATGGGCTCAAGACCATGTAGCTCCCTCATGGTCACCTTTGAAGCCCCAGGGCCTCTGGGACCCTCCCCCCAGGTGGTCACTTGGCCAATCAGAAGCCGTGTTAGGCAAGACTGCCAGTGATTGACAGGCGAGACTGCCAGTGATTGACAGGCGAGACTGCCAGTGATTGACAGGCACCGTGGGGCTGCAGGCCTGCAGGAGCGGCGCTGCCCTGCCCCTCCCCCCACCCCCAGGCATCCCAAAATGTCCATATCCATCCATCCATCCATCCATCCATCCGTCCGTCCATCCCTCCATCCTTCCTTCCAGGCTCTGGCAATGTGGCGCTTGTTTCCTATGTTCAACCTTGGCCTGGATTCGCTGCTTGTATTTACAGTCTGTGTTTCACAGTGTATGCTGTTACTTCAACATTTTATTTAGCAAAATAGAAATAGAGGTACAAATAAAAGCACCAAATGTGAAGTATAGCCAGAAGGTTTCGACAGAAATAACAGCAGGGCTACTTCATCTTTACAGCATTTGAGGCAGTGACATTGCAACTGACAAGGTTCTGCTTTGAGCATTTAATTTTGTAATTTAAAGTACAATTCAATACAACATAAAAGGGAGGAATGTCCAATTCAGTCACACACACGAATCCAAAAATTTAAAGTGATATGAACACTACTGTACTTCATTGTATTTTTCATTTGAATATATTAGACGCATACCTGCTACGTGCATGTAAAAATAGTGGCACTCAGGCAATAATATATTTTGAAGATGTCTGAAAATTAACTAAGACTTAATAACACATTTTTTTTTAGTTGACAGAACACGATAAATAAAATTTTAAATTCACGTCAATTTCGTAAATTATACTGAAATTTAGAAACTGATCAAAGCATATAAGTAAAATTCCAAAATAATTCAGAAATAATTGAAAAATCTATTTGGTTGAGGACTCTTTGTCCAGTATATTATCATATTCAGTTTCATACATTGAAATATACACTATAGAAGGCAATATTAAATTAGATAAACCAGATGAGAATGTAAGAAGTCAAAAATTTTGTGATGCTGAATGAAGAGAGGACTATAACTTTCTTATTGTTACCTGTGTTTGTCTTCAGAATACAACATTTTGTCATTTAAACTTTTGATTAGCTACACATATGGTGAAAAATTATTATTCTCAAACAATGTCATAATTCCCACCTCCTTGTTGAAGACAATATTATTACTACATGTGTTTTCACTTACCAACTCTGATGACGTAGAACCTACCATAAAAACAAAATGCCTGGACAGTCTTGAAAGATTTGTCTGCAGCGTTTTGTGAATAAATAGAAAGATGGTTGACTGGAAATAACAAGGTAATGACTTCATGGCAAGCATAAAGGAAGACAATGGGGTAATATTCTGAGCCTGCTACACCTTATGGTATCTCCAGTGAGATCTAATCTCCCTGTCTGACCAGGTCTATAGTAATATCATTTTTAAAATCAGAATAATTTGATTTACTCCTTGACATAGATGGTATATAATAAAATAAAATCCAGACTGCAGAGAGGCTATTTAGTGAAGAATCAACTGACCTACCAGAAGCATGAACTTCACCACTGGTGGAGATGTCCTGGCTCTCTATCTCTATGGCACCTACATAACAGAATATCTGTGCAGGTGCCTGAGCTATATGAATAAATGAATTTGCCAGATGTGAATTGGCTGTATCCTCTGGGTACAACTACTTCGTGTCAACTGCTCTGTCTGTGGGAGTTTTTTATTAAATTCCATCACCTCTCTGATATGGAAAGTAGGTATGGTCATGTTCAGTTTGATCCTAAAAAGGATACTCAGAAATACATGACAACTTGTAAAGCAATATTGCTTTAAAGTATTGAATGAAAATGCTTGGGACTGTTTACCTTAGACAGGAGATGTATGAGAAGAGACACTATGCAAACATACAGTGCAATACATGCTCAGGAGCACACAGATCCATGCATTTCCACTCTTTCTAGAGTGTGAGAGGGCATTTAATAATGGCAAAAAGTGGAAATTAAAGAATGATCAATTAAAAAACATTCTTTCACACAAGATATATAAATACTGTGAAACCATATCACAGAGGTTCTTGGAGGACAGAATAGTAATAAGATTAAAAAAAGGATTAGACATTTATATGCATATCTGGACGAGTCGGGGCTATAATTAAAGATACAAAGCATTTTGGAAGGGCTGTTAAGCCTTGCATTCAAGCCTTATACTGTCCTCTATTAATGAAGGTATTTCTACATAGACTCTTGCAGGCAGAGGTGCCTGGGTCTGCTGGTACCCTGATGACACTAGAAATGAAACAGCTTCTTCCACTTCAGTGCAGTTTGAACATCATGGAGCTGAGCAAGGGAAACTGAACAGAGCTGCCAGCTTACAGCAAAGGGCAAAACTTATGGATCTGACACTTTGGAGCACCTGAGAGTGGCACCAAGACCCTGGGTCTGAATTGCTTTTTTAAAGGCGATATTCCTGAGTGCTAGTTTTCCCCTTCCCAGTTGTATCTTTTTACAGAAATAATTCCCATGACATTTGGCTTTAGCATCTGTGCAATGTAGTGCAAAAGCGGAGCTATCCCAAAATTTAAGAAAACACTCAACAGGCAAATTCTGGAACTTCTGTTGTATTATATTTACTTTTCTTTCTGAGTCTTAGAAAATTTATTAATGCCCCATTTGTATATTGCTTCAAAGGTCAAATAGCTGCTATGGAAAACATTACATTTTCAAAACTTAGCTTAAATTCCTCAAAAATCAAATTAATATTTAGTTCCTTCAGTAATTTATTCTCAGTGGGCTTTTCTTGGGGTATTGTATAGACAAGGAGAGTTTTTTCTCTCTCCAAATTGTTACAGCCACTTGCCTGACAGAAAGGAGGAAATATAGCCACACAGACATGAAAATAAGTAATGTATAACTCGTTTTCTAGTTTTGATACCCTTTCCAGCTGACTCTTCTAAATGTATATGGATGGGCACTCGGTTCCTCTGGAGGTGGTAAAGAGTGGTTATTTCTTTCTTTGCGACATCTGCATCTCATCACTGGAACTCAGCACAGGAAACGACTGACCTGCAATCCTATTATAGGTGTGAGGGTAGAAGCAAGAAACTTTGTAATGTCTGTTGACTGAAGATATTGGACAAGACTTTGAAAACTGGTGGTTCAGTTGTTGGCTGAGGAGTCTAAGCAAGACAACTGACTTTCAAAAGATAGAAGAGTGTTTTACCATGCTCTTTGACATGCCCAGTTCTCCATAGCACCTAGACTATAACTCTTGATTGTATTTTCAAAAACAATTAGAAAACTTGGGATCTTGTGTTCCCTGGTCACTTCTGTGAATATCAAAGAGTTGTAAAATTGTTAAGGTTGGAAAAGACCTTTAAGATTTTCAAGTCCAATCATATGTTTTAGGCTTCTATACTGTCTTGGTTCCTTTACAGGTGGACCTGACCAGCTGTGTGCTGCATGCTGTCATTAGAGTGTGATCAACTCCCCATTCAAGTTAACTTTTACATACTCAAGCAAAGAAAATAAGGGATATCACCCTGGCCTTGGATCTACTGCACTATGTTAACAGCACATGGCATTGTACTCTTAGCTGATCACACTGTTGCTTCATAATTTATGTATTGCAGAATTAGATAATTTCATTTCATTGTTGTAGATATAATACAGGCGTGATGATAAAAGTGATGTTTAAGAATTATACCATAACTATGCATTGAGGTAGATGAGGCTTTTAATATGGATGTCTTATATACAAAGGATATAATAAAACATAAGGGCTTATTCAGAGAGTACTGCTTTTGTAGATCATAAACCAGAAGTCACACTAATGAATAAGTGTGATACGTGGCATTTTGTCAGTTTACACTGCATTCAGATCAAGCTTCCAGCTTTAACCTGTCAGGGTTAGGACAGTCCAATGGTTAAAATTCTAAAGTAATCCTTGGATTCAGTTCCTGGAACTGTTTCAATCTCTGTGATTAAACTGGGGCAAGTATTTTAACACTTCAGTGTTTTATTTCTCCATCTAGAAGATAAGAGTAGTAAAACCTTCGACCTTCACAATGATGACTATATATATGATATAAATGTCTGTGTGTCATTTGAACACCACATAACTGGGAGCAAACAAGCTGCTGGAGACATATTTACTCAAATTTGCAGTAGCTGTGGCAAAAGCCACGATGGCAGAACAGTCAGCAAGGTCTGAATAACTTAACACAGAAAGATCCCAGAAAAGAGAGAGAATGGTTGCAGAAGAAGACATGGGACTTTCTCCCTGCAAACAAGATAGTATTTAAATGCAATTCAAGAGAAGGCCAGAACTGCATTAGCACAAATCTGGGTAGTGTTGACCTACAGGTGGATCTTCTATGCCATGTGGATGATCTCAATCATCAGAGCTACCAAAGATGAGACCTTTCATTAACATGAACTGTTTTGTTTGTTTTTTGTTTTTTTTGTTTTTCCTGAAACATGGACACATTTGGCACACTTGTTCAGGCAGCATCTCAGATGTGCATGTGATTAAACACCTTGATTGTAGTCAGACTGCTGGAGGAGCATGTTCAGAGTGAATGTCCTCAGTTTCCTCTCAGTTGCCAGACCAGACTTATATTCATGGATACTAATTAGGACAGATTAGAATGTCTTGATGCTTTATCAAATGCAACACAAATATAAGAAATGATGGTCTAATTTCAATTTTTACAGGGGCCTCTGCAGCTTGGTAAAGACAAAGAGGTGTTTAGAAGACGATGGAAGAGATTTGTACCACATATATAAATATCCCACCTGGAAATAAATAATTTAAACAGTTTTCACTCTACATTTGGCCACGGAACAAAGCTTTATGACAAAGCCCATAATTCCCATCTATCTACTACTTTCATCTAAGTGTGTAAGTACCACAGTTGCCTGTGCAGTAAGGTGCTTACAGAGCAATAAATACTGTCAAAAACTGTTGTGGCCAAGGGAGGCCTTCATGACAACTACCTTGTGGGGATCTAAGCTTCATGTTTTCCAAGTGTACTGCCAAAATTAATAGGAAATTCTTGAATATAGTGATAGGCAATCTTTCCCTGTATAGGGAGGGGGATCCAGTTTACAAGTGGAAAAGGACAGAAAACGCAGAAGATCCTCAGTTTGCTTATAAAACCCCCTTTCCCCTTTTCAGGGTACTCATTATTTTCTCACAGGTTAGTGTTTTTCTTCCTACTGATGCTGAATGTAGACAAGACTTTTCTTGGTTCAGCCTCTGGAACTCACTCTGCTGGTGAACTCACCCATGGATTTTTCTCTACACAGATTATAGCAAATTGCCTGATTTATGCATACCTCTGGCCAAATAACACCTCAGTAAGGCCAATATAAATCCTAAACAATACCCCTTATGTTGGTGAATATGGCACAGGATTTTCAAAGCAATTTCAGGGTGTCAACATACCGGTAAACTGAGTTAGCTATTTTAACACCATGTTTGAAAATAAACTTGCTTTCTGTTAATACCTGTGTTTCTATACCTGCTTTAATAAACATTCAATAAGTATATCTTGCATATCATAGCTTCAGTTATGTGAACGTAAGTCTGTCATCATGCAAAACTATTATATCAAGTTACTGCATAATAGTTAAAAAATTTCGCTACAATTTACATTTACTTATTTATTTTCATATTAAATACAAACAATAATTGCAGTTTTGTGGTTGTAAGTCTTTGTGGAGGTCAGTATTGGAAAAGACTACAAGAGCCTGGCATTTTAATGGGACTGGCAGATGTGTATTCCTCTGACTGTATGTGATAGAGATAATGCACATCCAAGGTCCAGTAAAAATCTATGTCAGATGCAAATAGATCATATTAAAACAAACCCACCAGTTTTCAAATGTGAAAGGATTTAATTCCCAATTTTGCAGTGATCAAAACTTCGATTAGAGTAAGGCAGATGATCTGAACAAAAAGAAACCCACATAAATGTAAATCTAGCAGAGAGAATACATAAAATAAATGGCTTTTAGTTGAGTACAGTTCTCCAAAATGGATTAAAGGATCAGGTCACCCAGTTCCTCAGGACAGCTTCTAAAATCTGAAATAACATGGTGTTCACTGTCAGTAAATGTCCTGATGGAAGCGTCTTAAAAAAGGGGAACCCTAACTGATCATTCCCCCTGGAAAAGTACATAAAAGTCACAGAAACAGTTTAAAAAATAGTAATAGAAGAATAGGTTATTTACAAGTCAGTCTTTGACCAAAGGCCAAATCTCCATCTGCTGATGTGGAGTGGCAGTTCTTTAAACCTTAGGCTAACATGTAAACTCTGAAGCTTTAAATAATTTTTCTTTGAAATGGGGAGTTTAAAACCCTTAGTAAAGCATGCACGTGCAGCCTTCACACAGAAATCTAAATCAGAAGTGCTTGCTCTGCAAAGAATTTTGTATTGCACACCTGGGGCATAACATACACTAAAGGCTCTATATGATTCACCTGACCTCCGCACATAACCTTGTGTTTTTTTAATCTTTTCACTTAGCAAGAACAGAAAGATGACTTGTAAAGATAACAGGGAAAAAAGACAGAATCTAGAAAATGGCATTTTTTGCTTTAGGAGTAAACAGGGGGTGGCTAAATATGATTGTTTATCTCCAATTTTATAACAGCTTTGCCATAGGCTTGTTCACAGATCTTCTCTCCTGTCATTGGCATGAACCAAAAAGTCTCCATTTGCACAAGCATATGTCTCAGTAACGACTCCTAGGGCTTCCCCTTGCAAATAACACCTCATTCCATGTAAATGGGACTAAATGGCAAAAATGTCTGATGCAAACCGTGACAGGTAAGATGTTAAACAGAGACACGGAGAATAGGATGGGCAGTTTACCATACAGACAGCTGTCATCCTTTTCCAGCTTAGAGTTAATGCTCTCTCAACCTCATAAAACTCTGTTGATGTACAATTCTGTTTGAATAGACGGACAATTTTATGTGGTTTGTTCTTTGCATTCAGTAGCAAATATTTTTGGCAACTAATGGACTGCCAATGCAAAGGTCACTTCCAGCCCAGTAAATATCAAGTGAAAAATTAACAAAACTTTATTTTTCAACTAATGGGAAATGTCCAAATAGATCACCTTTTATCATTAGAAGAATAAGTTATCACCTTATAGGTGATAGGTTGTTCCTCACCTTCACTTCAAGTATAAACAGTAGTTTTACCCAGCCTATAGCTCTTCTATGATCAGACCACAAAGCTGACAAGAGAAGGGACAGGTATTGTCCTGTTGCCACTGCACCCAATGCTGCTGAGCTGTCCTGTGTTAGAACAACTGCAAGGCTGATTGTGCAACAGCGGCAAATAAAAAAGCGAAGCCAGGCCTGATATCCCCATCCTGCACTTAACTCTGTTTCCAGCCATCACATGGGCTCAGTTCTTGTACAATACAATGTTATACAAGCTTTGAGGGTGTGAGGCATGTGGGTGGGTGAACACCAGAGATTCAGAATGCTCTTGATTTCAGCCCAGGTTATTTTGCCTATGGCATCCTTTGCTAGTGGTGCAGAAGCTCTCCTACCCTTGGCAGCACCAGAGTTGGGAATACTCCCTGTGCCTGGTAATGTTGCATGAAAAATTAAGGATTGAATAAAAAAAAGTCAGGAAAGGGGCTTCATACCCCTTGGCATTCCCTCCAATGGGCGACAAATTAGTTTAAAAAGAAGAGCCATGAGAAAAAAGATCAAAACCAGCGACAGGCTGCAACTGACTGGAATTCAGCAAGGCTCAGGGGTAGGAATGAGATAGCTGTAAACTACCTTTGCTGCTCTCTTAATTTAGTGCTGATCTTGTTCCAGTTTAAATTGGAGAATCCTGACGGCTGCTCTGAGTTATAGGGTTTGCCAGCATTCTCAGGAGGTTTTCTTCTTTCTGCTGTTTGTGAAGTGAAAGTCACGCAAGGAAAGTACCTTGTGTCAATCACAGGCTGGGATTTCTTTGATGCTGGCATTTACTGAAAATTCTATACTGTTTTAATATTTCACAGCTAACTTGTGACAGTGGCAATAGCAATTAAATTATAGCACATAAAGTGTTTTGCTTTAGATGTACCTTATCAATCCCAGTCCTTCCATACATCTCTTAACAATTTTGCCATCGAAATGCCAAAGACATGATTAAATAAAAGTGGCTGCTAAAACTCTTTATGCTGACGAATTTGATCCTGAGCACTCTATCTCTACTCAGCACAAATGCTAAGCAATTAATTCTTAGCCATGACTTATGCCACTGGCTTTTAAACCAGGGTCTGGCACAAGAATTTTTGAGAACAGAAAAATGCAATGTCTAGCAATGTGTCACTGCATTATGCTGCTTTTGATTCAATAAAAATGGGAACTGTATAAGTGAAATGGATGAAGAAGGGAAAAAAATAACAGACATGAAGGTTAAGGTTGGTCATCAAGCACAGTTGACCTCTCTATTAATTTCTTCTGGTAACTTACATTCTGCCTACTCATTGCCCTGCAACACATAGAGTGCTAATTTGATTATCATTGGTACATGCAGATGAAATACAGCTTCCCCTTTGCTTATTCAATCCTATGCCTTATTTCAGCACTGAAATCAGTTCATTATCCAGTTTTAGGATTATGCAGTAATTAAAAAAAATCAGTTAAGCATATAGAAGAGTCCTAAAACCTCTGCGGTTTTAGGTGTGTTCAAAAGTGATTTTGGTGTGGTTTACAAATGTGATCCAGTGTGTTTCATTATCAAGGATATTGTCAGGAGAATGCCAGGATCCAAATGTCATTGATTTGATGCTGCAGTTTGAGTAGCTATGCACCATCATATCCTCTAGTCAGCTTTCAGTTGTAGCTTCTAGACTTCCAGCAGCAAGGAAGCTGTGTTGTCTGACTTTTGGCATGAAAATTGAATTAGAGAATTTATCTTTGATGCTATGGGTAATTTCCAGATCTAAAATTTTCGGGTGTCTCCACCCCCCCCCCGCCCCCCCCAAGATCTGGATTTGGTTAAATCACAGGAAACATTGGTTTTTAATTATTTCACAGGATTGCTTGTGGAGGCAGGGTGATGTGGGAATCACTTACTTATTTGTGTAGTTGTTTTCTTTTAGAGATGAAAAGAAGCACACTTAATTCACCAAACCCTTGTGAAAGGCTCTAAGAGAGTCAGTCTTCTGGAATTTCTGCTTATTTTCCTAAGGAAATAATTGTACTTTACACTTACATAGCACCCTATATATGAGGAAGTTAAAAAAGGTAAAGAATAGCAGATTCCTGAGATTTTGACAGAAGAGACCAGAGGAATTCTCATGGGACTCCGAGAGTTGCTGAGCAGGAATAGAAAATAAAAAGAGTGAGAAGATATTTTTTCAGGTTCTGCATCTTAGCGAAAATAGAAGTTCTCTGGGGGCCTTCTCTGAAACTTGTCACAAAATTGAGATCTAGCCATCCTAGGCTAATGACAGTCATCAATGAAAGTTGATTTTCTTTCAACTGGCAGGCTGAAGAAATAGCTAAAAGCAAGAGCTGAAAGATATCTTATTTTTTATTTTAAGATTTTTGGTTTGCTGTTAGCTGACGATGATAATTTTGCAGAAAGCATTCAATTGATGCCATATAACAGAATTTGCAAGGGTGACCAATGTGTCATGATTATGATAGTTCCAGGCAAATCTATGAGGTTGCACAAAGAAATAATAGATTTTAGGATTCCCACTTAGATGGTAAGGAAACTCATGGCTTCTTGGAGGTTCTACCTCTCTTTTGATCCCATTACAAATGCAATTTATACATTGACATAACATAAAAAAATATTTCCTTTTCCTAAAATTTTTAAGTAAAATTTCAGAAACCAGTCAATACTCCAGCTTTTACAATAAAATTAATTCAAACAAAAGGCATTGGAAAATTGGTACCACAATTATTTCAAAATTATTACCACAATTATTTCAAAACATTTCAGAGTTTGTGTTTGCTAAGAAGTGTTTTGGATTTTTTAAACTTAATTCCCATTATCACAAGTATAACAAATTTAATTTCCTTAATTAATCATCACTCGAAAAATTTACCATTCCTAGAACTATTTTATTTTAACTCCACTCATTTTTAACAGCTTTCACAATTCAGAAGAGTTTGATAAATAAGTACAATGAGCAATTTAAAGCTGAACCTTATTCTGAACTCCTGGTTGCAAAGTAATATTTATGTACAAATGGGTATTTAATTTAAAAATATTGTCCTACAGTCACATTTAGTGTCATATAATAGTTAAATTAACACCCTAAGTTTTGTTTATGAGACAATTTAAAAATTTTGAAGTTAAAAGGAATTGATACACTATTTCAGCTATTCTACAACACACTGTGTATAACACAAATCATATGTTTGTGTTATACACAGTGTGTATAACTTAAAGAGCTCCTTAAAGAGCATCAAACTGGCTAAACCTGCAAAATACAAAATACATGCTGCTTGATTCTTCCAAGGTTAGCACTGCCCCAGCTGATGTAGAGGTAAAACAAGATGTGAAATCAGACTGTAGGTTTGGGTTCAGAGTCTTGCAAAAATGAGAAATTTTGTGTTTGCGACATCTGCAACCATATCCAGTGCCACTAAGGAGGACTTTGATCTGTCCTCTTGCACCAGCTGTGGTGTAAATTCTCTCCAGTACACCACTTTTGGGGATCTTGACTTATCAGGCTAAACACAGACCTCTGAAGAAGTCATCTTTGATATGCTTTGATGAATTACCCCTCCTTTTTTTTTTTGTTTATACACAAAAGTGTGTGAGACTCGACTGGGAACCTCCAGGATATTGCCCTATCAGGCATGTGCGCCTTCATTCTACAACACTGGAAGAAAGAACTGATGCAGACCTCCACTGAGAGGTAAGACATACTCTCCTCAAATGCCTTCTAAATGCCCACCATTACTTTGCTGTCTTTTTTCATTTTTGCCATTTTAGCAAACTGTCCCTCTTAATTCCTTTTTTTATTTTCCTGTTACTAAACTCAACCATCAGCAAGAACAGATTATCAGTCAGTCAAGGGAATTGGCTTTCGGCTCCGCTGAAGTGCCTAACCTTCTTCTCACCCATTTCTGCTGGGCTTTTTTGGCCTCTGGAGGTGTGAGCTGTCATGGGACAGAAAGGCTGACATGATCATAGGTTTTACTGACGGTCTCCTGGAGAGAACCAAGCAAGTTTTCACACATACTACATCATGCTGATCTGTGTAAGAAATAGAGGGTCATTTACCCCTCCACCACTGTTGCCTCTTCCAGCTTCTTTGCTCCTGGGTCCTATCCTTTGATGGGCTCAGATCCTCAGCCTGCTTGCATGTGTGTCTTTGTTTCTTTCCATGTTTCACCTCATTGCATGATGACAATTTCCTAGAGCTGTGAAGAAGGACATAGATGTTGATGCACAGGGCACTACCATGCCCCCCAAAAAATGCAGATCTCAGCATGTGGGTTGTGTTGCTCCATATATAAATGAACTAGTGTTTTGAGAATTGCCATAGCAAAATGGGTTTTGTTGATCTCTGACTTTATCTTAATGCAAATGATGTCCTGTTGAATATGGAAAGCCAAATGAAATTTGGAGGTGCCTGACTACCTGGGACTCCAAATAGCAACAACAGAAGAAGGAGCATCAGGACAAATAGTAGTAATTAACAACAGCAGTACAACAAAACTCATCCCTCTTTAACCCTTTTCCCCCCTATTCCTTAGAGCACTGTAGGTGCACAAGTTTAACTATCAAACTGTCAGCAGCACACTGTTCTTGCCTGGCTGTGATTTGGTTGTGAAAAGTCAGGCCACATTACAGCCCCGGCATCATCAGCTCCCTGAGTCATAGGAGCTGAGAAGAACTTTCTGACACATGCATGATGGAGAGAGGGACAAGTGTGGTGAGGAAACACTGAGACAATAGCGTGCTGGATTATGCAATGGTATGCTCTGCCTGAGGGGTGATAAACACTAGTGTTCCTTTTCTATGCAAATGAGGTTGAAATGTGGCCAATGAGCCCAACACTGAGCTTCACAAAAGCAATGAGGTGTTTTAAGGGCAGGCAGTGTCTCTTTTCTGTGTGCAGATACCCTGGCTCTGAGCATGAGCCTTTCACCTCCATGACTGTCAGGCAGATGCTTCCTGGGTTTTATTACTTCCCATGAATTGATGGAATACTGTTAGGTCTCCTCACAACTTACTGTCATTTCTGCATATCTGTTAAGCCTCATCACATTTTGCTGTCATTTCTGCATATCTCTTTCACCTCTCCAGACATGGTATTTCAAAACCTGGTGTTTCAGAACTTGAAGTGTTATGTCAACATTATTTCACCAGTGCTTCAGCATCATTACTGGAACCTGTTTCATAGGCTTGGTGTTTCTGGAATTAATTTGTGCAATGCAGAAGTTGTATAAAGGATTCAGGTGTGCAATCTGAATAGCAAGAAGCACAGAAGACCTTCAGATGCACACATCTCAAAGGAACCAGGAAAATAATTTTCCAATGTTCACCTTAGTGTCTTACTGGGGTCTGAAAGCTGCATGACCTGAGGTCTTCTTACTAGTGACATTAGCTCCAAAATCACCAAGATCAGCCCCTTTCACCCAGATCACAGGAAGATCTTGAGCCTATGGTTTGACTCCCAGAGTTTGGAAAGAGATGCCAAATTTTCTGAAACAACCAAAACATTGGTTTTATAAAGCTAAACCTACCCAAGAGACTTGTGCAAACTCCAAATCACTCAGTTACAGTCAACTGTTTAGGGCATTTGTCAAAGAGCATTGTTTTTCCTCCTATCACAGACACAAGAGTTAGCAAGTACATTCGGCAAGAGCTGAACCCTTTCTACCATGCATTCACAAACATGAGAGACCTTTGAAAGAAATATTGCCTACTAGCAAGGCCCAACTGAAAAAAGGCATTTCTCAGGCATCAGAACACAGAGAAGAAAAATATCACAGATTCCCTTTAAAAACTTGTCTGGAAATGAACCAATTTTTCAATGTGAATAAATATCTACTGAATCCAAAGATCTAATGAAATTTTTAGGTACCTTGAATAGAAGAAAAATAATAGATCACCTAAAAATTGCTTAAAAAAAACCAAAAAGAAATAAAGTTACACTAAAATGTCTTTCAAAAGCCAGCTGAGTCCCTGACAAAAAGAACTGAATTTGTTAAAAGGAATAACCTGATAAATAATACGATGATTGTACCCTAAGGTTATCTGTTTATCAGATTTCTATTGTAAACTATTATTCTTCTCCTGATACCTCAGCAAATGCCTCCCAACGTTTTAAGCAATTTCTCTCAGCTAATAAGTGACCTTCCTGCATTTTTCTATGGCCCAGTATTTCCTCATATTTCTGCCATAACTTTTTAGTGCAACAGTCTGAAGTTAGAAAAGCAAGAGACAGAGAAGCTATTTCCTTGTTTGGAAATATACAGGTTCCTTTCTCAGTTTTAGAACTTTTTTTTTAAAACAAAATTTCTATGATTTCAGGTCAGCAACAGTGAGTCTTTGAATAGTAAATTCAACAGCCAGACCTCTAAAAATGATGCATCTGACAAGAAAATCCATATATTGTTATTTTAAGTGTATATATACTTAATAATAAGAACAACAACAACAACAGCAAAAACATATAAATTATTAAGCATTGTGACATGTATGTATCTGCATGGCTGTGAATTCCTAGTTGCTTTTACACCATTTGCATACTGGTTTTATCCACATTGGAAAAACAGTCTGGAGTTATAAGGAGGTTGATGATTCCAGCCTGTCTGCCTGGCGGTTTGTACAGATGACGATGTGAGCACACCCTGCCAGAGAATCTACTTTTTTTTCCTTCTCCTTGGGGTGACCATTGTCTCCAGCAGGTTCTGTGCAGAATGAGTCATTAATTAAACCTGGATTCTTTGCAGGTTGCCTATTGCAGGGCTGTGGTTTATTCTTGCTTTTTCTGCTCCTGCAAACAATATTTTGGGGGATTTCAGGCGATGTTATTTTTGTGATTTCACATTTTCTTCACTTTTCCTTCTGCCACAAGTATTCCTCTAAGAGACAGAAAGTGAAAGGCTCGGTTAAGAAAAACACAGCCACCTCCAAAGTGCTAAAACTGCAATAAACCCATCATCTCTAACAACAGCGGCATGAAAAGATAAAAACCAGGCTGCCAAGAATGTAGTAACCACCCATTCACTTTTAAATGCTCTCCACACTTCAATGCACAGACCTAATTACTTTTCTGCATTCCCAAATCCACTTTGCAGGGCTGCAATCAGAAACCTGGTGTTAAAATATTTTAGACTCTAAGGATCAAGACTAATTATGGGCCTAAGCTGCACCTCTTGGTTTCCTTATGAAGCAGCCTGCCCCCTCCCCCATCCCTTCCCTTCTTTCGGGATGTTTTAAAGCATGCTCCACTAGAAGAAAGGCTGTCCAGTCTCAGCCGGGGGTGAAGTAAAGAGAGAATAAAACAAAAAGCTACTCAGTCCAATTCAGTAAGCTTCAATGAAGCTGGTATATTTAATGTGGGCCCAGGGTTTGCCTACAGAATTGTGACAGAATGCAATATTCTCAACAAAAAAAGATGTGTTTAAAGTCGGGCAAGGCCCCATAAGGCTGTTGTTGGTGTTTAAGCAGTACACCGAGGTATTTAGCTCTAAGGGTTTCTAAACATTCCAGCTGAGAATAAAACCACAGCTTTACAGTAGCTTCTTAAAGGTTTGGGGGGCTGGGAATGTTCCCTCCCCCTTGCATTGAAAAGTCAATAAACAGTAGGAAAGATCATGTCATAACAAGGATGAAGCCACCTATTACAGGGTATAGTAATGGCTAATGGTGCTATCAGAAGGACTAATCCCATATATTAAATGCTGTAATTATTATAATAATATCATGGTTATTATAATGTCCAGGCATGGGGCATTTTTCATTCTGTGCAACATGATTCCACTGCCGACCATCCGCACTTCCTATGGCTGGTGCTTGCTAAAATACGGAATTATTAGATAATGACATCAGCGTTGCAGGTAGCAGCCAGCACCCCAAACACGTTTTCTGTTACATGTATTTTATATTTCCTGGCATTTACCAAGCTGCTTTAGGTCATTTTGTCTGGACCTGCAGTCCTAAAAACTGTCATTCATGATAAACCATTATCTGCAAAAGTTGACACAAGTGTTTTTCCTCTGTGAAGGACTTTTAGATCCACTTATTAAATAACAGTAATAACAACATTATCATTGTCATCAACAACAACAACAATAATAAACCAAGACTATTTACAGATTGCAAATAGGGGGTGAGCCACTTTCAAAGGTCTTAATAAGAAAAACACCAAAGAAATAATTAGTCCTCTGATGTCTCACTCTCTTACGTTTACACAATTCAGGACAGACTCAGATTATTGCAAATCATATAGTTATGGGCACATAAATGTTTTAAACCCTGGTCCAGTTAAGGATAATAAAAAATTAAATAGCCATCCTCAGCTACTGATACAAGGGAAAGGGTTAAAACAACAGGACACTGAGAGGCAATAGCTCACATGAAGGTTTAAGAAAAATAATAAGGGAATTAGCAGAGGCTATGCACATTGGCCTACAATTATCAATTAACCTTCCTGTTAGATAGGTAATTTGGTCCACTCAGTAGCATCAAATATAAAAGGTGGCCAAAACAATAATTATTTTCACGGAACTCAAAGGCTTAAACCCATAATTCCTAAGAAATAAAAACAGAGTTCTTTTCATAGTATATGCTTCATCTAAAGACTGCAATAAGAGCTAGGCCCTAGCTGTGACCCTTTACACTTCAAGGTGAAAAAGTAGGTTAAAGAAAGTAATGGCAATAATCACAGGGCTTTTCTACATAAAACAGCCTCTGAGTGGAGGTCAAAGATCAAACACTTGGGGCACTACCTGCGTCACACAAAGATCTCTTCCACAATAGAAATGAAGTACAAGACTGGCAGAAAACAGCAAGAAGACTAATCAATTCTAAAATTATTAGGAAAAAAAGAGAAAAAAAGAAACAAAAAAGAGGATTTGAGAAGTCTGGATGAGATTAAAAAGAAGTGTGGCCATTCTCTTCTCAATTTTTTGGAAAAATAAGTCTGAGGATTTCCTGCCCTTCACAGAGAGCTTCTACCAGGAATGAATGTTAAATATTTCCATTTCATCTTCGTCCCCACCTACCAGCTACATTCTTTTGCACTGTCTGAAATGGTGCTTACATTGCTTTTTGTACCAGTTTGGGCACTTTTACAGAGAACTGAAGATGTCTATTCTCACAGTATTATATTCTTATTTTTAGTTGTTGTTAAGCTTTTGGATGATTTTTCACCATAGCAAGTAAGATCCCCACTCTGAACTTGTATGAGTCACAGGAACAGATTTGAAATTAAGAATCATCAAACGAAACATGCTTCTCCTTCCCTCCTTCACTTTGACTGTTTGAGAGTTCAAAGGTATTGCACAATTGCATTCAAGAGCTCTCTGGACTTGCTGCATATCCTGGGGGTATTTTGTCAGGATTTCACAATAAAGATATTCCTTATTTTTCACTTGAGAAGATTAATGCGTGAATCCATTTGCCCAATTAAAAGAATTCTTTATTTTACAACCAGTTTTAAGGCTACATTTTAGCATGCCAACACCACCCTGTTGACTTTACCAGTCAGGTAAGGGCTTTCTGCCTTTATTAAGGCTGGGTATATGTAAGGATTTTGTTAGAATCAGAGCAAACTGCTTCATGAATGCACTGCAGGCATGCACAATGAGGTTACTTGCCTGGCTCATTTTTTGCCTTTGGTCTTTGAGTTACAGTTGTCTAGCAGGTATGTCTTCATTCCCCTCTGACAAATCTTGAGAGAATGGAGATGTTTATCTGCTCCACAAGCCGGGTGGTGGACCCCCACTACATCCTGAAGTTTTGCTATGAGATATAAAACTGATGAGTAAAGAAATTCAAATAGTGTGCTCAAGTACAGAGGACTGGCCATCAGCATGATACTGTGTGTTCTTTGCTGAAAAGGTTACCACAAACATCATATTTAAGACAAAACAATGATAAATACAAACAACATGTAGCTTTAATTGACCTGACTTGTCAATAGATAGCAGAATGTAAAATGAAAAAATTAAAAATTAGCCAATATTAGTATTTTTATAGTATTTAATGATAATTTATTTAATAAATTATCTTCAATCAATAATTAATCATTAATACTTTCTGGCACCAGAGTGTGGCGCTACTTTATGGGAAACTTTAAAAGACAGGTATAATTAATGATTCCTATTCTGTAAAATGTAACAAAATAATAGGTGTATACTGTACAAAACCCCTCACCTCACCCCCCCACCCCTTTTTTTTTCCTCAGTGGTAGTAATGACAAAGGACTTCTCTCACTCTTTGCTGCTACTATGGAGCAGTCATGAGCTCCTTGGATGTCTGAACATTTTATATCACATAATCTAATAATTCACTATAGCATCAGGTCACAGAAGGTTGATTCATCTATCTGACACATTCAGCTATATATAAGATACATGCGAACCCTTATGCCCATACTGTACATAGCACATCCTGTGAAAACTGAAGGAAAATATGACTTGACTTTATTTTTCCTAACGGATCAGAGAGGTTGTAGGGGTGGAAGGCAAAAACATAGGTGCATTGTTCTTCAAATATTTATTGTGTTGAGTCCTGAACTGCCTCCCCAAGATTTTAAGATAGACCAAGAGGATCTGAGAAATGAAAATGTGTTCATTTATTTTGCATTTTTGCAATATTGCTGTCTAAATTATCTTCACATACAGGTTTTAAATCATCCTCTAATATGTGTCACCATGGATATATCCCTGATTTTTAATTGCCTTTAATATGTTTAAGTCAAATATTTGCATTCATTGTCAGATATCAGAATTCACTTCCTTGTGATGTAGTTTCAATGAGCAATTATTGTCTGATTGACTCCCTAGAAAAAAACTGACCTCAATAGTCGCTGTGCAAGAAGGTATAATGATGACTACATTGGCCTATTGTTTAAGATCTTGGTCAACTAGCAGAAGGTCACTGAGCCTCATACTATTGATGTGATGTGACTGAGCATGAAGTTAAAATTATAGTTGCACAATGACGGTGGTGTTTTGAGTTGCAATGTTTGCAATTAGCCACAATGTGACCTTCCTGTTTCATCCCTTAAAAAAGGAGTTGCATTATTGATTGTTATTCCTGGCATTGCTGTAGTTTATTAGTTTTGTCAGATTTATTTTATATTTAGTTATTTGTCACATGAGGATTATGTGGCAAGTCATGGAGTATGTGCCACACATTTTTTTATTGCAGCAGATGTTCCTGAAATAGATGTAAGCATCTCTGCAAAAAAGCAGCCCCTCTGTGCCAAATTCCAGCTTGTGCTAATGTGAGAACCCAGTAGGCTGAGAGAAAGAGTATAAAGAACCTTTATCCATTGCTGCTGCAGTGACAGTTTCTGAGTTTTGAAAATGCACTACAGATTGCAGTGAGTTGCAAAGAGAACAGGGGCAGCTGAGGCCAAATCTTGGGTTTTCCCCTCTCTCTGCCTTGCTGTACTCCAGAGCACAAGGGGTGCCACTTATTAGTGCAATGCAATCTCTTCCAGAATGTAACATAACATTTTGTTAAAATTCAAAAATATAGACTATAAAGTACTTTTGTCCAGTATGCATAATCTTCAACAAGTGGCTGCATTTTTCCCCCTAACTGACTCTCCTGGGATATGTTGGAAGTATCCAACTCTGAACTCACATCTTCTCCTACCATATTTCATTCTGTTATTCTCCTGCAGTCTGCAAGGTCATGAAAGTCTTTCAAAATTATCTTTTGTTTTCCCTCTGTATTGAAGATGTCACCAAAGCATCTGTAATCAGCACATATGATTTTTTTTTCTCTGAACTTAAATGAGAGATTTGGGTAAGTTTGTTCCTAAGAAATAACCTTGAGAAACTTCAGTAACAACTTTTCCCAAAATTAATAATTCACTTTAAACCATTTTAGTATCTGAATTCAATGGAGGTCAGTTTTTCTAAGAAACCAGCTCCTACCCCTCCAGGTCCACCAATGATTTTTACGTGTTACATCATCAGGTACTGATGAACCCTAGTTAGTGATTTGTCTCATTTCTTTAATCCAAGTAAGTCAATTGTCTTTTCCAAAAGATCTGTCTGGCATGGCTTCTTTTGGTTAGTCAAATTGCACACTTTTTCATATGATATAAACCTGTTTTTCATATGATAGATTATGAATCTAAAATCTATTCTGATGTTTATGTCAAAATAAAAATAAAGCTACTTGTTGAAGCAGTACTTTAGGACTGACCAGGGATAACCTAGTTTGCTGGGAGAACTAGTAGAACTGGTATGACTAGTAGAACTGGTAGAACTAGTAGTCTAGTAGACTTTGGTATGACCATTTCTGACTGGGGAGGTGGAAAAACTAATTTGAACTTCAAGGGAAGTTTTAGAGATGAAATAGAGCTCATGACCCTGAGCATATAATTCGTTTGTCCCCCATGTCCTGTAACTTAGAGCAGAAACACAAACTTTTCTAATTTTACATTCAGCTATGCTCCCCTGTTTTTCAAATGCTGTTACTCAAGTGTGTACCAGCTTTCTGGCAGGTTTTCAACATCTTCTGGGAAATGCTGACTATTCCTGCAAAGATTTGAAAGTACTGTCCAAAAGGATATGTTGCTATTTTTAGGATATTTTTAGCCAGAGAAAACTTAAGAAATTTGTACTAACAATGTAATTTTCTGGCCTTGTCTGAAAATACCGAGCATTCCAAATCAAACCACCGCTGTCACTAACTCAAGGTGTGGTTTAGAAAATCAGGAGATGAACAGCAGGTTTAAACTCCCACAAACCATCCACATTTAAGCTTTTTAAGAATCAGAGCTGATGTTGGGCAAGTTTTTGTTTCATGGAGGGCCAGCCAGGCATAACAAACTAAAAAGGGAATGCAAGTTAATGTAAAATGTAAAGTAAGAGGGGTAAACAGGAAGTTGTACTGGGTAAGTGTTGTACAAGATGTTTCACCAAGAGCTGGGGAATGGGTCAGAGGAGTTTTTGTAACCAGTTACTTCTGTAGAGCATTTGTGAGTTTTAAGAATTTTAAAATAGGCAACTGGAGAAGCAATGACAGCCCAATGTATGCACCGTAGACTCCCTGACAGTCAACAATGAGCATTCCTCAGAAAGAGAGCATTCCTACCAGAGACCTCACAAGTTGCACTTGCAGTTTTACTAATCTCAGCAACAAAGGAAGATATCTGTAGGGTTGAAATTTTGCCAGTGAGACTCATGAGGTAATGAGGTAATAGGCTATGTGTTGTGTGACAAACAAGCTCAGGTTGGAAGGCTGCAATGACAGAGCTCTCTTTGGCGGCAAGGGAGGCAGAGAAATTACATTCCTCCTGTTGTCACTTAAGCTTTTGCGTTACATTACTTGTGTTTGCTAGGATATACACAAGCCTATGCCAATTAAGACAAATAGGTGTTTTCTAAACTGAATTGTAGCATTTTCCAATGAGTTTATTCAGGGTTTAGCGCAAGTTCTTTAGTTATTGCTTAAGAGTACAGTGCATTTCATTTTTGGTTGCTAAATTATTCATGTTCAAGTACACTTCCCACATCTGCCCCTGGCTTATATTTTTCTTTTGTCTATGCATCAAGTCCCAGGCAGATGCTCCAGGTACAGGTGCATATAATTTTGCACAGATTTGGTATTGCCGTGCACAAACAGCCACCCTTGCAAATGCCTTTCCTCTGCAACCTCTGTGAGAGAAAAATTTCAAATGACATTCAAACAAATAATTAAATTCACCTTTTTTATCTCCTTTGGACACTTTTGTATGTTGGATTCAATATCAGTTGCTGTTGCTCATCAGCTCTGAAAAAGCAGGTAAATTATGGAGCATTGAATTACTGGAATTATAAAAGCTCCAAAGAGATGCTTGTAGATTGCTTGTGGAGCCAGCTATAAAATAATATAATATAAAATAATTATAATATAAAATAATTGTTATATTGAAACCTCAAATGCAAAGGGATGTTGTCTTAAACACAACAAAGGCAGAAGATTGGAAGAAACCTCCTCTGGTATACAATGCTCCTTGAAAATTACTACATCTTGACCCTGGTGGGTATTGTCTTTGAGAGTTGAGGACCACTTTTTGCAAAGTGCCATCACTTGTAACTCTGTGCTGCTTAAGTTGTTTACAGAAACTGTGTTGTCAAGTGACCCAGTGTATTGCAGTGAGTCACTGTAAGAAAAAGTAAAACTCTTCCCAAGCTCATGCATGCTATCATTCGAACTCCCTTTGGAATACCGTGGAGCCAGATCTTTCCAAATTTGGTCACTGTTTTCTAATTTCAGGACATATGGGGTCCTCTATTTTGCTGCTTAAGCTGACAACCATGTCAGGCTGCAGCACCAAGCAGCCTCATGGAAATACAGGAATCCCATGCTGTCATTAAGGTGTTCAGTCAGTCCTGAGATAAACTGTTCTCATATGGCTTCCAGGGGCTCTGAAAGCTGCAGTCCTAAGATAGCCTGGCCAAAACCTAACTCCTCCTCTGCTACCATGAGAGTGCTGAAGGATAAATGGCGGTGACAAATAATTCTGTGTCATCCTTGCTGATCTGGTGTACTACAAAGGGTTTCCAGCCACCGTGGGCTGAGGATGCCCCTTGTCTCCACTGACATAGGGTGAAAGCAGCAGCTGCAGCAGCAGCATATCCATACTCGCAGTGACTCTTTTCCCAGTCACTTATGGGTGATGTGCTGAGCTCCTGGGAAGGTGCTGAAGGACCTTGGTGCTCGCTCAGCCTAGATTGGAAAGGCTAAAGGAGTTCTGCGCTCTGCAACTACCTTTTTTCACTAATTTGTTGCTGTTGTCATGTTCCTGATTAATTAGTTATGTCTGATAGTGGACAGGACAAAAAGGATTGGCCTTTAACTGTATTCATTTTTTATCTGATGGTTTGTAAAGGAAATGATGATACATGAGAGATACCCTCATGTTGGGGCAATGCATTCAGCATAGGTGGGCAGTTCTGTGTGCAGAGACCTCGGGCAGACTTTTCATTTTCACACAATTTTTCAGCTGATTTTCAAGAAGTGTAAATATCACACCCATTGATTCATAGTCTCATGTTTGGGTTTTAAAAATAAATTTGCTTACCTGCACAGAGGGGCCATTTGCAGAACAAGCACCCACCTCATATATTTCATGTGTAACCTTGACGGCTTCCAGCAAGGTAATTCTCATGCTGGGATGAACTATCTACCACAAGATGCTACACCTGCTTCATTCTGCTAACAAATCGGCCTCTGCCTGCTGAAGACTGCCTGACTTGACTTATTATACCTTCCCCATGAGCAGAAAGACTCATATCATCACTGGGCCAAAGGTGAATTGCCTGGAGACAAAGTTAGAATGAATGTTTTGCAGTCCCATCCCACCAGGCATTCAAACCACTTTGTCCTGGGAAGAGAACACCTTTAATGGTCATATTATAATGTCCTTATAATGGCTTATAAGGACAGAGCATCTTCTCCATGCAAATCTGCTCCAGGTGACTGTATCAAATTAGGTAAACCAGAGTAAAGTGTTTTGTTTCTCCTACCTTTTGTTCAAAATCAACTCAACCACCCAGATGAAGAAGAGGTATAGAGCACCACTGAGGTGGTCTGGATGCTCCCCATGACTATTAGCCTCTATGGAGTCAAATGTGCACAGCGTGTAACACATGCTAAAGCACCCAAATATTCAAATTCACCTACAACAATGGGTTATGTGGGAAGAGCAAGGAGAGGAAGTAAAGAATTCTGTGCTTGTATGTAGCTTCTGGTCCAGAAAAACATCAAGATGTTTCCAGTCAGTGTCAGTTTTCATTTGAAGAGTTGCTTTGTATTTATAGTTTTCTTAATCCCTAAAGCAAAAGAGGGTAATATTAATTTAAAACCAAGAAACAATTAAAATCCCCAATTACAATTAAAATCTACAGAGCTAGATCTACAGAGCTACAGAGCAACTGCTCTAGCTTTTTTTATTGCACACATAAATAATCATACTTCAATTAACATGTTAGTGCCTATGATCTCTTCCCAGATTAAGGCTGCCTCGAGACTGCTTGGTTTGGCTACTGTAAATATGACATGAACTCCTTGCAGGAAAGTGTATTTCACATGCTGTTTTCGAAGTAAATTATTTTCTTCTAATATACCTACACAACTGTCACAGGGAATTGCACTGCAGATTTAGTGATGTTAAGTGTCAATTGTAATTTGGTGACAACCATTTTATTGGCTATGCATATTGCTCTGCGAGGACCTACTTCTCAGTATGGAGGCCACCGTATCATTAAAACCCACTGATCCTTCACTGATGACATAATTTGACTGGCAGAGAGAGGAACAGTGAGGGGCTTGTTTCCACCTGCATGGAATCTGCTGTGTGTCAGAGATGAATTTGCCTTCAAATTAGAAACAGCATAGCAGACGGGTGTGATTTTGCTTGATTTCTTTTAAGGAGTTTTACTGGAATGGTTACTGAGCAGCTGATACAAGTCTGTTTGAATGTGCCAAACATATAAACTATGCAACCTGTAAACAATTCAAATATTTTTAGCCACTGAGTTATCAGTGAAATACTTTAAGCTTAACTGAGCCACGTGCTTTTTCTCTCCCCCGCCCCTCCTTCTGCGCCCTCATACATCCATCCTTTGGTCTGCAAGTCTGCCTTTGCAATAGGCACAGAGTATTAAATTTTTGTGTTAAAGAAGGGGAAAAATGTGTTAACATAAAACCCGTGTTTCAACAGATAAAATAAGTCATACAAGCTGTGTAAAAATTTAGAGTAAGAACAGAACCATAATCATACATTCTGAAAATTTTATAAACTGACAATTCAAGTTATGTGTTTTATGCTAATACACATAGTGGTAACTTCTAACAAACTGTGATTCACACATAAAGAGTAGAAAAGTTGAAGGTATTATATATGTAATATTTATTTTTCACATGCATATCTTTATATATACATTATGTACTTATTCTGAGAAAAAGGAAATAGATTCTGAGACTTCCTTAGCAAATTTAAATCAATATAGCTGCCTTTCCATCTCCAGTATTTAATTTTTTTTTTTTTTTTAAGCATGGCGCTGCAAGGAAAAAAGCAAAGTATCTTAAAAGGAAGTGTATCCCTAGTAATTTCACCTCCTTTCACACCTATTTGGCAGCTTTTCTTAGCCAATTGAAAATGCTGACAATGTTCACTTATTAGAATTGTCCATATGGCAAGTTGTGCTTTCCCCTTTAGATTCACTTTATTAACTTTAAATGCAGAAGATAACTTTTTTTTTTTTAAAGACAACCAACATTCCTTGATATACACTTTTGTCCGTCTGCCATTTTCCCACAGTGCTTATTAAATTTTTTTTTTAAAAAAATCCTTATTGAACAGTAAACAGCATAAATTATTCAGTCAATTTCAGTCCAGTGGCATCAATAATACTCAAGCAGACATGCTACTTATGACAAATGCTTTGTGTAAGAGAAACATATCACTGCAGGTTTAATCAGAAGCTCTAAACATTTCAAACCTGCTCAATTTTATTCTTGGAAAGAAGCACTGTTTTTTGCTATATCTTCCAAAGCTTTGGGGAAATGTTCCTTTTACCCATGAGAAAAGGGAGGCCATTTTTACCCACTCCAAAAAGATGAAGGTGTTAGTAAAAGAGTGCTTTCCTTAAGAAATATTTCTTGCTCTTGAAAGCTAATCTTATAGGAAAACTTGAATATTTAAAGTGCTTCCTATATGATGAACTGTTGGGACTTGTACACTGTCCCTTCTGAAAGCATAAACAACATGTATGAAAACATAATTTTTTATTGAATAGAAGTTCCTTTAAGAATTTGAAAAAAAATACAAAAGAAGATCCCCACCCTGAACTATCACCCTCCTGTTTTGTGTACTTTTAGAAAGAGTCCATGAGATTCTTGGCAACAATTGTTCTTCATCTGATTTAGAATAATGATTTTATACAGCTTGAAAGCTGAATAACTGCTTTATTCAGAACCAAACTCTGGCTTTAAATATTAAATTGTTCCTGAGGATTTTTTAGCTTTGTTTCTAGCTATTCTGAAAATTACTTTTGAAAGAGTATCTACTTTGCTATTAGGATTGTCTTTTTCATATCACTGATGTAGAAGCCTGGAGCCTTATGAAATAGCTAGATTGTACCCACCATGTTCCCAAAATTAGTATTTATAGTCTAAAAAGATGTCTTCCATCAGGGGTTTTACTTCAGCCTCATTTAAAATGTTGTCTGAGGTTCTGGAATAAGGCACAGCTTCCTGGATGGCTATCTGTTGCACAGACAAGAAAAACACGTTTGAGTCAAACTTATATAAAACAGCCACCCGAAAAAAATGGCATAACAGAGAGGTGGGAAGAGAATTAGAGATGAACTAGGATCATCAGCACAGTGCAGAACTTATGCAGAGTTGTGTGAACACAACACAAACTATAAATCGTTTTCAACTAAAGAGCAGAACATTTAAATCATGTAGGCATCCACCAGATAAAAACAATCTGAGAGGTAACTGTATAGACGGGTCAAACAGCTAACATGTCCATTTAAAAGACAGTTTTGTTCCTTTTATGTTCTGGCTGAAATCAAGATGTCTGAATAGTGAGGCACCATATGCAGAATGCATATGCCAGTTTTTGTTATTTTTGGTCATTTTAGTCAGCACCAAACAAAAAGGGACATAAGTACTGACATCCTAAATCAAAGCTGTTGTCTGCTGAGTCTCATAGATACTTTAGCATAAAAAAAAGATGTGCCACTAGACGCAGTGAATAAGTCTGTTAAATATTAGTACTTCTTTTTGTTTCTTGAGAGTGGTGATTTGTATAAATGCTTGAGTTTGAGACAGTGTATTCATTCAACAAACATCTCTGGACTATAAATATTTGGATTATTAGGAGTCTTGTTTGCATGTACCCAGTCAGTGCTTTGTGAGTCTTGCAAGATGCTTGGTCTCAGAGGTATCACACATTGAAGCTTCAAAGCATCATCACAGAGCAAGAGTTTCTCTTTATTAGTTCACCTTACTCATATTGCAAAAAAGAAATTCAAAAGTAGCACAAAGCTGCCAGTATAAATCTACTGTCACACCCAAAAGACAAAACACATGTTTCTCTGCTGAAATGAATCTTAGTTAATTAAAAAAACCCCACAAATAGGGAGAAAATGAAAAATCTAGGGGGAAGCAGGGAGATTCTCTGACACATCTTGGTTCTCAATGAATGCTGCAGCTGGGTTAGAGCACACTCCTCTAACGTTAGAGGACTGTAAAGAAAAAGTGACATTCCCTCTCGGTTGCTTAGTTGGTTGTGCCAAGTCTTACAGCCTATGACTTTCTCCACAAACTGTTTTGGAGAACAGACCCTTATCCTTTCCTAGCCCTGCAAAAATCACTATTGGACAAAGTGCTGCACGAGGGTTTAAACGTGGATGCAGCTGAATGAAGAGCCAGAAGCCTGGATCATGCAGTCTCCACGTTGTAAAACATCCTCTGCACAAAACAATGTTTAAATCCCTGAAGTGCAAGCAACAATGCACATCTCCAGCCAAGCACTGCTCATTCATTTAAATGCAATTTTCCCTCAGCTAAACATCCAGCATAGGGAGGGAAAAACTAAGATTTCAAAATACTAAGATTTGTACTCTGAACATTTTGGAATATATTTTTGTGTTTGGACCTGATTGGAAGGAAGGGAGCATTTATACTTCTCAGAGTGCTGTAACTCAGTCTTGAGTGAAAAAGATTAAGAGCAGGACTTTTTTTCCCCCCCCTTTTTATTAGACAGGGATATAAGAATAACCTAGAAGATTACTGAAGTTGCTGGCTGGTCCTCTACATAAAACTACAAAGGACCAAATCCTAAGTGCAAAATTAGAGCCAAAGATTTTGGATATGGCCTCAGACCTTTTAATAATGTTTAATGCCATTTAAATTAATGGTGATGTCAGAGATTGTGCTCTAATTTCAGATTTGTTTTTTAAAAAAACAGATGTAAAGAGGCCACAAATTATGTGAGAGAGGTCAATCCTGATTTATTTAATATATTATGCGTAGACTCTTTACTCATATGTATGATTTGGTAAAGGTGAGGTGTTTGAAGTGAAGAAGACACCACCCAAATTAGAGTGAAAGCTTAATAAGGTAGCATTTTCTTGGGTTTTTTTCTGTTTTCCTGTTTTTTCTTTTGAAATGCTTTGGAAATCGCTTCCAAGTAGATGAGTTCATGAAAGTCTAACAACAGTCAACATCAGGAAAGGCCAGGACATAGAAAGACATATAGTGTAGATTCTATGACATCAAACTATCTGCAGGGTTAAAGAAAGTTCAAGCAAGGTCACACCTTTCTCCTGAAAAGGCTTTAAAAAAAATCCACCCCACACCATGCTACCACAAACTGTCACAAAATCCACATCAATCCATTCTGTGTAATGAAAGCATCAATTCACAGTCTGAGATTCTTTGTAGCTTTCTCTTGAAACCTGAAACTGAACCCACAAAACCAGCTGCTGAGTTGGCATGACAGTTTGAGAAGAGCCAGAAGACCACAATCATGTATTAGTTCTGCTTTTCACAAATTTGTTCAAGATATAGAATTTCTCCTCATTGTTGAATCATGAGTTAAAAAAAGAAAATAGGTTGTGGGGCTGTGGTTTTTTTTCTTTTTCTTTTTCTTTTTTTTTTTTTTCTGCTAGAGTCTTATCTATGAAGTGAGAAACCCAGGACTTGCTCAGAGAAGTGCAATCTGTGAAAAATCGTATTTGAATGTTTTTCTGCAACAGCCCATTTTCTGGGATGGCTCAAATACTCATTTTTTTCTAGGCAGCCTTCACTTTTATTTTCAGTGTTATAAGTGAAAAATATATAGTTCATTACAGTCACTAGAAGGGTGCTTTTGCGTACTAACACCAATTTTGTTCTTGCTTCAGCTTCTGTTGATATGTTAACACACAATTCTGTTGATATGAGGCACAATCCATGGCAGTCTTTTCACACTGGCAAGCAAACCACTCTCTTCTTGCAAATCCCACATTTGCCTAATTTTTCAGTGTTTTCTCAATTACAGCACCTCTCATCCCAGTAGATCCTAAAGCACTTGCCAGATTAACACCCCTTGATGTACAAATGACTGCATTCCTCATAAAAGGAGCATGAGGTTTTAACTCACTCTCATAACAGGCTTGACAAGGCAACTTTGTTCTTTAGCTAATGTCTTTAATTGGGCATACACTAGTTGTTAGGGTAGGATTAATTGTGAGCATATGAGCATTTATTTATTTACTGTTTTTTTTCCCAGACAGAGAGAATCTGAAGTCCTTGCTATGAGAAAATTCACATAAAGTCTTGGCACTTACCTTGAATTTATAAAGGCCTAAGAACACTTAAAGGGGGATTACATTAAAACAGTGTCTCTTTCAATTTGTGCAAGTTATGTACTCCAGAAGACAGTAGGTTTGTATGATAACTGGACAAATAAGAACCTTCATTCTACTCCAAGTGCTTGTAAAAAGAAGGTGGAAAAAAGACAAATGCACTATAATAGTTAAGTTTTATGAAAGGGAAGAACAACCTCCTGAAACCGAAGGTTGACCTTAGCCTTGTCATTATTGAGGAGAGGTGTCTCTCGAAGCTTCTACAGTCGTTTAAGTGCCACAGGATAGGTCTGTAGCACAGAAGTTCTCTACCAGCAAGAGCAGACCAGTGTGAGACCCCAGTGTCTGAGCTGTGATCAGCAAACAAGATATTAAAGCATCCAGCTGTATTTTGTATATGTATTTGTATACTCCCATTAGTGGATCAAAGTCATCCAGAGAGAGTCAGTGAGCTACAAACAGGCTGGCACTTTTAATAGTGTTTGGTATGAAGAAATGACCAAAGACAGGAAGGATGAGGGAGTTTTTGCTAAGATTGGTGATCAGGAAAATTCATAATCATTAATTGATGGTGTGCACAGAGATAAGAAAAGAGCTGTAAGTCAAGGAGGACAGCTGTTTTGCCTTTGGAAGATTGACAGCGATAATTTAAGTAT
This sequence comes from Daphoenositta chrysoptera, assembly GCA_013397915.1. NCBI lineage: Eukaryota > Metazoa > Chordata > Aves > Passeriformes > Daphoenositta > Daphoenositta chrysoptera. The sequence continues at coordinate 1,009,760 of VZRO01007582.1, read as the reverse complement.
GTTCCCTTTGCAAAGCAGTTGGAGATTCCCAATCTACATATTAGTAGTCTTTTGCTGGAAGATGGCATTCCCCTGAGAACAGATATGGGTTAATGCTCCTGACTTGCTTCAGCATGGGGTCAGTGGTATCAGTTTAAACTCCTCAAAAAGGTGCGTTAACTTAGGGGCTGCTGTAGTGAATCAGGGTTAGCTCATCTGCCCTAAATATCTGGCTGACATAGGTGGAACTGTTTCAAGTTCCCAGACAACAACAACCACTCAAGTGGAGTGACTCCTGTAGCTACACAAACATCTGCCTATGGCTTGGCTGTCATTGCATGTAAACCCTGAAAAATTTCAATCCATGGTATCTCACAGAAATAATCTTAACTACCATGTAAGTGTTAATCAAAGAATACTTTAGCTATGCCTAGCTAATATTCCAGTATTTAGTCATAATCAAGTAACAACAATTTCTAAAAAATGTACCAATGCGCTCATACATATTTGGTAAACTTGTTCATATTAACTTGTTTGTTAACATTCTCTAGACCAGAATACATAACGCTAGGCCAGGAATATGGACTGTAAAAGAGCAGAAGTCCTGGGATGGAAAAACCTTCAAGGAAAAGCTGTAGTTCTTTCAATAAACCCCTTCCTTGTCTTCCATTTTCAGAGAGAAAGTGGCATGGATTTGTGGGGAAAGCTTCAGAAACCCTTAGCAGAAGGCTAAATTCTTCAGAAACAAAACGAACTTATTTCAAGAATGAGATTATTGAAGATACCAATGAACCAAGACTCTCCAGTGCATCTGTTTGCTAATTTTAGGTTATACCCCAGAGCCAAAGAGTGGACTGATGTAAAGTTTGGAAACCTCAAAAGGAATGATTTCTATCAGAATTCCATAGACATACTTACCTTGGTCTGAAAACCATGGGCAAAATTTCTGATTTTTTTTTGATGTTATTTCCCAGTGTATCCTATGTGTATCCTGTCCTAAATGTAAATATACAACAATTATGTAAAATTAGCATTTCCCTTTAAAATCCCTGGACCAAAATAAAGACTATTTCAACAGCCATATGCATGTAAATGCATTTAATAAAGGAATTAAAATTGATTTGGATTAACAGAACAAAATACTTAAGATTTCAGGAGGAATAGGTCAGCATTTTTAAAATTTTCCTAGAAAAAAGGATTTATGTGAGATTGTTCTTCTAAAGGTGGTTTTGGATATATTCCCTGTATTTTAATAGTCATTCACTTTGCATCAGGTGTGATATGCTCTTTTCTGATTAAACTTGGAAGTTTTCTCTTGAAAAATTATGTGTCCTATTGGTAGCAGGAACTAAGCAATTTTAGCTATGGCAGAGTAATAAAAAACATTCTTACCATGGATTCATTGGAGATGCAAGGACAAATAATAATCTTGGTACGTCTATTATAGCACTTATTTTAAAAAAAGAAAAAAGAAGAATAAAGGAAGGAAAGGGATTCATATCCGACTTTTGTCTATGTCTTTATATGAGGTAGAAAATTTATAAGTATATGTGGATAAAGGTATAGGAGTAGCATTCTGTTGATGTGTTTAAAAGTATTTAAAAAACAAATATGAAAATAAATAACGGTTTGCACAATTTTTAGAACCTTCTTGCTCACTTTTAGTAATGAAAATATATTTAACATATTTGAGCAAAAAATAATTTTGTTTTGCTAATTTGATAATGATTAAGAAATTAGCAATTAATAACACTGATTCTAAACAAAAAATGAACATAAAACACTTGTTCTCATATGTCCAGTAAGAACATAATTGACTATTTTAAATGTAGAAAATAAAGTCTTTGCCTATCTGTAGAAATGACATAAATGCAAATCCTTTTCACTGTAAACAAACAAGAAACCTATTGAAACTGATGGAACTGTTCCCCAGAAGAAATGCAAAAAGGATTTGGCCCAGGCACATAATTTAAAAATGATCTGAATCTTGCCTTTGCAGGTGCAAAAGGGTACACTCAAATATAGACATCCAGTCTACACTTCACACCTCTTCCATGCAATATTGCAATTTTTATTTACTATTTAAGTTTTTTTTGAGGGTGGCAGGGTGCGAAAGAATTTAGGAAATATTTTCACACTGAGCTAGGGAACCTGACTATCCTGTCAGTGAAAGGAAGCAGTAAAGTTCCCATGGTCCCTCATTTCCATCCCCACTGGGATTTCTCAATTGCTAAAAGTCTATGGACTACAGATTTAGATTTGTTTTCTTCAGCCTGGACTTCTAGTTGATCCTACTTTTAGAACTGATGTGCAGTATTTAAAGCCTGGCACAGAGCCACTGATATCATAAATCCTATCTGCTAGCTCTAGCACAGAGCAGTTCCAGGCTTGGAGCTGTCTTCATGTTAGCACAATTTCTTAAATATTCACAAGATGGAAAAAAGGAAAATAAATGAATTATTTGGGAATAAGTTTGGTAATCAAAGACTGAGAAGTTTTATTAAAACAAGAACAAAGTTCTTGTCATCAATTAAAGCTCTTTCATCTTTATGTAAATGCTAAACAGAGAAATGATGCTGTTTCTAGTCCTTTCTGAAATGCATGGAGGACAGCACGATGAGTATGCTGAGCCTTCAGCCCTGAGGGTTGCTCTGTGTGGGAGAACACACCTGCCTAAAGAGGAGCCATCCACTCCCACCTGTGGGACCTCAAAATCTGATTTCAGCACACGTTCATTTCGTCAAAAACCAGTTCGGCTCCAGAAAAATCACCTACGCCCAAAATTTAGTCTTGCTTTTCCCTTCACCTGGAGACAACGAGCAGAAACAAACATAGTTCTCAAAAGTAAACCAGAACTATTTTATCATCAAGACACTAATTAAGAGATCTTCTCCTGTTCAGAGTTTATTTTCTTGGGGTGAATTAAGACCATTACATTAAATTGAATGTATTTTACATTTTTAGGGGAAAAAAAAATCATAAGATGCTGTTTATTTGCTCCATTTTCTATGCATATATGCTTGAAAATATAAGATATAATGGGCTAGTTTTTCACTCTAAGTGTGAAATTCACGGACGGCACTGAGTTACTGGTTTCTGAAGGAAATATTATCAGGTCACCATAATGCTAAGCAGTAGTCCAGTTTAGTAGATAATTTCTGAAAAGTGCTTAATTTTGAGAAAAAAGACCCCAAACCAACAACCTGAAAGAAAAAAGCCCTGACAAGAGTTTAGCCAAAAAAAATGTTTATATTTATATTTATATTTATATTTATATCAACCCCCTCATCTAGATTCTTAGACACATCACTGCTTAAAATGCAGTCACCTGACAAAAACAGTTCTAATTATTACCCCCTTGGGCTAACATTTTTCAGAGTGACTGGCTAAAGTGCACTCCAGCTCATAATTTTTATCTCTGACAGTGGAAGACATAACCTAGTTTCCTCTAATGCAAAAGTCTCTAATCTAGAGGGCAAGACCCTTTTCTGTATAACACTGAAGGGAGAAAATGCAATTTGAGCCCAGGGAAATTGCCCACATAGTTTGATAGTTCTACTGTTCTCATTTTTTTCCCCAGGATTAAATGTCTTGTTTTATTTTATGCTAAATTATGACCTGGCTCAGACTTGTATATATTCTTCATCATATACTGGGAATTTTGTACTGTAAAAACAAAGGGACCTAGAAATGTGGTCTAGTTTTCTTATTCACATTTTTGCCAGTAAAACTTCCAGATTTCCTCATGGGGCTAAGGATATTTTTTTCTTAATAGATAGTCCTTGCTTCAGCAAGTGGCACTTGCAAACAATAAGCTTCATTCACCTCTGGGTTAATCCAGTTGTGTATCAGCACAAGGTGATTGATTTCATATTGGTGTAATGCAGTAGTGAATCAGGCTCCAAGGTTTGGAAACAGAGCACTACATTAAAATCTACATTTGTATCCTGACACACTGGGGAGCAGACTTTCAGATGGGCTTCATCCCAATACTGTTTCCTTGCAGCACATTTTTCAGCACCAAAAATAAAATAATAAAAATAATAAAAAATCATCCACAATTTTGTGCTCATGAACACCACGGGGAACAAAAATTAGAAAGTCTCTTGGATAGCGAACTGCCTGAATTATACATGTACCTACCTGAATTATACATGCAATTGAGTAGTTAGATGCTTAACTACTAATATTTGCAATAGAGGGTACCTGTCAAAATCTGGGTCTCGATGTGCAAACTCAACTGCTAACAGCCTCTCAGCTGAGATGAGCAGATTTACCAGTGTGCACAGAGGCGGCTGCCTCACTCCAATTAGCACCACCCAAATGGTACAGTCTTCCCGCCCCCCTGACATCAGGGACACTACTGCATCTGTCCCCAGCTGAGCCTGACCAGAAGGATTCCTGGCAATATTAGGAGAAATGAATTAACCTTTTCCTCCTTTTTTTTTGGTTCAGTTCACATAGGCAGCGGCTGAATAATAAATTGCCCTGAATCTTATAAAGCCAAAAATGCTGAAGAGTTTCAAAGAAGTGAGTCAGGAATGCTGGAAGAGTTGCTTTTTGTGCTGTGTTTTTATTAACAATTTTTTTTCTCCCAGACTAAGAACCACCTTTTCCTTTGTAGCTTGACAGCTGCTGCTTAACACCTTTTTTTTCAGCTGGCAGGGCAGCAGGGTAAGCATGTTTGTGGTTAGTATGCATTGCTTTTGTGAGCAGTGGGGGCACCAGTTCCCTCCTGAAAATGCACGTCACCCTCACAACTCCTACATCTTCCATCACTCTGAGGACTACCTAGAAATACCAGAGGTAAAAGTACCATCCAAATAAAGGAGAATCAATGCTATCTTTTGTTAAAAACCCGATTGCTGCAATGATTATGGTAGTCCACATTCTTCTTTAAACTGGACTCCATTATTTTTTTCAATACTGATGCTTGACAGAATTTTCAGTGAATTATAGTATTTTGTGCTGGTGAGTCAGTGCTCGATGAATGGTCTCCTTCGCCTTTTTTTAAGGACAGAGAATGAGTGAATGTGAGGAGGGCAAACAGGGGCCCGAGGCCATAATAACGAGAAAGCCTAAATCTATGAAAATCTCTTGGGTTCAAATTCTGGACAGAGAGCAATTTTTTTTCTTTTTTTTTTTTTTGTATACATTCTTTTCTGTGTATGCACATCTGTTTGCAGGATCTCATCCTACGCTTGCATAGAAGATCACAGTATTTTTTAGCATCCAGTCTGCAGGCTGAAATTGTGAAGGAAACAATGGCTCTGAAGGGTGATTTTGGTTGCCTGGCTAGGGCTTCATAGTACATGGTACATGATATAGTAGCTTCTGCATGAGACCATAAAATGTAGGATACTTCATGGGTAGACTCTTGCTTAAATGAGGTTACCCTTTGCAATCAGAAGAGGAAGCTCAGATGTTGAGTACTAAACCCTGAGCAGTACAATCACGTTTTTCTGGTATCTCCCCAGATAAACTGTGTATAAACACATTATTAGGTTTCCTTGTTTTGTGTGGTTAGTGAGGCAAGCAGGGAGATATAAAGCAAACTATTTATTTTCTACCATCAAGGATTGAAGCATTAGCAATTAATATCTAAATTACCTTGCTTTCTACATTTTTTTTCTGCTTATGAGAACTTGAGCTCCTAAAACATCAGAAGAATCTTAGGGGATTTCCAAGAAAACTTCTATTCTGAAACAAGCCCATCAATATTAAACATAACTTATACTACTGCAGTCAGGCATATTCGTGAGCCTTACTTCTGGCCATGGTGGACCCCTGCAAAGGTCAAAGTGTTTTTGATGTCACCCTGAACCATCAGTCCTTAGGCATCCTGCTCAGACAACTGCTTGTCAGCCTGCCCAGCGGCAGGAGAAGCCCAATTCCTCTCAGATGCTGTCGGAGACACATGATTAACAGCTTTTAGTCAGTCCTGGTGAGTAGGATTATAGTCTATGAGAAAGGCTTAACACCCGTTCACCAAGACATCTGTCCTCTGGTAGCTAGGTTTCATAATGGTCTATCCTTTGATACAGATTAACTGATGGCTTGTCCTTCAATGAGGCACAGCATAAATACTGAAAGATCCTTCACAGCACTGGTGCTTAAATTCAGACTGACAAATGAGCTGTAACCACTACCTGAGGGAATAATTGTACAGCAGCTCTTATGCAGCCGATGAATTGGCAAGGCAAGAACTTCCTATGGGCAGGTCACTCCAATAACCTCTGCTGAAACCCAATTTCTGAGCAGCAACGGGCTGACACATGCCCAAACTCCTGGGAAGAGCCACCCCAGAGGCCAAAGGGTAATGCAAATTTTGTAATGCAGAACACAGTATGGAACACATCAAGGAATGCACGTAAAGAGCAAGAGATCCATGGTGCTTGAAGGTTTTTCTTGGTGGTGCTTGGAAAGGACAGTGAACAACGTTTACACCTTCTTGGGGTGAATCCCACTCCTTTGCAAAGAATGTCCACCAGTGTGAGCCTGCATTACTCTCACTTACTGACTCCCTCGGTTTGGCACTGTCCCACACTCCCATGGTGCCACAGACTCTTGTCAGTCACCAGTCCCGTGTGAGAGCTATGGCTGGTCTTTCTGCAGACCTGCTATTTGAAGCTCGGTGCTTCTCTGAGATGATGTTGTCTCCCTCATGGAGGAGGACAGTTGAACAGTCCAGACCTCAGCTTCATGTAAATAATTTGCTAGAGCAGAACGATCTTGGCACATATACAGTATTTTATAAGAAAGAAGCTCATTTATCAGGACAGTGGAAAAAACCTAGTCCTTTTTTCTTTTTGTTTTTGTGAGAGTTGCATAGACCAGAAAGGAAGGAGCCTTTATAGTCATTTGTACTACAAGTAGTTGGATAGAGTAGCTGGGATGATGAAGTGTTTTTGAACCCAGCCTTAATGATATGTTGTTTAATGATTGCAGTGGGGAGAAGTGGGGAAAAACAAATCAGTGGTCAGTGGGAGATCTGCAGTTCACTTCACTAAAGCTAGGATTTCATCACAAGTCTGCTGCTGACAGCAGTGCTGATGAACATCTTAAAAACACTGCCATATTATGTCATTGTTTAGTTGGGAATGGAGTATGTCTGTGCCTCGGGAGTAATTCACTGTATCACCTAAACAACTTAATCATCTAAGTTTTTCATGTGTATGCAAGAGGCAGACCCAGATACTTGAAAAGGAAAAACACTCTTAATACATTTGAACACCTACTGGAGGATAAAAAATCCCTGCATTTTCCTAGGGAATTCTTCATTTAAGCTGCACTGTTTCTGAATTGTAGCTCTGGTTCAGTCATTTTCAGCCTGCTACATAATGAATTTCACTGTTAAAAATTTTCATATTAAAGAGTAGAAAACTGTAAGGAACTGAAAGAGGAAAGCAGTAACAATTTATAGGCACAGTACTGTAAAATGCTTGTGTTTCTGCAGTGGAGTTACGGATTTGAATCCCCTTCTTTTAACAACTTACCTACTTTCCTTAAATATAAATTACACGCATGAAGAAAATAACCCCATGTATGTTTCATTTAGGTATTTTCTGTCCACATGATCATGAAGGAAATGGAAAGGTTCAGGAAGACAGGGCATAAACATGTGCATTAAATCTGACTTCTTCCAAGAGTAAGCAGAAGTAAAACAAAGAGAAGACACATGCTTAGTTAAGAAGAACACGATATAAACTTCTACTCACCTACATAATCCTTATTTAGGAGTGCAGTATAAATAACATCACACTTGTTCACTTGCATACAGAGTGCAAGAAATACTTCAGAGTGGCTTTCTAGAACAATCTTGTGGACTGCAATTTTTTTGACCAATCCAAACATCCCCGTTAAACAAACCCAGACAGGATTCAGAAAGTGCAGGTTTCCAACACTTTCCCCCAGGATCAGAGGACCACTGAGCATTCTTGTTCAATTTAAACAAAGTAAATGGCATACCCTCCATTAGTATACCCTCCCCTAATGGGCACCCCCACTGGGGACATTGTTCAGGCACCACCACGGACACGTCCCAAGTGCAGCTGGATGTGTAAACAAGGACATAATCCGCCTGAAAGAATACTCACAGTTTGGCAGAGCTCACTGTGTTGTTAATGTATTGTGCCAAAGCAAAAACAAAGCCGTCATTTTAAAGTTTATTTGCAAGATTTTATTAATCAAGAAATTTTCCAGAAATTACTTCTGAAGGAAGGAGCTTCATTTGGGGGAAGTCATCATTTGGGGGTAGAAGGTTTTCAGATGACTTTTTTTCTTATCTGTAGCCTGTCCCTGTGAATAAACCACAATTTAGTCTGATTTCATTTGAGACAGAAAACACATTGCTGTTACACAATGTAAGGGAGCTTTCTGGGTTTTTATTTTGAATTCTCTCAATTTCTTGCAAGACCAATTGGGCTTTAGGTTGCAGTTCCTCATTCAGCTGGAGATAGTCAGGATGCTGCACTTTGGCTTATTAGCAATGAATTAAAAACATTAGCAGTTATGAATTCAAAATAGTCATCCTGTTAATGCACAGACCAACAGTTCTGAGTTTGGTACTCCAAGGAAAGAAAGTAGCTTGGCAATTTTTTCAGTTTAATTGTTTGATATTCCGGATTTTTAAAGTTTCTCTTGTGTTTCTGAGACAGTCATAAAAATAGAAGAATAATGTGGCAGGAAAAGATGACATTTTGAAAATCAGATTTCCATGAGCCTTCAGTCTGACAGAATCAATGGTCTGAGGTAAAATTGTACGCAGAAGTACTAGCAAGATTTTTTATGGACATGACTAATCAAAACCAAATACTAAACATCTTTCTTTTCTTAATTTAAAAAAAAAAGGTCTTAGAAATTAAGGAGGAAAGTTTGCTAAATGAGTTACATATGAAAGAAGGCCAGAGTACAATAGGGAAAATGATGACTGGTTAATTTTTTCATTGCTTATCTTCATTATAATCAATATTCACAGCACTTACACTGAAAAAGTAATACTTTTCAATAGTCAGTTAGTGTTAGAATTATTTTTGTGGTTTTTAAAATTTAAAAAAAAAAAAATTAATTTTTTTTATTTTTTATTTTCTTTCTTTTTAAGTTACACCATATGTTCAGAATATTTTGGTGGCTCCAAAAAGAAATATGTGTGTCGTCAGGTCCAGTAAAAAATCCTTGTTAGCCCTATATTTGTGGGTAAACTTTTGACCATTTGCCTTGTTGCCAAAGTGGACTCTGCTACAAACATTTCTCTGTATATCGCAGATGAATTATTACTATGTGTGCGCAGAATAGGTGTGTATACACAGAAAAAACTCAGTATGCTCCTGCTGCATTTAGACCATTGGCTTGTCCTGTGCCATGATGAACTTCCCACATAGGTCTGGTTCAGCGGAGCGTGTTTGGCAGGTCCCATGGCTCTGCGTTGCTATATGAGTGCACTCCAGCTGTCACACTTCAATTTATCACTTTGATACCTGTTGAGCTCAACAGGTGTATGTTTAAGCTGTTTTTCAAGGAAAGTGTAACTGGAAACACTTATCTGCCATATAAACCTAATCAGAACTAAGAATTGATAAAAAGAAGTGTATTTTGGTCTAGCTTGACCTTGATTCCTTTGCAGGAATTCCTTTGCTGAATTGCTTTGTAGATGAGGTGCTGCTAATACTGCTGCATATTGACCATTCCACTGTTTCCACAGATCTGTGCTATGGGGAAGATTCCTGTACAGGGTGTCATTTACCTTAGAAGCCTCCTACACCTCAAACACTGCAATTGCTGACTATGCTGATATTTTCAAAGGAAAGTTCAAAATTCACTACAGCCAATGCTTTCAGACCTGATGAGGTAGGGCTTTCAACCTTATAGCCTGTGGTCAGGCAAAGTAAAACTAGAGCAAAGCCTTTAACTTCTCAGATGTGATACCTCTTTCTTTGTGCTAAGGTGCACACTGTAGTTGGGAAAGGTGAGCCTCGAGTTAAGTATTTAGATTGGCTTGACTTTTACAGCTATCAAACCTGTGATTTGACTGGCTGCCAGATGACCTTTATTCTGGGTCAAACCCAAAGGGTCAGGTAAAAGAATTCTCTTTTGTCAAGGATGTTTTCTTCATTTTTGAGATCTATGGATGGAAAATACTGTTATCACTGACCACAAAATATAAAAAAATATAGATGTTCTTATGTCACAGCCATTTTCATTCTGTTGTGGCTGTGAGAGGTTTATTATAGAATATTTGTGACAGATGTCCTTTATGTGATATTCAACTCAAGGAGAAGGCAATTGGTTTAATATCAAATACAGACATGTCTGTCATTTCAGATGTTGCTGGCTTTAATTCGCCAATATAATAATGACAACAACAACAACAACAACAACAACAACAACAATAATAACTTATGGATATTATAATTTTAAATCAAAGAACTTATTACTTTTCACATCCCAGACAGTTGTTCTATTTGTTTGGTGATCATAAAGACACCTTCATAATGTCACAATCTCCTAACACAATGCTATAATTACATATTAATTATCTCAATGCTGAAAAGTACTTCTGTCTTGGTCAAAGCATTGAAAACAATGGCTCAGCTGACAGTGACATCTCATTTCAGATCAATACCCTGAGACAACTTGAGCCATGAGTGAAGCACAGCACAGAACTTACTGCAACTACCTGCAAGCATAGTCCAGAATCTCTGAATCCCAGCTGAATCCCCTGAATCAGTCAAACTGACCCTCCTCTACTTTGGAGTTGGTAAGCATGATGTCACAAAATTAAATAGGGAAGAAAGCAAAAAAAACCACAAAACAAAAACCAACCAACCAAACAAAACCCTGCCACCCCGAACCCAAAAGAAAACACCATAAAAGAAAATGTATGTTTAAGAGGTCTATGTTGTCATACCTTCCACTTGGAAAAGCCAAAACTTAGTAAAGAGAAGGATACTTAAATAAAAAATATGCCTATTTTTTCCCCTCAGAAAATAATTGGTGAACAGTGAATTTATACCTTTTATCATGAGGTACCACAGAACCCAGAGAAAAATAGATAATCAATTCCTACAGCAGTTCTTCTTCACAAATGTCAGTTCTTGATGCATGTGATGAGGATTGGGGTCTGTCTGACTTCAAGCCCTGAAGCAGACTACTTGCAGATGCTACATACAAGACTGCTTATAAGAATATGTGCATGTTCTTTTGGCCTACCCTCTCTCTTTCCCCCNNNCCCCCCCCCAAACTACATGGAGGAAACAAGGATTTAAAACTTGTCTTTCTGTTTTCTGTAAAAGCAGCGGAAGGGTCATGAAGAACCATTAGAAACATACCAAATTTCCAGGAAAGTAGGTCCCTTTTATTGCTTTATGCTGGTACCACAGAAGTGAAATAGTTAAATAATTTTGACTTCTGTTGAAACAATATACCTCTTCATTATTATATATAGCTTTCAAGCATACTATTATTTGAGGATATAGTATATCCAGCTGGTTGCTTATATAATCTTGAGGTTTAAATTTCTATAGTAGGAGTTTTAGTATATTTATGATGCTTATTAAAATGGTATTTAAAAATGTACTTTAAATTATACAGTCTATCTTAACACATACATAGAAACTTAAGAACTGATCCAGATTTTCTGTTCAGAACTTCAAGAATAAGTGAAAACATAAGACAGTGCCAAAATACCTAATTTCCTGTAGACATGGCTTACACTGTGAAACATTTTAGTTCTATGTGGAAAAAAAGTTTGAGGGGACCACTTGATCTGAAAGGAAGTAGTAGAGGAGATCAGCTTGGTTTCTATGGGTGAAAATCAAAGGACTGTTAATCTAGGTGCCTGATTAATTGTCTGAGTTGACCTCTTTGACAACTCAACTCTTTCAAATTCCCTGGAAAAGCCTTGCATATGTTTTGGTATTTTCTGGTGTAATGATGGCCAATTATTAAATGACCTACATTTCCATAAGTACTACTTTGGAAAATTGGATGGTTTTACAGAAGTTGAAATAATTAAAAAAACTTTTTTACTGTAGCTTGCACATACCATTCCTCTGTATGCTCCTAATCTGAAAAAATCTCCAGAGCACCATTGTACACACAAGTAACATTCTCCAAATCACTAAAGGCTTCCAAGTCTATAAACATTTACATTTGGGCCATATGTAAAGATATCAAAGATATTTAGCTCCAGAGATGCTTAAAGCTTTGGTTCAGGATGAAGCCCAAGGTGGCATTCTTCACTGAGGTATTCCCTTGTCTGCCTTGTGAACAGAGAGGGAAAAAAAAGTAACATGGATTACCCAGGTGTTAAACTATCTGCGTGCACTTTTGAGAATGAACAGTCAAATCCTGCCAGGAGAGATGTTTTTGCTCTGCTAATGATTAATTTATACCTGATTACCCAGGTAATGTAGAAGCATTGAAACCTGTCATTCATAGGCTCTTGGTTAGATATATGAAATTTACCAAGAGCACACAGATTGAAGGTAAGGATATGCCATATTGCTTAGAAGCAACAGAACTGATACCCTGCTTTTGTAGCAGTGCAGGTAGTTGAAGGCTTCATGGTGGAGTCTAGAATAGCACATGGTCCACAGAAGAAAACAAAATTCAGCCTTAAATTTTACAGGTATTTCAGCCAATGGCTTATCTAACAAATTTCAGTAATGGATGTGACAAAAAGAGAGAAATGAGCCCTTCATATTTAAATTCAGGACATAAAGATACTGAGTCAGCAAAAATGCTGTTATCAAACTGCTGGTGTGTCATACTTGCTGGTGAAAAAACCTGCTGGTGTGTTGAGAAATCATTATGTGTGGTGGACTAAGGCTTCTATCACACTTCACTGAAGTCCATGTTAAACATCTTTGACTTTCACCTCTGAGCAGAGGTATCTGTGAGAATGTGGAGTGGTAATTTTTGCTGTATGCTGAAGAGCAAGTGAAAAAGCAGAAGCAGCAGATCCTTAAGGGTCTGTCTATTCAGTGCTCTGAAAACCCCATTTAGCAGTCTCAGTGAGGGCGATGGTTAGAGCAGTGCTTGAAAAATCTGACAAATCCTCAATGATCCTCTGAATTAAGTTGTGCAAATTACACTGGTTTCATTTTGGAAACTGTTAAAAGCAGTCAACAATTAGTACAGTTGGGCTGGGACTTTGATGGTGCCTTAATTTTGGGTGGGATGAGCAGTTGAAGAGAACTGTGCACACAGCTCAATATCTTTCCTGGAGCTTTTAAAACATAAGAATGGGAAAAAAAACTAGACTGTTTTATGTGCTGTTTTAGCCCTCCTAAAGCCTCCATCCCATGCCTTTCCTGCACTATCTCAACACATCCAAAGCTAGGACTTTTTCTGATTAATTTAATAAAAGATCAATCTTAGTTCAAAGATCATCCTGCCTTGTCTGAAAAAAACACAGTGAATAAAAGCAAACCCCTCATCTGGCATATAAAGGTCTTTGGAATCACACAAATGCTTCATTCTTTCTCTGTATAGATTATAGAGCTGTTTTATTTTAAGGCCTACTTGGGAATTATTGGATCTAAAAGTTCATTATTGGTTCCAGTTTGGGCAAGCACAGTCCTATTTGTATAAATATATTGTGTTCTAAAGGAACAACAAAAGAGAAATGACCCTAACTTGGTAAGATGATAATGATTCTTTGGGTTCAGAAAACAGATGGTCACACATCACCCTAATACCTTTTTTGAACCACTTTAAAATTTTTTTAAATGGGGGATAAACAATTTAGTCTCTCAATTAAGCATGTAAAGTACTGAAACAGAAGTTCTCAAAGCAACGTGATAAGTAAACTGTGTTGTTAAATCCCCACCAGAAAGAATTTATTGGTAGTCTTTTATTTCTTCTTAATAAATCTTGCTGAACAATTCTTCTGACATATAAAAAAACCAAATACACAAGTAGAATTTCCATCATACCATCCTCATGCTGAATTATAGCTCAACTCTGTCAGCAGCCGTAGCTGGCCACAAACCCCATTTAATTGCACAAGAATATATTTGCCAGTATGTTAAATAAATGCATATATTCTCTTACTCAATGGGCATGTATTGGGAAATTTCTAGAGCTTTCATTTTCAAGATTTTTTTCATGTGTGGTGGGGTCAATTGGTTTTGTGTTTTTTCCTTCTCCATTTCTTCCCCCACTAAGGGTCATAGTGACTACTACTTACACAAGTCTTTTACTGCTTTAAAAGAGCTAAATTGTTACAGAAATTATATGCTTCCAACCCCATCTCAAATACCATTTCAAATTATCTTTGGATGAAAGTTTATGGCTTAAAATACATGATAAATAAAAGCTGAATAAATGTTCACAAATTTTAGAAATTGTCTTTTGTGTCTCTGTAACCCACTTTTTTCTTATTTAGCCACACAAAACTTGGCAGTCTCCTAAGCACATTATTTTTTCCTAAACTGAAAAGGAGAGGAGGACAGAAAGGTATGAAGGTTTAGTACTTTTCTAATTTCTTGTGAGATGTTTTCCATTATGGTTAAAGGGCCAGTTTAAATACCTAGGACAGCATGGCAGAAAGACAAAATGAAGCTAAACAGTAGATGTTGAAAAATTGTAATTAAAAACCATATGAACTCTTACTGAGACAGAATACTTCTTGTGAGAGAATTACTTAACAGCCTGTGATGAAGGTTGGTTATACATTTGATAAAGAGATGGGGATCAAGACATCTGAAACCCTTCCTTCCTTCCTTCCTTCCTTCCTTCCTTCCCTCTCTCTCTTTCACTCTGTATGCCATCAAATCATATTCGGTGCATTTTGCAAAGTTACTACCCAAGCCTACCATCAGCATTTCTTCCATTTGTATGGTCCATTGTTTTTTCAGCTGAGATCCAAAATCATCCATTTTAACTCTTTCCTCTAACTCTGGACTATTGCAGGGTCAACAAATTCCTGCTAACATTTGAGTCCAGCTGGTGTAAGTCTGGCAGTTACCTGCCTGCCAGCTCTCACCAAACATGGGAGCTCTTGCATGCTTTCAGACCATCCAGACCTGGCAAACAGATCTGCAAATCCTAGTTAAGAGACAGAAAAAATTAGCAAGAATTAAGGCTTCACCCTCTTGAGAGTCTCCTAGAGAATGTTTTAGTTTTGGTTGCTCTAGATCAACAAAGTATTAATAGACAAAAGTGCTGTCTAGAAACTTAGGTGTCTTTAGATATGAATTTTTATACTTGTAACCACCTTATTAAAATCATTCACCAACTTTTCTAAACACAAATATATATAAGCTGTAATAAAGTGTTTAAAGAGAGGGCTAGCAAGCAGCTTGTTAATACACAATGAATACCTAGAGAAAAAAAAAGGATGAGAAATATAAAAAGCTATTTATTCATAAGATACTGGTATTTATGTGAAAAGACAAGCCAAACAAAACTCAAAAATAATAAGGCTGTGCTGTCTCCTCCTTTTCTTTAGGCTACAGTCATGGCATGTGATGGATTACAGTTTAAAGACAACAAACAAGGCTGACAGGTTTTAGGGACATACCCAGTTGCATTTTATTTGCATGTACAATGCCTGGCATGTGAGAGCTCTGATGCTGTAATTGTCTTGTTGAAAAAGTGGAAGATTATAACAAATACAATTGGTTGTATTATTGATATGTGCTGTGTGTGCACTAGATGTGAAACAACAGAAAACATGTAGGTGGGAACAAGGAAAGTTCAACATCTACAATTTTTAGTTAAGAGGTTTCCATGTTGAAAGTGTGTGGGTGCAAACAAACTTGACATTTTAAGTAACCATTTTTTTTCTGAGTTTTTAGCCCAAAACAATAGCCTGTAGCCTTAACCTTTGATATCTGATATATAAATAATTTGGGAGCTCTGTCTCTCCAAGAGGTGCTAATTTAAATTTCTTCCAAAAGTGCAACATTGATGTTTCCCCATCAAAGTGTTTTAGGGCTACTATCTTGCTACTGCTCTAGAATTTATCAGTGTTATGATAAATTCCTTGTTTTTTTCCTTTTGGTATTTCTGTATTTTGAAAAATTAAATCACTATTTATACTTTTCCCTGAAAACTGGGGAACATATTCCACTCATTGCTACCACCCCAGATGTTAGTTTATGCGGCACTGGACATATTTTGTCAATAGTAAAAGTAAAAACTTTTTATAATAAATATTTAGTAGATAACAAAATCATCATTCACTTTTCTAAAGAATTATAATATTGACCTCACAAAAGTCAAATAAAATAGAGCCAGGAATTCATACCCTGGAATAGATTTTCAATACTTGAACAGCATCATCATATAGAGAAATATTTTATGACACTCAGGATATTTCCTCATAAACAGAGGAAAGAAGAAAATAGAGGGGGAAAAATGGAAGAAATTATGTATTATTATGGGTTTTTATTTTAGCTAAGTAACCCACAATACTGTAGTTAGTTTCATTCTTTCCTTCAACCTTTTTTGTCTGAAGCCACATATCTGAATTAAAACAAAACTATGAACTGATTCTACTAAAGACATAATCAGTATCCAGCTAAAACTTCTCTCATCTCTCTTTACCTGTGAGGGTTATTGTAGCATTTCCACATGAAATCATAGCTGGGAAGAAAGAATTTTATGTAAGATTGTGAGAAATGCAAATAAAATCTGCAACCTAGCTGCTTCATGCTGCAACAGTTGAAACAGAGTTAGCCAAGGTAGGAAATTATATGGAGCCTCTCCTGTAAGGTAAATATCTTTACTTCTGCTTTGTCTATGTACTGTTTTGACTACATGTTTTACTGTGTGTATATTGATTGTATCTGGGTATCTAAGTGTTCAGGGAACCAAAACATTTGCTGTGAATCCAAAACCTTGCTACTGTCTTTCACAGTTTCTTGAGTGCAATATTGTTGAATTTGTTAATTATTGTAAATGAGGGCATAAGCACTAGCTCTTTTTTTTTTTTTTTTTCTCTGAACCTATTGTATTTTATTGTCATTGCTGCACATCCAAGTCCTCCATTCAAGCATTAGCATTATTTTCCTGTGTTAGGTGCCGATGAGGCACAGGCCTCCTCTTGCTTTAATATGCATTATAGATAAAGAATATGTCAAAGCTTCTCAGACTCCATTGTCTCCGATCTGTATTTGAGAGATAGCACAACTTGTGAGAGAGTACACAACAACTTCTCCAAGGACTTTGCCATCCTCATTGACAGCACACATTAAAAAAAAAAATTCCAAACCAAAACAAAAGAAAGAAAAATCGCCAATTCTGCCTGGCAAACAAAGACTGTGGTGGCTAACACGTGGCAATTATACATTAGTGGAGGTGTTCACTTCCCACCTTCCTTTAAGACTCACTATTCCGAGTCTTTAATAACAATACTCCATCTGTGAACCCACACATCTTGTAATTATCAGCTGATAAATACTTCTGCCTATATCCAAAAACATCAGCTCAAAGAATTTTCAGCCTCTGCATTGTATCAGCAACACCTTGCCCAATGGATTTTAAAGAAGTCTTCAAAAGTCTTTCCTATTTAACTTATTAATTCAGTTCTTGTTAAAAGGTAACCCAGATCTATTCCTGTTGCACTTTATGTCCTCTCATTTATGATAAATTCCATCTGTGTTAACACACCTGTGTGTGAGAAACAGAATGCAGAGGTCTACAGATGTTAGACAAAGTGTTACAGGAAATGTTTCAGGTGGGCTTTATCTTGATGATTTTAACAGGTATATTGCTCTCTGGGATGCTCCATCCAGTTGAATATTTCATGTTTGAACATTGTTTCTGTAAGAGAGGCCTTTTCTGTAAGAGAGGCCTTTTTTTGTTTATATGTACATACCCCCCACATTATTTATTTGACCTTTTGGTTTACATAATGCGGTCTCAAGGTTTTTTTTCGGAAACTAGTATTTTCCTTTTTTTTTTCCTGAGGAAGTGTCATGTATCTGATTCTGCTTCCTATCTAAAGCAGGGAGCAGAAGAAAGTCTCAAACTCCCAGTCTTTTTGGGAAATAAGATCCAGAGTTGTTGTAAATCCCCTGATCAGCATAAAAAATATTTGGTAAAGACTCTTGGTCACCATAACCGAATTAAATCCTGATTAGATCAAGGTATATGTCTCTCAGAGAAGCTAGGCATGCAAATATATGAAATGGACATGATGTAGTGGAGTAGTTGTCTGTGAAGACCAATAGGTGAATCTCATACTCAGGGTATGAGAGTTGACAAGGACTTAGTTTAATTTAAGAGGTTTCTGATATAGACTATAATTTGAATTTTGTGTCAAGACACTTTGCATTTTAACTCTATAGGGACCTTGCTTTTTTACTTTTTGTTCTTCAGGATCATATTTTGATAGCCTGTCTTCAAGACCTTATCCAAAAATTTGCAAGACGGCAGAAGTTTTTCCTTCCAGTAAAGTTCAAGTAGTGAATGCTGTATCTTTCTACTAATGAACAGAATAATAATCAGCTAGCTTAAAAATATCACACTATGGGAGTACTGCAGTTCTCCCATGGTCATTGTAAGTCCTTGAGAATGTGAATTTGTATTATGAATGATATATAATATACTGAATATAATTATATTATGAATTGTGGCAACTTCTCTTGAAATAGTTCACTCCCACTGATAATGCTAAAAATTGTTTTTAAGAAGGTCTGTTTCTGCCTAAGCTTAGGCAAATGTTCATAGAACATAGCAAACTTTTGTAGAGAGAAAAAGAAGCAAACAAAAGTCAGGAAACCAAGGGAATACTTTTCCTGTTTCCTTTTGTAATTTTTAGAAATAACTGCATATTTGGCAGGACCTAGCAACCAAAAAAAATTAGTGTAAAATCTATTTTGTATAAATATTTTTTCATATTTGGCATTTATGAACTGTTGTGCATCTACAAGTAAGACCTGGAAACAGATTTATTGTAGAAAATTTGTTTTAAGTAAACTCATATAATTTGGGCCTTTGATTTTTCATAAATTTTTATTAATTATTGGTCTCAGGTTTCAAGTAAAATGAATAATTCTAGGAAAAATTGTATTCAACCTTTCTCTGAGAGGTTTCACATCAAGAAATGCAAAATTATCCAGTGAATATTGACCAAAATAAAGTATAAGGTCAAACTTTCAAGTTGCCTATTAAACCGTGAAATAGAAGTTTCAGAATGCACATATTCAGCTCACATTTTTGCAACTAACTATGCAAATTCTTCTCTAAAAACTTTCCCGTAATGTGCTGTGCACCAAAAAGAAAATCTGCAGTTGTTCTGAGCAAGAGCAGCCAAAGGTATCAAAGCACGTCAGACAGCTGATGTTTCCTCAGAAAGAGGAGAAATGGAGCTCCATTGCTCATCTCCAGTTCCCATGTTTACCATCAATGTGCAACTCACATAAAAAAGATAATAACACAAAGCTTAACCTTGCTTACCTCTCTAACATGAAGAGTATATCTTGTATGTCTCTTCTTCCTATCTATCTGTCTCATAAACATTGAAGTCTATGCGTGGACATAGATGTTAAGTGAATGTTAACACCTATCTTATAATTAACTATTTATTTTTTATAACTCTGATTCCTGTTACCACATAAAGAAGTTTTGATGATTCTGAATTCCTGTTACCACATAAAGAATCACCAAACCAGGACAAGGGCAAATTTTCTTCACCACATTTTCCTATGGGAAAATACAGGAAAAGGGTGGGAAGAGAAATTTCTTGAACGTTTCATGTGAGACCATGATTTGAATGCCTTATGATGATGAAAATGGCTCTTCATCTTCAGTAAAAACGTTTGCTTTTTCACAGATGTTGAATACTCAGATTTTTAAACTAACCTCAGTAGGAGCTGAAACAATCCAGGCCCTTTCAAAGTCAATACCATAAGAGTACAATACCCTCTAGAGGAATGGAAAGTAACATGCATAAATACAGTATTCTCGTGTATTTTATGTCTAGCACCAGTTTTGTTCTGAATACATAGTTCTTTTTTTTAAAAAAATTTCTGAACGAAAGTAGTAACTAATAGTGATCCAAATGCATTATATTACACTAAATACCTTACCCATGCCCCCTTTTCTACTTCATTTGCTAAAAGTGGCAGAGATTCTTTTGCATTGGAAATACCAGATGGTGATTTTCTCAACGACCCATGACTCCTTCTTTATTCTCCCAACATTTAGTTCATTCCTTTTTGATGGGCTTAGCTCACTTGCTACTACTCAAAGTCTTTTATATGATCAGCTTGGACTTCTAAGATTGGCATCCTCCCCTCCTGTGAAAAAAAAATAACCTACAGTTTCAGAATTGTAGCTTTTTACCTCCAAACTCCATTACCTTTTCCACTGATATTTTTCTTAACCTCGAGAGTGATTTCTCTTGAGACATGCGAAAGTGCACAACTACAGCCAGCATAAAGCGAGAGCCACACTTCTTCCACAAAAATGCTATCTGATTTTTTCAATCTTCTCCATCTTTCCATATGGCCTATTTTTTCTGCCTTGTAATTCTTGTGCTTTACATGTTTTGCGGAGCACTTAAATATCTTCTACACAGCTGAGTCTGAATTCTTCCTGTACAGCAAGTGTAAGAGAAAAGATTTTCCTACAGACCTGTGCTCCTGCACAGATACTAAGAGGAATTTCATTGAGGCTGTGAGTCCTTGATGGTTTTCTGCAATACTATTAACTTGTGCTTGACACAGGTTCTGTCCCTGGCAGCAGCAGACTTACGTGGCTAAGGATTACCTCCTCAAGGATGATTTTGAATTTACAGCACTTATAAAGCATGTGAAAATACATGGAAATTTCAAACTCAACACTCTGGAGATGCAGCTCTTCTGCATCTCTCCTACATCTCCCTCCACAGACTTATTATCTCTGCAGACATGGCCTAGTATAGTGTCTGAATTAATTTATTGTTTAGTGTCTATAAATAAAATACGGCCTAATGTTCTCTGGTATTGAGTTGGCTAAGGAAGAATTTTTACTAGCTACATCCCTGCAATATCTACCAACACCTTTAACACAAAATGGAGAAAAAGGATTATGTGACTTGTTCGATCAGACTAGGCCATACTTTCAAAAAGCAGAAAAGAGAAAGTCCAAGGATCTGGTGAGACAGAACACTAATATTAATATTATTTGTATAGGATTGAATATATCTTAAATGAAGAATGTTATGCTACCATGACAGTAGTTGCCCACCTCTATTTAAAAAAAAAAGGGAGAAAGGAAGGAGTTCTTGAAAGACCAATGCACAGATTCACAACTAGCTTATTTTTCACAGGAAAAAAAAAATCACATTTTGTACCCTTATGTTATTTGTCAAACTTCTTTAATGTAAATTGCTAAATGTTGAGGAGTATCAGGAGGACGTTTATTCAATTGGTGCTTATGAGTGCCATTGACATTCTAATATAGGTGCTTGTAATTTATTTATTACAATAAACAGCAGCAAAGGAAGTATGGTAAGCAGTGTTTAGGAGACAGAACAACTACAGTCAGAGGGATAGGGTACATGCAAACCAATGTTTTTTGCCTTGGGATGCTTTGTCCAATTTGCAGTTCTGTTGATGTTGTATATTTGATTATGGCATAACTCTTGAGCTATTCTCAAGATTTCTTGGCAGATCAAAGTAATGGAGACACCAGTAATTTCCTCAGAAGTGAAAAACTGTGTCTTCTGTAATTAATAGTGCATGAAAATACTGTTTTTGATATTTACTCCTACATCCTGACTGCCAAAAAATGGCACTAATGAATACAAAATTTCAATTCGCGCAGTTTGTTAAACTTCAGTAGAATTGAACATATAGGAAAAACATCACTCAGCTCTCTTTCTTCTCAAGCAAAAATTAATAATTTTTGGAAATGCATCCTGAAATCTCAAGACTGTAGCAAAAGCCTGTTGAGTTTTGGGCAAGATTTCATTGCTGAAGCCCACATAGCTTAAGCACGAGTAAATGGCTGGCAGTAATAATGTACTGAAGATGTCTTTCCAGATCAGCTGAGGTACAATTATTCCTAGTTCCACTTTCCTTCCTCCTCTTGTCAAGAGAAAGATAAGCAGGGACAACAGCCTGAACCCACAGTCTTTCCTGCCACTGGTCCCACCACAGTGTTACAGGTGTGTTGGAAAACCTTCAGCTCATTTCTAGTGGTAGTTACAAAAACAAAATGAAGCAGCTATTATTCACCTCAGTGACCCAGCTGTTCTACCAGGTAAATCTCTGGTAGAACAGGACCATCACTGGCTGCCTGCTTGTAGCCTAATATGTGGATTTTATTGTCTCTTTTTCAGTGGCTAGGAGTGTTTCAGAATTTCAGGATTATGATGGGCTTAATGAATCTGAGTGAATACCTTTATGAAAGACAGCTGACAATTAATCTCAGGTGTGTTTGCACATACAAGAGGCTGATCTTTATTACCTCTCCCATCCCAATGTGCCTGGGGAAAGCTGGCCAAGGCAGTAATTTCAATCTGGAGTTCTTACAGTGGCAGGTGTGGAAAAAGCTGGCATTTCTGATGGGATGAGCTTCCTCTTCCAATGCAGAAGGGCCATGGTGACCATCAGGAAATGCAAGGAAAGAAGACTTCTAGTTAGTTCAATCTGTCTCACAGGTGCATTCAGCAAAATTTAAATTAAAAATACACTCTCGTTATGGTGCCTGTGCTGCAGATGTCTGTTCATCCATTTTACTTTAAAATACAAGTCATAGTTTCCTAAAAATGATCTGAATCAAATGTAATCAGAAGCTAAATATTGATTAATATTTTATCATGTAATATTTTCCATATTTAGAGATTCGAAGTTTTCAGCTTAAATTCTTATAGGAGTTAAACTTGTGCCCTAAGTTTCAGCTCAGTGCAAAGAGCTCGTAAACGCTGAAAATCAGGATTTGCAATGGCTAACACAAGCCATCCTTAACTACCTACACCTCTGTAATGTCCTATACTGGCTATGCAACTGTAGAAATAGACTTAAAGAAGTAATCTGTCCTTTTAGCTAATAACATCAAAATGAGACCTTTTTCTTCACTTTGCCTGGACCTCTAACCTTTAAAGGTGAGTTAGAGAGCTGCACAAAACCTGATCTCATTTTCTGCCCCTGGCAAGATTTTTTCAAGTTCATCTTCTTTTTTTCCCCCTTCTCTCAAAATCTGATGAAAAATGAAATGTCATGAAAACAGGCTCTGAGGCTAAAAACCCTCTGTCTGTCTCTGTGACAGATGTCAGTTTGAAAGGTTTCAGGTCACCTGTCAGAACTATGTCAGTATGATCCATACAAACATCTACTCAACCTCTAACACTAACATTGAGTCCTGCTTTTTAAAATACCCCTTGAAAAAGAATCAAATGATTTCAAGTCACTGCCTTTTCCCCTTTCTTTTAACTCTGATTAATGAGCCAAACTCTCAGGCAAGAAAAAAAAAAAAAAAAAAGAAAAATGGGTGGGGGGAAAGGAAAAAGAGAGCCTTTAAAAAAGGACAGTTTGACCTTTTTGTGCCCCTGGCAGTGAACCAATCAGCATTCTCATAATCCAAACACAGATGCCTGGAGCTAAACAAATCCTATACTTGTGAACGAGAATTCAGTTTGCTGTCAAAATATAATGATGAGCAGCAAAGTGCTGCTCTTAAGAAAAATATTCTGAAATAAATTAAAATGTTTTTCATTAATAAAAGGAGTAAAATGAGTAATGTCATACATCACTAATAACGTCATTTGGAAACACATATGTTGAGATATTTATGTATATTTATTCTACATGTGTACATTTAAACCACAGTACCTCATCTCTACATGAGACATAATCCCGTAATATTTTATGACACCAAAACCACTGCTCATCTAACACTGCAATTCAGTGCGTTGTAATGATTAATTAACAGGCTTGCATGTTATTTTGTTCCTTGCTTAGTGTCATAGTGTTCACATTATTTCTCACATGCATGATCTGCCCTTTTAAAGTTTAAGCCTCTATTTTGTAAAAAAAAAAAAAATATTGCGGTATTGAAGAGAAGATCCCAGCTACATGACAGTTTTCATCAGCCTGTTGTTTTAATAGTCTATGAAATAGATATGATTAGAGCTTTCTGCCAATTTCTATTTTCAAATGTCCCACACAGGTTCTATCAAGGAGGTTTTTGATGTTGATGGGCATATTTCTGGATGTTTCTTAAAAATCTATAACGTCAGTTTTAGGCTTCAATATAACAGTTGGGAAAAAAGATATGGACATCATACTGATACACCACAGATGCACCAGATCCAAATTTAAATGTAACCACAGAGTAATTATTTTTTTTTCAGGGCTAAATATGTGATTTAATTCATTCATGAAACTGGTGAGAAATAATAGGTGGTCATTTTATGCTGTGTTATTGTGGAACACTCTATGTGTAGAATCCTCTTTTTAACATTTTTCTAATAGGTATTTGTATGCTGTTGCTCACTAAATGACCATAATCTTTCCTTTTCTCATATATGCCTATAGCATATGTGGAAACAAACTTCATCAGATTTCAGTTCCTCTTTTTTTTTTTTTTTTTTTTCTTTTAAATGCCTAATGATGGCACTATGCCATTTACCAGCAGTTAGTTTCATTAATATTAAAACTGAGTCATTCCTGAGTCACAGGAAAAGTCAGCTTGATATCAAATGGTTACAGCTCTTACAAAACAAGTATCATTCATTTTGGGCTGTCCTAAAGAGACTTGGGAACAACTGGAGACAGAATCACCCATAGAAAACTATCAGTATTGTTTAGATGAAGATAGCGACAAATATCCTGAAATACTTAACTCTCTCTAACCTCTTCGTGACTCATGTTTACTTTACTGTTTTTTACTTTGAAGTCAATTTCTTTGTTTTTTGTTATTTAATCCTCCTGTGGAACATTATTCTTTGATACAATTGTAGAGTGGAAATAAAGAAGTTTACAAGTCATATTAGACTACAAGGTGGACAGTATGATTATTTCAAAGCCCTGACTGGAATGGATAGTTTCACCAAAAACCCACCAGCTGCACAATTTTTCTGGTCACAGCAGCCACAACTCAGATAGGACCAGGACTGAACACCTTAAATACTTACTGTTGCAACTCCAGGTCCACTTTGCAAATGAGGGTAAACCTCTTCAAAACGCAATATTCCTTGTGTCTGCAGAATTGTAAGCAATAATTACAGATATTTCCTTTCCAGTCTTCTCATAACTGCAAGGTTTGCAAATAAATCTGCAAGATACAATTTTTCTCTTGTGCCAAAAAGCCCATTAATGCTATGGGTTAAATACTAAGCATGTTTAACAGGCGATAAACCATTTAACATAACTTCCTTGCCTGTAGTTATTTTCAGCACTTAGTTTGTGACACTGTTCCTCAGAATAAAACTGAACTAAAAGGTATACACAGTCCTTATCACACAGTAAGGCCTTTTAGAGCCTAATAAATTAATTACATCTGTAAAGAAGTCTTTAATTTCCTTCCCTCCTTTAGCACTGACATCTGTATCTGGCTAGTCAGCCAGATACTGAGGGCATTATTGCAGATAAGAGTCAGAAATGTCGAAACAGTTATTGGTGTCACACTGGAATAGCATATTAACACTGCCACAAACAGTCTTGCCCTCATAAGAATAGTGCTTTGATGTTCAAACCCCTAGCAAGAGTATTAGGGAACAAGCAAAACAACATCAACAAAACCCAGAAAATCAACCAAAACCCACCAACCAATCAAACAAAACAGAAGGGAGGCTGAAAACAACGATTGTGAAGATAGATTTCCCAGCTGGAATTAAGAATTCTGAGCAGCACTAAAATTAATTACTCTGTAGTAGCAAGCAGGCAGCAGATTTATGGTAAATGACAGAATGTTTGCAAATTTTCCTGACTACTTGATTAGAAAATGCACCAAGTACAGGCATCAGTTGAGTATGCATTATTTAAGTGGTTGGTGTCTGATGACAGTCTGGAAGCTGGAATCGTTGTGGTTGCCTGTAGGAAAATTCGCACTTTCTGGGAGAAATTCTTTCACCTTTTTGTACCCACAGCACAGATCTCTCCTCATGGCAGCTTTGGATACACTGGAACTTTGTGACCTGGAAAATGTGGGACAACTGACACAAGGTGACCTCCTGAATGCTGGGGTAGGCCCAATTAATTTAAAATTTTGCTTGGCCTTGTCTCTTCCAATTTTCTAAATCCTCTGGAAAAATGATTAATGCGTACACTGCCAAAGCGAAAATATTTTTGACCCTATTAAAGTCGACCAAGGGTAAACCAAGTGTAGGCTGGCATTGTATCAAACTAGCTTTATTAAATTTGATTTGAGGTTTGTATGAGGAAGGGACAGACAAGGACATTATTTTGCACAGCAACTCCCTTTTAAATGAAAATACTGGAAGGAATACAAAGTACTGGTGTACTTTGGTACAGAGCTGTACTTAACCTAGCAGAATTTTACCAAAAAAGTGATTGTTTTTGAGAAAGCTTAGTATTTCCTCACTGGGAAAGTATATTGTTGGTAAAGTTGATTCATTATATAATGAGGATTGTTTCCCTTGAAGTGGAGAGATTCAGACCTTGCCTTACTTCTTGCCTTTTCAGATTTTTATTCTTGTCTTGCCAACTCCAGCAGCTGGGAAAAGGGTTTGAGGATATGATGTACAGCAGATGTAGGCACCTCAGACATAGAAAGTGCTATTTTCAACACTTTTCCCACTTTCTACAGCACTCCTTTTTGTTGTTGTTTTTGTCAGAGAAGAGCTCCAAAGTTCTGCATAAACCAAACATTGCGATGTTTCTCAGCATTTATTCTGGTGCATTAATGATCTTTAAATACAAGACCCTATTCTGACCTCCCAGGAATCTTTTAAGGCTGCAAAAGGAATGAAGTCCAAATGTTATCCCTTACTGCAATCACTGTAGAAAAAAAAAAAAAAAAAAAAATAGAGCCAGAAGTAAGAGGACCTTGCAAATTTTTTTTGAATTGAAAAGAGTGATAGCTGCCATGTTTTTCAGCCCCCTAAAACCTAACAGAATTTCAGATGGCATCCTGTCCTTGATTCTACTTGGCCTGTTTATCTATCCTGTTGGCAAGTTTGGCTAGTTTAACACAATTGCTCACAAGTTTGTCAGCTCCCAGTCAACTCTTGCCTAGTTCCAGCTTGGAAACTGCAACTCCATTAATTTAATTTGGTGTGTCTGGTTTGTAGGGAGGGCCTGCTAGCTCTGATGCAGGATCTCCAAACTGATTCCTGCTTGCCCAGCAGCTGCACTGAGATGTGTGCAGGAGCCTCTGGGCCCCTTGGGCTGCTGGGTATGGGGTACAGATTTAAGGCTAAGATAACACATTAAACAATCCATCAGAGGATTTTTCTGCTTTGTATCAGTCGACAATAAATCACAAAAAAAATCCCTTTAAATGTAGTTGTACAGCTAATGAAGAGGAGAACATTCAAAGCTTTTAGAGCTTTTGAGCAATATAAGGCTCATAATTGTGAAGTGTTCTATACTGACAACATGAAATAATTCTTCAGCCGCTCAAGAAAGAACTAAAGCAGAAACTGCACAGCCTAGACAGCCTTACTTCGTGAAACTACAACTACAGTGAAAAAATACCAAACTACTGTCTTTGAGGAGATGGAGAAACTGATGCACATGTGTGACGGCCTTATTTTGGTAAGATGTGAGCTGGCTGGAGACCACCAACAGATAAGCATTACATGATTTTGATGAAATGAAATGATTGAAATTTTGCTTGCATTAAGCTTAATACCCTAAAATGAAGATTCCCCTGAATGTCCTTATTGAACTTCCTCAAAATGCAATTTTGGCATTCTCAGAAAGCATTCCATCACATCTAGATGTAGTATAAACATAAATATGTACATATATATATACATATGCATAAGGTTTTTAATTTGGACAAATTGTTTTTGTCTACACTAGTTTTAACCTACTTTTCTAGAGTCAGAGAGACTTCTCTTCCTCCACACCTGTCAGTTTCTCCAGATCTGTTGGTAAAAGATAGATAAAAATCAGGCATGATATGCAAAGCTTGGGTCTTACTATCAAACATGATATTTTTTCAAAGGTCAGAATGTGTATACAGGCCTCATCCATTTATAGTGAAGGAATCATTAATATAAGCAGATCTCTGAATGTCTCCTTACTGGCATAAGTTTGAATTGGCTGGAACTAAGGACAGTGTAATCTTGATGTGAAAGACCTTAGATTTAGGCATGTGAAAGAGAAGCACGATGGTGGCTCATCCCAATCTAATAAATGAAATGTTTACAAGGATTATTGAAATGAAAAATATTTACATAGAAGTGCACCACCGCTATACTTGAATTATTTCATAGTTTTCCTGTGAGCAGACTTGGTAACTTCTCCAGGAACTTAGTTTTTCTAGAACATAGTGGAGTGCCTACAGCATTTTTGAGAGCAGCATCAGATCCAAGTATTAAAAAAAACTTCCTTCACGATTCTGAGCTAATTTTAATACTGAAACTTCAAAGACGGGTTCACCAAAGGGTGAGAGGACTCATAAAGTGAGCAAGTCTAATTTGCTGAAGAGATGCAGACAGTTTCCAAAACGACTAAACAAATCACAATTATTTTATTCCAGTTCTATTTCACCTCCATGCTTTATCTATTTATAAGACATCCATCATTTTCTGCTTCACTATGAAGCATTTTGAATCAAATTCTCATTAAATTACTCCCTTGGTAAATATAAAGAGAAACAGAAATACCTGTAAAGTGGTTCAACCAAATATTTTACTTATCTGTAATATAAACTTCTGATTAGAGGGCAGTATCTGTGGTTGAAGTTTTGCAAATACTACTCTGTAGATATGTCAAAAGCTTCTTTTGTTAGGTTCTTTGTTTGGATTGCTTCTAGGGCTCCCACACCTGTGGCCTTTGCCACCACCTTGCTATTTCACTTTTCCTTTCAGCCTTTTCTGGAGAAGTCAGCCCTTCTGGTGACAATTACCCATACAGGAAAGAATTGTGTTTTTCTGTCAGGATGTTTGGGTGTTGTTGAACTACATGCTCGATAAATACCTGCCCACTGTCAAGACTGTGGAGTAAAAAAAGTAATGGAGGGATATAATATCCTAGAAAGGGAATATGAACAATACCTGTGTACAGAGAAGGTACATTTGAAAGCTCATATATTTTCATTTGAAAGCTATGTATTGTTGAACATCAGAGAAGGAGGCTTTGTGTTTGACTGACAAAACACCACAGGAACTGCAAGCATAATAAATTAATTGTTTTCTGGTGTACATGGAAAATGAAGGATCAGGTCTGAGATTTGTTGTAGTACTGAAGCTACTTGTCTTACAGATTAAATCCCAGTCTGTTGATAATTACAGAGTCCACATCATTATCCTTAGGGAGGAAATATGCATATGCTCAGTCAAAGTAATTTTGGTGCCCAGTTTGTGGGAGGGCTGCTTACAATTTATGTGGATTCATGGGTCACAAAGTAAGTACGTGTTGACTCCAGCTTAGATGTTCCTGTGAAGGTTTACTTCAACAAACAGGAGAGATGGTCAGGCATCTGGATAAGATGAATGATAAGATGAATGCATCCAAAATGCGCAACATCATGAATTCTTTCGCTCTTTCTTTCTCCACAAACTTCACTGGAGCTGGTAGTCAAGATTTTGTGGTTTCAAGGCTTCTTTAACCTTCAGACTAGGCGTTTTCTGGTTTTAGTCTCTTTTCATAGTTCTCCATTTTCTGCACTAGGAACATCTGATTCTTGACTGCCTCAATATTTTTTGTTTAAACCAAAATCCGTGAGATTAATATTTCCCTTAGGATGAGAGAACCAGGATCCTCTTAGTCGTCAAGATAAACATTATCTTCAGATGTGGTGACTGTGGTAACAGTGTTTATCAAAACAACACTATCAGACCAGATCTGTTCCATTAATAGTTCTCTATGTTCCTGAATGGACTGTAGCTTCTGGAAGAATTTGAGCCGGCTCCACTTTGTGGTGTGAAAAGTGCAAACACTAGATTGGCAGTTTTTTGAGGACTATAGACAGTAAGGGGAGGAGAGCAGCTGAATATCAGTTTACAGAGAAAACAACTAATTTTAATGGAAAAAAGAAGTAACAGCTCATTTGAGCACCTGGCTAAATGCAGAGGCTTTAGTTGCTGGATATTAGATATGTGTCTGTTCATGGATAGCTAACCATATTCATTGCCTAAGTGGGAATATATTCACTGTTCATGCTGACATCTGCTGTGGGGTGAGGTGAAATCTACAGGAGAGATAACGAGGAGTAGATTGATAGTGCCTCATGTTGAAAGACAACAAAAGACTAGTACAATCTTCAGTTCAGCTTAGCTCTTTTATTAATTTTCAATGAGGTCTGTAGGGTAGATGAGTGGAATAACTGCAGATAATTTTCTCTTCTATGACTAAAGACACTTTTATTTCTATATTAAATAGAACAGCAATACTGTAGCTAGAATGATAGATCTCATGTTTTATCCTGTGTAATGTTGAAAAGTTTTCTAGCTAAGGATTCTGCAGAGGCAAAACCTGCACAAACTGGTGCCCAATTAGTATCGTAATTCCTGTATTTCCAAAATTAATTATAAAGGTTGAACTGATTAGTGGTTATTTCCTGTACTAGGCACAGTAAAAATTAAGTCTTTCATAACACCACAGTTCCTAAGTGATTGAGGATTACCTTTTATGCAACATTTGTTCACAGGTCTTACTGTGCTATTGAAGTTGCATGGTTCAGTCAAGACAGGAATTAGATTTTTTGCATCCAAGAGATCCAATTACAATTACATCATCTTTATAAGTCTCATCACGGTAATGTATCTGATTGGTTCTGGCTCAGTACAAGTTGCTGAAGGAGACACTATCTAGGATAGAAAGTTATTTAAGAGAAGTATCTACTCTACAGCTTACTTCTGATGGAAGCAATCTGGTTGGAGTACTTTCCATTTCCATTTTTCTCTGTTTCTCTATTTAAGTGTCATGACCCTTCCAATTTAGTATTTTGTGTATTGTGTGGGCAAGCAGGTATTCTGATCATTATTAAAGTGTACATTTTTTGGGGTGTTTTCAGTTCACAGCAGAATTGTGACAACTTCAGGGTCGACAGCTTTTCACCCTCGGCTATTGTTTAAAACCTTTCCCACTAAACTATTATCTACACATGTTAATCATCCAAAGATAACTCAAAAGATCAGTAGAATTTAATATCCTGAAGCTTTATATCTATTTTTGAGGTACTGCACCACACCAGCACACTTCTATTGTGTCACATTTTGTTACACAAACTTACAGTGAGAAGAAATTTAACAGGAAGGGATATGGTTTAAGTGATGCACTGACATGTATAATTTAAAGACTGTAATCTTACAGGAAGAAGACCCTTGCAATTTATTCAGATATTGGGGATTCAGAATGAAACTTCTTAAAGCCAGAAAGAACTTATGATGCACATTAAGGTCATGAACTTGTGATTTTATCTGTTTATCTAGAAGAACAGCACAGTTAGAGCTACAAAATCTCTTCCAAGATCTCCTCTGTGGAGTACCATTGTTTTTGCTTTGATGAATCTATAAAACACTTAGAAATTAATGTTTCTTCAGGTCCTACCCTAGCCATAAAGACAGAGATTGATTTGAAAGCAGTTTTAAAAGGAGATATCTTTGTTTTCCTTACTCCTAATATTTTCTATTAACTCAAAATTGGTGACTAAATCAATGTAGGAAATTACAGTTACTTTCTATGGTGTTAAGTTGGTGAGTGTAGTGGATACCAAGCAGAGACACTGTTTCATGGATATGACCAGAAGTCCTAATTCTATATGAGCAATTTTGCAAATATATGATGTTTCATCTTACAAATACCACTTCAAAACCAATTTTAATATGACAAAACATGTAGGCCTTAACATATGCCTACCTACTTTCTAGATTTTTTAACCTGTAGTTACATAATTGTAATTTGAAAATCAGTATTTTGATCATCTCTAATAATTGGAAAATATTACTTTGTTTAGCTGTGCCCTACCATGAAAGCCATAAGTGAGCCAGCAGCTTGAGTCCTGCATACTAATAGTAATGAACACAGTGGTTGTAAGGTTGAAGAAATTTTTATTTTCTGTCTATTCGAATGATTCAAGACATGGAGGATATAGCTATCTTTGCACCTATTTGCTTAAAAGAAAGTAAGAAAAGCTACTGGAACAGCTCTGAAACTTACATAATATGAAAAACATAAAAGAAACACAGCAGCAACAGAATTCATCCTACCATGGCATCAGTAGTTTCCACTCTAAGTTTATATCTACTAATTTTATGGGTCATTCATATCTGAATAAATGTTAGCCTTTATTTATTTATAGTTTGTGTATTATTTTCCACTGGACTACGGACAATTAATCAAAAAGAGTCTATTGACAGACACTTAAATAAGTAAAGGAGTGATTAGGATCTTTATTTAAATCTGACCATCATGTGGGTGTTAATGCTTAGGGTTCTGTAAAAAGTTTTGGCTTTTTCCTCTAAGCGTAAACCCTTCTTTTCCTGAGACCATGAATATTGACAGGAAAAGTAAGAAAAGTAAAACTTGGGGTGTGCCCTGGCAATAAGAGATTATGTTGGCATCAAATTCTCACATATATTAAGGAAGCCCAACAATTAAATAATAGTGTAGGGATACAAAATGCATAGTAAACTCTGCTATATCTCAGGTGGACTGAATGGGTCAGGAACAGAAATTCAGGTAATCATTGCACTGCTAAGTGGACGTGCTGTTGCCAAGATCTGCCCTTCCGAGCTGAGGCAGTCTCACTTTCAAAATTGCTGGAAAATGCCTTTCCTTGACATTGGAAATATATGTACCTGTATTTTTAAAAAATCATGTAATCATAGGCGGTCTGTCTGATGCTCCACAGTTTGACAATTATTCATTTTTCTTCATCCTCTCATTTCTGGGACTGTTTGATTAGGCAACCTTTTTTTTTTCTTTCTGGTTAGACCACTTCTATCAGCCGATAATGGGGTTTGAATTGTGAGGCTGGCCAACCTACTACAACATACTTGCTTAATTTTCCCTGAAGAGTTTGGCAGTCCTGAAAGACATGCTCAGTGTAAACGAACAACTGAGAATGTAATTAAGAGGCATGTTAAACTATAAAAAAGGGGTAGTAACCACAGTATGCTTTCATCAATTAAAGCACTTTCTAATATCAGCCAATTACATCAACCTCCTCTGGCCCTTATATTTCTTAGGCTTTGTGTAACTGCTCCCTTTATCTCTAATGGGATCCTTATAATGCTGACCATGTGGCTTTAGAAGAACACCAAAATGCTAATCTAATCCCCAGTGTTGCCCAAAGGCATTACATGGGCCCTGACATGGATCCAAGATTGGTGGCACCCTAATTCAAATAAAAGCAAGAATTAGGGTTGA
Source organism: Daphoenositta chrysoptera (assembly GCA_013397915.1). Lineage (NCBI taxonomy): Eukaryota > Metazoa > Chordata > Aves > Passeriformes > Daphoenositta > Daphoenositta chrysoptera. The sequence goes on along the minus strand of VZRO01007582.1, from coordinate 976,335 downwards.
TCAGGTGTCTCGATGACAACAGTACAATGAGCGACTGGGGGAAGGTGGGGGCAGGTTGGGGAGGGGGAGATGGCAGCAGCAAACGATCAGGCACATTTCAAAAGTAATTGGTCTCCAGGGAGGGTGCGGGTTGCTTCCTAGACCACTTCTACAGAGCCCTTTGCACCTTGCCAGCTGGAGGGAAAGTGCAGCCACTTCCAGAGAATAGCAGTGGGGCTAATGGAATTGCACACAGAAAATGAAGGGCCGGCAGCCTGAAACTGAAGGAGTCGATTAAAATGGGATTTCCTTCCAGATTTTCCTTCTTCTTCTTTTTTTTTTTTTTTTTTTTTTTTTTTTTTTTTTTAATTTAAATTTGGTCTTATCATTATGCTGACTTCACACAAAACTACGTTAAATGCAAAAACTTAGGATTCCTAAAACAAGTAGTTTAAAATCGGAGAGGTACACTCGCATCCCTGTCTTGCTGCATATGTGGCATTAAATGAAATAAATTAAAAGGAACATTAAAGATTTTCAGTATTTTTTTTGTGTGTGTTTTTTTTCTAAACACTGACATTTGTGAAGAACTTTCCTACTGCAGATTTTGAGGCATTCTCCAGTTGTATGACAGCATCATCAGCCCTACTTTGCACAAAGGGGAAAGATGCCAAAAGCTGGTGTTTTGTGCTCAAAGGCACTAGATGCAACCTCCAAAAAGGATATCTTATGTGCTCACCCCACTAGATTTCATCTAAACATTAATAAATTAAATCTTTGCAGCAGTTCTAAATGGGGAAAATGAACATGCAGTGGAATAAGAAACCAAATAATCCGGGAAATATTTCAGCTCATTTTAGCTGTTAGAAACGCCCCAGTAATTCTCTTTATCAGAACTGCCCTGGCTTCTCGCTCTGCCAAGTCAGGTGCCGGCAAGTCTCTAACTTTAGCTTGTAACCACTACTCATTAAGCTTTTCCAATGTAGCTAAAACACAGCATTTATTTGGTGGAATTTAATACTCTCTTTAAAGACCTGTGTCTCTGTTATTGTGTTCCAGGCAGCCTGTCTGATCCAATCTGAGCTTTTGGGCATGAGAGCAGAAAATTTTGTGTCTTATTGGGAAGGTGACAGTAAGATTTTCCTTCAGAAAATTGTAGGAGGACCCCAAATTTTTATTACTTCATCCTGTATCTTTTTATGGCTTTGCAAGTGACAGAAACATGTTCAACAGGTGATTAACTGCTGATTACTTGTTTTCATATGCTGGAAAGATGTAAAAAGATATTACAGTTAATTAGAAGATAGGGCTTGCTCATAGACTAGATCAACTTCTACAAAACCTTTCCTGAGTGGGTAGTAGAAATACATTTACATACTTAATTTTTGTCATTAAGCTTCTTTTTTTTTTTTTTTTTTTTTTTTTTTTTTTTTTTTACTTTAACAATACAATTCTTCAGTTGTTTCACTTCATCTTTTCCACATAAGAAAACACAATGTTGTATTGTGTTAATTCACCTGGAAAACTATAGTGTAATGCAGAAAGTTTCTAGAAAGAGAAATGATTGTAGGTTTTGTGTGTTCTCTTTTGTGTTCCATCCCCTGCAAAAACAACCTACTTGTTAGAACAACCCTGTTTTGTGGCCTGGGAACATATCTGACTCTTACCAAAATATTTCAGCTTTACAGTCCAATTTACTCAATAGTCATACTTATTTCCCATGCTATTCTGATGAAGATTTTAATAAAAGGTTGACTGCTGTAATATTTATCTCCTTGCTGAAGGAAAGCTGGTTTATGACTGCCACTGGGCTATACATTTTTTAACCCTGCTGATCTGGCAGGTTAAATCCAGACACATTGTCACCATCTTATGTTGACAGGAACTATGGAAACAGAGAGATTTTGGATAAAATGAACAAGTTTATGGTGAGAGATCGTTCCACAGTGGCTTCCTGCTCTTACGCAAGTCAATGGACTGCCTCTTCGTGCAGGGCAGGACCTCAGGCTACAACACTGTTGTTTGTTTCAAGCCTTTCTCAGGAGATGGCATTCAAAACAGAGGCACACCAGAGAATGAGACACCTCCTCCCCTTGCAAAGAATGCCTCTCCCTTTGCATGGACGGTTCAAGTGGAGCATTACTGTGCACATCCTGCTGTTTTGCTTTTGTCCTCTGCTGAAGGCACTGGCCTGTTGTTGGAAAAATGTTCCCTTAATTCTGGACAGTGCAACAACTCTGATTATATTTTTAACTGCTTTATGGATCACACAGCAGACTATAATGTGTGTTCTCAAAAAGACAGCTAATTTCCTTTTTTAATCAGCTTCTCCACAAGATTTTTCACATAGCCAACCTTCACACCACTAATTTCATTTTAGATCTGCAATCATATCACACATCTCTTTGCCTGCTGTGCTAACATGTTTTCACATGCTTATCCTTTATTTATTCTGCAAGAGAGGCAAGACTCCTGACAACTATCACTCTTGTGCTTTGCAAAGGGTTTGATGCAGGACACTGGTTCTACATTAAAAAGGGCAGAGAGAAAAAAAGGTTCAGGAAAAATGAAGAGAGAAGAAAAAATTCAATTGAGAATAAATAGAAGCTCTATCCTAAGTGCACTAGAGGTGACTTCAGCAGCACTTGGCTACTGAGGAGAGGAACCTGGCACTGCAAAGTTTCAAAACACCCTACATAAATAGGTTTTCAAAGAGGGGAATGTTTTAGTTGAAATTCAAGCAATTTCAGTTCCGTGCAGGCAAGATTCCCGAGTCTGTCAAAGCTTTCATTTGAGCTGTTCTGTATGAAAGCATGGAGGCAGCTTTCCACATTCCAGATGCAGGAGATGGTACTTGCCCTGGCTTTGTGGCCCCTTTGCCTGTGCAGTGAAAATGGCTGGTGGAGGGGAAGGGTTATGCAGTCAGGCAGCTTCATCGCACAGACATAAGATGCAATGGTCACCAGTGATAAGGAGACTCTCAACTCCCATTTTTCTCCAAAATGGCAAAGCTGAGGCTTTTGTGTTTTTATGGGAATTGATAGTGCTGTGGTGATGCTAAAGCATGTTCCTTCTCTTAGCAGAGTTATCTTTTAAATATGCCCCTGACCTTCCATTTGCGAGAGTCGAAGAAGCAAAAAGAGCTCTTGGAGATCAAAGGACCAGTCTGCAGAGCAAGGGGTTTGCACACCAGTAGAGAGCTCCTGCTCCCACCCCGAGCACATCATCACCAGCTTTGCACTCACCAGCCCTTGGTCTGTCACTCTAACAAGCTATTATTGTACAGAGGCCATTCACTCTAATTATCCTTGTGCCAGCAGCAGTGACACCTCTGCTGATGGCCACTGTTACGTGCCTTGCTGAAATGCCTGTCTTGTTCCTTTGCATGCAAGTGTCTCAGAGCAACTGAAAACAGAGCATAATATCGGGCTGCTGAAGTAAGATAAATATATAAATCATATTATGGAAAGAAAGTTGAAAATAATTGATCAACTGTTTTTGCAGGGTCCTTGATATTAGCTCAAGTGAAGTCCATCTGCTCCTTGTCTTGAACTGGAAAAATTTCCTGTGTGTCACCACATTTCTCAGCTGAAACAAAATTAATCCAGAAGAGAAGTGGGAATGACAAGAGGTTTTTTCCCTCCAACTTTTATTGTTAATTAAAAAACCAATTACTAAAATTTTCTAATTATTTTATAAGTACAATTTAGCCTGTAACTGTTCCTCAGGAAATTAGAGAGAAAATACTTGAAACATCTTATTTAGCAGAATTACTCTTCCTCCACATCCATTCACACTTCTGCTTAATAGTTTTTCTGAGCAACACCTCTGTGAAATGTTATGTCCTTTAAGGTGTTTTACAGCAATTGATATTGTTCAACATTTTCCATGTTTTTCTGTTAAAGATGCAATAGAATGGCAAGATTGGGCTAAGGGGCGGTATTGGAAATACCTTCAAATATGCTTATAACAGATGGCTCAAGAAAAGTGGCTGCATAACATGTTGTGAAGTTCAGTAAGAAGGAAATCACTTCAGAAATTCATTTGACAGCCTTGAGAGACAAACACGGAACACCAAAGACCATGGATACAGAGAGGAGAGGATGGGTGAAAGCTTGACACAGCCTTTGAGAGGAAGTTAGAGTAAGTCTGTGATCTGTGGTAGAGTGAACAGAAAATCACCCAGGACTTAACCAGGTAAAAAAACCAGCAAATGATTGGTGGTTTTGGGCAGCAAACACATAAGTATCAGGATTTTGCTCCCAACAGTCCCGAGTTTTTTGCAGAAATATTTGGAATTAAGTCCAAGCAATCAAAGGGAAACAGAAAAGCAGTGACCTTATTAGAGGAATTCAGCTACAAAATACTGAAACAAAAGAGAGATTAATGGTGATTTTCAGTGACTAATATGGAGCTCAGAAAAAAAAAAAAATTCATAACTGTTCTCAACTATTTCAAGGATATGAACAGAGAATATATATATAAAGCAAACTTTAATGTGACCTTAAGAAGCTATACTGCTATTTAGACATGGTTTAAAATAAAAAAGGGAAAAACACCCCAAAGAAACAAACAGCAGGAAGCTTCCTAACCAAGGTGTTTTAGAGTCTGGAGTGCTTTTCAAAGAGAAGCAGAAGAGACCCATTGATTTAGGTACTGGACTTTAGCTAAAGGGCAAAGCAATAGCTAGTAAAGCATATAGGCCACCCTGCTCAGGACTTCTAATGATCTCATATTCTTTCCCAAATGTCAATGGTGTAATTCTTTGTTTCATAGCCTGAAATCCTTGGACTACTCTCAACTATAATGAAGGCAACAGAAGTGAAATAGAAAAAAAGTAAGAAAATTTCACAATGGTATTGGCAGTGGGAGTGGGAGTAGGGGGTATTACCATTTTCAACTCAGCTTAACACATTTTAAGGTCCACTTCCTTTTCTTTCAGTCTAATTAATTGGTCACTTCCTGACATATACAGATTCTATAAACATTAATTAGTTGAGGTAATAAGTGAACTTCTTCCCCACTCCCTAGGTGCAAGTGTGGAACCAAGAATTTTCTGCACTTGGAACATGCAGCTCAGGGGCTTTCCATTTAGCTTTTAAAGAAAACTTTCACATTTGAAATACATTTTTTAAAATTTACATTCTACTTTTTTTGAGCAGTGGTTTAGTTACTGTTTGATGTCAAAACCCTGGCTGAGTCTTTGAATATTAAACTGTTATTTAATTATTATTTACTGTCAGTATCCATATTTTATATTGTAGCTAAAGCACGGCAGTGCCAAAATATAACATCTATTTCACAGTTTATTAGCAAATGCTTTTTAAAAATCAAAACAACAGGGGAAAAAAAAGCTCACTTACCTTGAAATAGCTACAATTTAATTTTTTCTCGCCTGAATTCTTAGTTATCATATTGTTCAAGACTCTAAAATATGTGCTATGAATTTTTTTTTCTGAGCATTTAAAACCACTTTTATATTTCTCTGTTTTTTTTTTTTCCCATACAGATTTCCATATACTTTGGGAGCAGAAGGAGTCTTTGAAAACTGAAAGGTCAACTTTGGCTTGTAAAGCATATAGTTTGATTACCCCAATTTGCTGTTTGCTTATGAATTTCATTTAACCATTTGTGTTGTGCTTTGCATTGTATTTACATTCAGCACATGGACACAGTTATCCTACTTATATAAAATACAACAGACAAAACTTTTCCTGAAATGACCAGTTAGTCTTAGAGTTTCTGTACAATTTCCCTCTTGAGTAACTAATAAGAACAAAATCACATATTGAATGATATTCTTAGAAAAGTATGTTTTAATTGGTTCCTGTGCACCATCATTTTCCAAGATGGCAGTACCACGAAACAATATTAGTATCTATTCAAAGCAAAGCAGATCACAGATGGCAGGTAGATTTTATTAGAGAAGAGGTAAATTAAGCCACAAGGGATAAAACTGAATAGGTTGAAGGCTGACTGAACCCTGAGTGTTATTCACCTTCCTATGTTAAATTTGTCTGCTTGCAACTTTAACTAGGTTGTCCTTGAAAACGGTAAAACAAGGCACTGTGTTTATTGTGGAGGACCTCTTTTCCAGAAGGCATTAATGGCACTAGAATTCACCTGGATTTCTCTTTCTGCAAGGATCCCACTTCACTGATTCACCCTTCTGTGTTGTGCAGAAAGGGTTGAATTATCATTTCCACAAGAAATATAAGTAGAAATTAACTCCTTAAAATGTACAGGTCTACCTTGACTGTACGTGTGCCTCAAATCTTCTCTTTTCCCTACACTACCAGCTGGCTTAATGAAAGCATGGCTCTTCCCTAAAAACCTTTCTCCACTTTGCAGCGTATGTAGGGACTGAAGTTGGGTCATTCAAATTTAGTTTAAATCACTACTGAGGAGAAAGCATTTTCATCTGATAAACAGTGGTCTGTGGGTTTTGCTAAAAAGAATAGTTTATAACCTCTGAGATGGAACTAAGCTTTGGTGACACTTATATTTCAAGAAGGCTCCAATGTCCTTCTGTGACAGTACTGCATTTTGATGCCCCTGGTCGTGTCCTCTGCTACTCAGAAACCAGAAGAAGGAGCTGGGTCAGAAGAAAGCTTTTTCTCCTCTAGATTCTGATTAATTTGCTCATACAGGTTTCTGCATGCACCCCTTCTTCTGAGCTACAGTCCCCAGCAAGCTTAGGAAAAAACAATTAAAACTTTGGTGATGCAACATCTTCTGATTTAATGAAAATGAAACATTTTTTGTGAAAGTGCATGGACTTAATTGATATTTTCAAGGTGACATATATCCCTTCGGTAATACCAGTTTTTTGTTTAATCTTAAATTACGTTAGAATAAAAAAAAAATTGATTTAATGCATAGTCAGGTAATAAATATAAAATTCTTGTGATCTCTGCATCTGATATTGCAATTACTTTTATTTTTTGCTTGGCCTTGTTGAATGCAGGTACCTAAGAGTAGTCTGAGACTTGAACAATTTTAAAGCTTGATTTAATTTCAGTTCCTATAGGTAAGCACTAAAAGCTGCTCCTGTACAGGTGAAAGAAAAAAACACAATGTTGTAGAAATAATCATTTTTTGAACACCTTTTTCACATGTTTTTGCAAATCTAACTTGAATACAAATAGAATTATGGGATGCAAATCTTTCTTCTTGTTTGTTTTAATTTTGTTGTGGCATAATATCAGTTAAAACTTAGGGAAAAGTAGTGGAATACTTGCGTTTAAAAAGAAGTGTGTGTTAAAATATTTAATTATTTTTGGAGTAAATTCTTGAGGTTATCATAATGAGAATTATTAAATTATGTCTATTTACATTTTTCTTTTCTTAAACCTGAAAGCACTCTGTGTGTGTTTCATTATTTCCCTGCAGATAAGAAGCTCATTTGAAAGATTCATCTTCTAGTTGTGCAGGTCTCCCACAATGCAGAAGTGGAGAGAGAAACATTTATCAAAAAAGAAAAAAAATGTATATAAATGAGTGGAAATTGGTGGGCAGCTTAAGAAAAAGATCTGATTTATTTTACAAAATTTAAATTAATCTTGCAATTAATGGATTGCATTTAAAGTTTTCACTGTCCCCTTAACTTTCAGGTTTTGTGAGGATAGAAGTGCTTTATGCAGAAGCTGACCTATTTTGTTTCATTTTTCATGCATATTTTAGCACAGGAATGTTAGAGGCATCCTAATATATTATATACTCTAATTATGACGTGGTTGTATTTGTGTAGTTTCAATGCAGATAAACTTTTTTTCATGTTCTGCTTGAACCAGTTGCCTTCAATAAGAACTGAAGTGACCTCTTTCTTTCAGAAACTATTTATTACAGTTGCAAGACCTACATATTCTATTTCCATATGCACTGCTCCTAGTTATTGAAATATGCTGGCAGCAGGGTGTTTTCCTTTAGCTGTGGTACAGTCAAATACAAAAACTAGCACTGCTATAAATTCATTGAATCAGCAAACAAGCTTCAATAAATCTGGACTATAAGGGTGTACTTTGACTTCAAGCTATGGAAGAAACACTTGAAGGAGTAATAATGCTCTAGATGTAGTGGTATGAGAACACAAAGAAATCAAATGAGAAGCATAAGGTAAGGAGAAGTAATATTTTTATTATCCAACTTGTAAAAGTTGGAACAAATATTTCTGAAAGGTTTGTGGCTTCCAAAACTCATTCATTTTATCTGGCCATCTGCCTGACTTATCTGGTTTTCCATGTCTGAAAGTTTCCTAATGTTTTACAAAGGTATGGTTTGTCCTGAGAAAAAGTATTTTGTCTCTTTCTAAACTTTTCCATTTTCGGACTCTTTAGGAAGTTTAAAAGAGTAAATGTAAAATTATGTAAATTAAGGTGATATTGCAAGTGTAAACTGAAAAACAGTATGTAAGTTTATTACCTCAGCTTTTATTTCCTCAGGTTCTCAGCTCTCCTTTCCCACACAACTAACACACCAGTTTCTGCCCAAACTGAATCTTGGTTGCAGGCATCATTCTGGAAATGATTATCTGATCTATTTAGATTAGATGTTAGGAAGAAATTCTTCCCTGTGAGGGTGGTAATCAGCACAAATTACACCGAGCAACTCTGGATGCCCCATCCCTGAACATGTTCAAGGCCAGGTTGAATAGGGCTCTGGGCAACCTGGTCTAATAAAAGAAGCTAGGGGGCTGGAACTAGATGATCTTTAAGGTCTGTTTCAACTCAAGTCATTCTATGATTCTGTGCCAGATTTTTCTCAGTCTGCATGCTCTGAAGCATTGGAACCTGAGAAATTATTCAACTTGTCTACATTAAAAAGGCCCACTACTGAGCTAACTCTTTTGTCAATCTCTGCTCTTTCTGCTATGCCATTTCCATGTGGCACTAAGCAGATATTGGTAGAAGTTCTAGGAAAGCAGCCAGGATAGAAAAAATGGTTTGATTTGATTAAGGAAAAAAATTTGTAAGAATATTCTCCTTGTGATAGCTCTTTGTCAATAGCATTTTTCTTCACTATACATTCTACTGCAATCTCATGACACATATGCGACAGTTTGCTGGGGTTGGAAACTGGTTTGGTTAATCTAATCTAATCTAATCTAATCGGTGTTTCATTGATGTGAAACTCCAAAGAAATCATTAGGTTATCAAAGCAGTCTCTTTCACAGAATTCAGTGCTATTCTTCTAAGTATCTGGTTGTTTTGAGGATTGAATATGATTGTATTTGGTCTGCAATGTTTACTGTGGAAATTATGGCTATATTATGTCACAAGGAGAAGTTATGGCTATGCCACAGTGCTTGACCTGACAGAAGCCCTTCTGTCTCCCACAAACTCAGGCTCCTTCTGAGGAAACTGGGGAGCTGTTTCCTCTAAATTTTGCCTAAATGTTTGCAGAACTGTTACAAAGCCAAGTTTGTAACATATAGAGGTGCGAAAAATCTTAGAAGAACTGCCTCTTTTTTTTTGTTCCTTACACATTTGTCCTATTGTTACTGAAATACTAGTCAAAGAAAATTTTGGTTTGAGCTTAGAGAAAAGCTGAGCAAAAGAAGTTATGTGTTGGCATATTGGATTGTTCCTGGCCAGTGAAAGTGTGAAGGTTATACAACTTTTTGTAGGTATTATTTTGCATTTTCTGGATCTGTTATTTGCAATATTCTCCAAGTTTGTATTTGAACAGTGGCTAGCCCGGGCTGGTCTTTCAATATCTCTTGTTGGTAACTTTCTTCTTGGAGTATTCCAAGCTTTATATCTGGGCCAGCAGCTTCCTGGTTTGGCTGAGGAAGGTGGTTAGATAAAGAAAAGTGTCCTGTGACAGAATTGGAACTGGTCCAGGTTTAAGGGAAAGAGGAACCAAAGTAAAGTTCTTGCAGAATGGCAAACAGGGTGGTAGATTTATAGGCCTAGTAAGGACAGCTAACCAGATATTGTAAATTATTTTCCATGAAATTAGAGTTATGAGTGCTTTTGCTTTGGTTAGAAGAATGGGAAGGTGCTACACTTATTCTCTTGTTAAGAAATCTAGAGAAAAGCTCTGGTATATAGGTGTATACCTAGCAGAGGTAACTCTTCTACCTGCACTGTTTTTGAACAACTTTCAAACATTCTGTTCTTCTAGGCTTTGTATATGTTTCTACCAAATGTTGAAAGGCTAACCATGTATTGCCTGTACAAATAATGCAATAAAATTATTTAGTGTATTCTCAGAAACTCAAAAACTGGTAAGCAAAATATTTCTGTAGCACTACACTGAATTTACCAGCCTTTCAAAAATTCCCATAATTTAAAATTTTTTAATTCGAAATTTTGTTCTACATATAGAAGTGAGAAACTGGAGAGTTATATGCTACTGCTAATATTTGGTATGAGCTTAGTCAGCTTGATTTTTCCTCTGAAACTAAGTTTTATGGAAAAATCAGTGGTAGCAAGACATTTATTTTGTAGCTGATTATATATTCTTATTATCTTGGAGTACAATAATTATTTTCCCAATGGGTCTGACTACTCAAATTATGGCTCTTGCAACCTTGGAATAAAATACCTTCCAAAATGTTTTTTGACATGAAGTGTGATACCTCTATAAAATGATCTGTGCCATTTGCCAGGTGTGCTTTCGGTTGTATGTAAACTTTGAAATTATATGAGTGTCATGTTGCTTTAATAGTGGTAATCCTCTAGTAGGAGGGAGAGCTTCCCCAAAAAACTTTGATTTCCTATCTTAGTTTGTTGGAGTAGAATGCTCAGCGAGGCAAAAGCAACTGTGAAGGACAATCACTATGGGCAAGGCAGTGCTTGTGTCATGTACAGGTAGCAGAGTTTGCTGCCATTTATAAGGATTTTTGGTGCTTCTAATTAAACAAAATATTATAATAGTAGAAAAAAAAATTAAATAGACAGAGGGATTGAAAAATATTGAGAATTCCAAAAACCATGAAACCAATGCCCAAAATGTATGAGAGTCAGCTGAGGTAAAAACATCTAATCTCTACCCTGTGTTATTGCTTTCTTTCCCAGGTCTTTCTGGAGCACGTGTACCTGTAAGAAAAGCAATAGGCACAGATAGAAATCATGCTGCCAGTGAGTTGAGGTATCGCACCCAGGATTAGCAGGGGCTTAGCAGAAGGACAAGGTCATTGCCAGGGCTCTCCAATTACTGCTGGTATTGCTACCTTTTCCAAAGTGTCAAATGACAACAAGCTTTTGAAGGCTAAATCCAACAACAGTGGCTTCTAGATGGGCTGGTGGTAAATGAGTGACACTGAGTCTGAGAGTTTGATGTTTTTTGGTGTGATAAGTTCACAATGAAGATTACTTTCATTTCCAATGTAAGGTATTTATGATTAGAATTGCACTTATAAACTGTGCTGCAAAATGCCTGACCCTGATGAGAGAGAGGCTTTAAATAAAGTTAATGACAAATTCTTAGGGATATTTGGGATAATTAATAATTGCTATTGTGTTAGTTTTCAGTACCTTTTGTTTCACTTTTTAGACTCGTAGCTAAACTTATAGTGTTCCTTTAATTAACGGGGATTTGGGGTGCTAACCTGTCAAAGGGCTGTAATGGTTTGGTTCCTAGCAATGAGATGCAGTGGGTGGAGAGAAACCCTTTAACCAGAGGGCTCACAAGATGAATGTTATTTGTTCATTCTTTAACATAATTTGATTCCTGCTTCCCTGAAAAACAAAAAAGGACTGATAACTCTTTTGGGGGCAGTGAAGGTGGAAGAGGAGAAGAAGAAGAACTTGCATGCAGTATGGCATTTTCCCAAGTAAAATTCACAGGATTCCCTAGAATTTGGCTCTAAACACTTAAGGAGGCTTTAGGGTATTCTACCAGTAAGCCATAAAGCAATTAATTTCTTCAGGAAATTGTATTTATTTCCTGTTGTTCATTAAGATGATGGATTACTTGTTCTTGCTACCCTTAGCTTTTAGGATCTGGAAATAGGTTGATGAAATTCAGCCCTTTCTTAGGGTCGTTCCTTTACCTTGGCAAAATCTGTGGCAGGGCATGAGTGCCTGGTGCTCCTGTTTGGTGTGGCCTATGGCTGGATCTCATCCAGGAAACATGCCACTGAATGGGTTTACTGGTTTGCCTGCAAACCAGTGGGAGGATTTAACTCCACAAAATATGTTGCGAGGGATTCCAAGTCAGAAGTACAATTTAATAGGAAAAATTGCAATAAAGAAAAAAAATTGCAATAAAAAATTGCAATAAACCAGAAACACTGGTTTATACCAACAAAATCAGAATATGACCTGACACCCCGTTGGTCAGGGTGGTGGCAGTAGTCCGATTGGAGTGACGGATGTGATCCAGTTGAAGCAATGATCCTGTAGAAAGGTCTGGTTCTTCTCTCGAGATCCAGTGGTGGTCATCGAGAGCTCCCCTCTGGGGGTCCACTGGTGGTGGTATTGTGGTGTCCCAAGCTCCAGACAATATACAGGTACGAACTTTTGGTTCCTCCCCCGGGGAGGGGCATCTCACAGTGGGATGATGTAATTCTGTGAGTCATGCTGGGAGACCTTGATGGCCCATTAGCAGAGATGGCCCCCTCAGTGTGGCTGCTGCTTCCCCGGAGGGAGTTATCAGGACTGGGTTGTCGCTTTAGGACATGAAAGAAGCACTCCAGACTCATAGTTCTTTGTCAGGTCACCAAACCAGGAAAAGAGAGACCGGCTGTTTATTCTTTTCATATATATATGTATCTAGGAATGACCATGCATTGGAGGATGAGGTTACCACCTCTTCCATCTACATTGGTTAACAGAACAGTCCATCAAACTCTCTCCACCTCCAGAGAAAGAATGAAAAACAATAGAGTACAGTTAGCAAAACATGACTATGTTTACAGAAAGTGTGTGAGAAACTTTATCAAAGAATAAACACATAGAAAGACTGCAGAAGTCAGGGCAACACTGGGTCACAAAGAAGATAAAGAACACTACCCCACGTGTTTTAACAGCTCATGTAGATGGTAGTAGAATACATAGTTTTGGTTACACCTTACACTGTAACCCAAGACAATGGGTGAGATATCCCAGTCCTTGTGGGGTGCTGCTAGGCTGTAGTGACCACTGTGAAGTGCAGCCTTGGAAACTAAATTCAGTTTTTGAATGGTATGGTCTGAAAATTTTGAAGGACTTTTTCCTTTGGAAAGTTTTCTGAAGGAAATGAGAGAGTACAACTCTGGGGATTTAGCAGTGTCATGGTTTAAGAATGATACTTTCCAATTTATTGTTCCCACTGAAACATCCCAGACCATGTGCTGCTCGCTCACTTTCCCTCTCCTACTGGGTCGGGATGGAAAGGAGAATTGGAGGCACGTAAAAGTAAAGATCATGGGTTGAGATAAAAACAGTTTACTGTAAACAGCAATAAGATAATAAAAACTACCAGTAACATCAATAGTAATAGTAGAATATGCGAGATAAGCAAATTATTCACCTACAAGTGCTCACCATGTGGTCACCTGGTGTCACCTTCACATTGCAAGCTGGGAAAATGTCCCTATCACCCTGTGCATGCTGTAAGGTGGTATAGAAGAATCCCAGGGTCTGGCTGAGTCCCTCCTGGCTGCTGCAAAAATTAACGCTGTCCTGGCCAGAACCAGGAGAGGCAGAAAATTTGGCAAGCTCTGTCTCTAAATTGCAAATGCTTGAAGAAAAATACACAACAGAAAAAAACCAGCATTTTAAGCTGCTCTCTGTAAAGTAAACTGAAGCTTATGAAGGCAGTAAAAAAAGTTTGTATCTCCCAAAAATTGTAAAGTGAGGTAATTTCCTTGCAATCCTTCAGAAAAAATCTCAGTGCTGACCCCCATTCCTATTCTCAAGCCATTGCCTTTCTGCAGTGAATACAGTATACTGTCATAAACCCCTCTGCATTAAACCAACTGCCAGGCTGCATTTCTAGCAAAGGCTTAAACTGAAGGGTAAACCAGCTTTCTCATCCTCTGCTTAGTCCTTTGGTATGAACAGCTTTTGATAATCTGTTTCCTTGTTTTTCATATTTCTCATGTGAATAATTTTCTTATAAAAAGGGTCCCATATGAGTGCAACATTGTAGAAGGTGTATGGAGAATACTAAGAAAAACACTGTCTTCAAACCTACAGGTACCTACAATACCTGACTTATTTAGTAGGTTGTGATTTAAATTTTAAAAAATCCACCCACCCATCCCACTGAAATGTGGATTTGTTTCCATTCTGTTTCAGAAGTTGATTTTATCAAGGAGTCTTTTTGCGCCCTACAAAAACAAGGGCTTTTGAAGACAAATCTCAACCCTGAAGCTGACAGAAGTTTCATTTTGGCATTCCTAACAGTGAACAAGAGAAAGACCCAATATCTAGCAAGAAATTATAACATGTCAGTTCTATTAATTACACTATTATTACTATCTATTAACTTAAACACAGTGATTGAGAAGAAGTAGCTGATAGTAGTTTTATGTGCTAGGACTACAGCCTGTCACCAGAAAATTAGTCTCTCAGGCTGGGCAGGGGGTTTATACTCTCATGGGATACTCAAATGCTACACCTGTAACTGTCTATTGCAGAACTCCAATGTAGAAAATTAAAATTGTATTTTGCTGTGGTGTCCAATATCCTTGTTATCAAAAATTCAACTCTTTAGAGATTGGGTTTTCACATAGCTTTTTACTTGAACAATTTTGGTGAATGACTCAGCACTCAAGCCTGGACAAAAACATGCAGAAAAATTAAAAAAAGAATCCCTAAACTAGAGTTTCAGTCCGAGTTTCTGCTCTCTTGACAGTGATCCTGTGTGACTCAGGTTCCTTTTGTTTTTGGGATATCACAGCTTTTCTCCTTGCAGGGGAGTTTTTATAGCCATGAGCTGGGCTGAGATGTAGCTGACAGCAACAATATTTCTCAATACAGACACAGATAGGAAAAGGTGGGGGTTTTTGTTCCATTTTTTGCTTCTCTACTTTCAGATAGTTTACTAATCATATGTATTGTGAATTTATTATGCTGTTAGCAGATTCCTTGTGGGGCTGTGTTTTGTTTCTCATCATCTATGTTATTCCTTTTTTACAACACAAAGTTGACTTTTTCTGTCTTCCTTTAAGGGAAGAAGGTGTGCTCTGCATTTATTTTTTTCCCCCACAAGGGCTCCCATCAACTCTAAAATTAAGTCAGTCTCAACTGAAATGGTTTAGGTCTGTGCTCATTGCAAACTAAACAAGACTGTGTTTGTAGGACACTGGTAACATGGAGACACTAATTTTGAAGACACCTACTTTCTGCCTTTCTTGGAGATATTCTGACCTCAGATAACTTCTTTTCCAGGAAGAATTGTATTCTGACATTATTGACATCATTCTAGTTTGTTACGAAAATAGATGTCTGATGCATAAGTTTTTATAAGATTCATCTGTCTTCAGTTCTCCCTAGTTCTTGCATTTTTTATCTCTTCCCTTTGAACACATTCAGATTGTGTATGCTTTGTTATACTGTCCATTAGATTTGATCCGCTAAGATCAGTTGTTACTCCCCCAGAAACTTACATGATTAACTTTGCACAACAAAAGAGTTGTGCAAACTAGCAAACTAGATGAGAACATTATACACCCATCAGAAAAATATTAACAGATTCTGAATATTTGTCCTTAACATCATTAGCCTTCAACCTCATCTAACAGTGGCACTGGTGTTTACTTAATGTCCCTTCAAGTACTCAAACTAATAATTTGCTAGGTAAAAGCTGCTGTAGGTTGACATCTAACTGAAACTCAACAATGCATATAAATTATTAAAATATTTATATTAACTTCACTGTGTTTAAGGACCTTTTAAAGTGTCTTTATAGGATTTATCTACAGTCTCTCTGTTGTGCAGGTTGGAAAAATATCCACTTCCAACTACAGCATGATCATTAGTTTAACAGCTCATTGACCACGGCTGCTTCTGTAAAACCTGAACTGCTGCCCTCCTTCTTACATTAAACCATAAACAGATTCTACTGTTCCATCTTCATCTTCATCATGATGAAAGTAGATCAGCATGATGTAAAACTCGAACTACCCTCTTTGCTGTGTTGCAAGTTTTGACCAGGAATGAGCAAGTTCTTGGTTTTTTGGCTTTGGGTGCAAGCTTTAATCTTAAAGGTCAAATTTAATCCAAAGCCACCTTAAATGAGTTTCTTCTGAGTTTCTGCTTTTTTTTTTTTTTTCTTTTTAGAAACTTGGATATCACACTGCTGCAATTATTGAATGATGAGGAGGAACTGAATAGCACCAGAAACTGAGTAGCACCAGAGACAGAGAAATTAGATTTCCTTCATTCAAACCATGCTTTGAAGTTGAAAGAAAATTTAAAAGTAGTTTGAATCAACAAGATGAAACTTGTAGATGACAGATACTTTTCTATCCAAAGTGTGTAACCAACATATTAGGAAAAGCCAGGCTAGTATGTATACTGGTGCACAACAATACAAGTATAATATTTAAATTTTCTCTTTTTTTGAGTGGTTTTTTTTTTTTTGTTATACATTTCTTTTAAATGATTTGAGAGCGGTTAGATTCTGTCCTTGTGGAAAGGGCACAATTTTCTCATCTTTTCTCGTTTGGGTTTATGTAAGCTGACATTTGCCATGCCATTTGTCTCACTCTTAGCTACTTAGAGGCGCTTGCCCAAAGAATCCTTTTGGGAACTGGCTTTCTAGACTCGGGGCTGATGTTGCTTTCTGGGTGAAACCTTCTAACCTCTTCAAAGAAAAGACAGATTTGACCCCAAAGCCCTTATTTATAACAACCAGTCAGAAGGTGACCGTCCTGCATGACCTGTGGAACATACTACACACTATTTTTAGACAGCACAGAATGCACCCAAGGTCAAGCGACACAGTCAATGATTAACAAACTATCCTTGCAGAATTATCATTCAATATTAAACCACATAAATGGTCCCAAAGAAAAGAAAATCAAGAGAAGGTAGGTAGAGGTTTGACTAGTACCTGCTGTTCTTGGCCATCTTGAGTTAGTGACTTTTTCACTCTAAAAAGAAAAGAAAGCAATTATAATTTGAAGGTTAAATGAAATGTCTTGGTTTAATGCTTATTAACATGTGTGCATATACATATAAACTTACATATTCTGTCTTGTAATACTGTAATTTCATACAAATATGTTTTGTTAATCTTTAATTTTCCACAGAAAATGGTTGTTTATATCCGTGAACTGAATACTAACATGATTTAAGCAAAAAAATACACACTACAAATCAGTGGTCTAAATGTAAATTGAGCACAAACGTATAAATAAATGCACATTGAAGATAAAGAATGAAAAAAAAAAAGTGCTTTTTACTTTGCCACACAGAATTTGAAAATATTCTCTGTAAATAGTTCAGAAGAACGCATGTGAAACAGAAAAAAAGACTCAAGGATCTGTGAAAAGGACAGGTAATCAAAACCAATTTCAATATTTAAACACGGCCTACTCCTGAGTTTAGCAAATCACTTAATGAAATTCAAATACCTTAAGAATGTAATAACAAGAGTTAAACAAGAGTTCTAGAAGAATGTAAGTATTCAAAGTCGTTTAGGAAATTTTTTTTTCACTGAGATTTTTAAAATTAGAATATATATTTAGCTATTAGGGTTATTAAGAAATAATTTGATGATCAAATATAGTGCTGCATGGTTATTCCATCCATCAAAGAGAAATCCTAGTTAATAACTTAAATTTTCTTAATAGTGAATTATTACAATAGGATGTGAAAAATTCACACTGTTATTCACAGTGGTTAATAGTTTGTTATCCAACTCTCTAGTTGAGCTTTGCCTTTTATAGTCTTGTGAAGATGGACAATTTTTGCTTTTCTACCTAACTTTTAAACTTTTGTTTAGATCTGGAGAAAATCTGAAATGTTGAGCGGACAAGTAAACAAATTTGTCATGAAGGATAATAACATTTTGTGTTCATTTGAGAGTTTTAATATTTCCATTTTAAACAGCAACTTTCAAGAATTTAAACTCAGTAATAGAATGCATTCATTTTACTTAAATTTGGCATCAGCATTCCAAACAAAGAAACTTTTTTCTTTTTATATAAGGAGATATAGATGCACACTCTTTACAAATGATATATAATATACACATAATGTCATAGGTGAAAACTGTTATTTTTAAGTAGAAGAAACTCCCAAAAGAAAAGCACACTTTACAGATCTACCTAAAAGTTTTAAAAGTACTTATTTTCAAATATCTCTCTCCATAAGAATACTTCCAATTTGTGACTACTATCTGTTATTCTTGCCTCAGCTTTAAAAGTTTTTTCTGGAAATGTTCAGTCATATTGTGCTATGCTTTCAACAGATCTCACCAGCTGAATACGATCAGCTCTGTTCTTTCTACAGCCAAGGGAAAAATACTGTCACTGATCCAAACGTCTTCTGAATCAGTATTAAGCTCAGTGGTGTGAAGTTATTCTTTTTAAGGAGGTCAAACAGGATCTTGATTGCTCCTGCCTTAAGAAATCCTTCATACATTTTGGAAATTGAAGACTGGCTCAAAGCCAGACTAAAATTCGAGATAGCTTTCTGTTATTTTAAATTTTCCTTATGATATCATTTAGCCCTGATGCTCTGTCCTAAAGCTTTGATAACGCAGTATTCATATGAATGTCGTGATTCAGTCTAAGGGAAGTCTTTAAAGCTGTTTTTTGGTACTCTCAACACTAGGGCTTTTTGTGTTTTGTTGGTTCATTTGTTTAGGATTTGCATTGGTTTTTTTCTTTTTGTTCGAATTGTGACATACTGAAAAATAACTAAGCACCACCTTGAAAATGTAAATGAAGTGGCACATTTTTAGAAAGTTTTTTTTTTTCCCAGCAGTTTCAACTCTAACAGGTTAATCCCTTTATATGGGTAACCGTCCAGAAAACAGGTATCTTTGAAAAGCTGGCAATATTTTAGTATCTAGAGATACTAGGATTAAAAAAAATAGTGGTATTCCATATTCCGTATTTTTTTTATAGTTTCCAAATAGCTATTTAATTTCTACTATCACAAGCTACTCCATACATCAATGATGCAGTATCATTAGGAGTGTCATATATTGTCTCAAAAAAGGGATGGCAGTGTGAAAACGTTCATGCAGGAGATGAGAAAACTTTAGAAGTGTTCAGAAAAGCTTAGTGAGGATAACTCAATTTTTAATTATTTGATTAAAGGGAAGGTAACTTGGGATTTTTTGTTTCTATCTGTCTGCAAGAAAACACAGCAGCATTTAGTGAAATCAAAAAAATTTGAAGGAAATGACTTAATGGAGGAAAAATTTATGTGAGCATCAGAACTGGCCAAAGCAATGATTAAAAATCTGAAGATATTTTTGAAAATCTGGCATTTTTACACTTGAGTCAGGGCCCAGCACTGAAGGTGTGTGTTTCTCTGTAGCTGAGTTCTTGCATCTTCTTCACATCATCAATAAGTGATGTCACACTGAGGGACAGAAAACAGGGCTAAATAAACCTCTTATGTAATCTGGTATGACAACATCTACATTCTCTAACTGGAAAGTATGTGTCATGATAAACAGAATTTTCCAAAATTACATTTTATTCTAATGGTTTCCTTGGTGCAGTAGGAGCAGAACAAACTATTCAAATGCTGTTTGAAGCCAGAACTTCACTTTACATGACCAATACATAGAAATTCAATAAAAATCAGTTCTCTGTTATTACTTCAGTTGCCATTATATATATAATATTATATATTATATCAAAAAGTTGCCTTTTTTACCAAAGATGAAATAACCCACACAACAAAATAGCCCATATAACTTCTTAAAAAGTACTAGTGAGCAAGAAAATTCTCCACCAGAGTTATAAGAAATACAACCCAGGAATAGTTCAAAAATTCTGTTTATACTCAGGAGCAGGAGTGGCAGATATTTCATAAAAGAGATTAATTTCTAAAAATTATTTTGTTTGCTATTTTTGGAGGGATGAGGAATAAGAAATGACAGTTTCTTAACAGATCATTCTAAATGCACAAAGTGAACACAGAAATATCCTTATTTTATGTAAAAGATGCTCTACATTTCTTGGAAAATAGTTGATCCATAGAAAAATATGTCCCCTGGAAGAGGGCCAAGGTTTTGGAGTAATGTGCTTATTGGTAGCATGTAGTGTGAATCCAAGCTGCAAAAGGAAAGTTTTAACTTATGCTTTTCCTCTATCCAATTTGGGAGAAATGTCTGTTATGTGTAGAGGGATAGTACTGTCATATGCAGTCTTAGATGAATTCAGGGAGAAATTAAGTCCTACCATAGAACAACCCATGTTTGTGTATAGAACTGAGCTGCTCATTTTGCAATTTCATTTAGTTAATGATACTGAATACCTTGCAAGCCTCATTTTCTTGAAGGATCAGACTCTGAGTGCTGAAAACTTATCTTTACATGCACTTCTTACAATATGTCTTTGAGTAACAAAGAAGTAAAAAAAAAAGGAAATTACAGCCAAAATTTTTATTTTGCCTGTGATTCAAAGGAACTGTTATGAGCTACACAGTTTATCTTCAGAGGAAGAAGAAGAAGAAGAAGAAGAAGAAGAAGAAGAAGAAGAAGAAGAAGAAGAAGAAGAAGAAGAAAGAGAAGAGAATAAAATTACAAAACGTATTTGCCAGCTTCTTCAAATTATTTTAGAAAAATGCAGGCAAAGGTTGAATGCCTTAAAATTTTTGACATTTGCCCTTTCATCCCAAGGAAATTTTTCCAACAGTTTTTTTGTTTTTTAAACTCGTGCATCAAACACGCAAGGGAAGAAAAGCCCTGTGATGAACTTGAGATATGGCAAAGCCTTAGTAACTGGAGTATGTGCTATTTTTAAAAGAGTTTGTGGACTCAGAGCCCTGTGCTGTTGTTTTCAGCTATAAGCTGGCTGTGTTACTCTGTGTTTTCTTTAAGTGTGATTTCATTGAGCTCTGTTTTCTGTCCGGGTGATGTATCTCAGTGCAAACAGCTCACCGTTAGCCATTATGTACCTATTAGCACTGATTGCTTTCTGATAGCACTTCACCAGTTGGTTTCACTCACTTTGACAGGTTTGGTGCTTTGTTTAACCTTTAAACTAGTGGGGCAATAACATTGCTGACAGAATTGGAGAAATAATTAAGGAAAACTTAGTCAAGGCATAAGAAAACAACTGTAACAAGGCAGGTCTTTCTGGTGGGTTTGAGTTGTCAGTTGATACAGGAAAAGGATGGGGCAGACATGTGGCCAGAGCACAGTACAGCATAACTATTTTCCATTTAATCTGCAAGAATCCCATTTAAAGAGATTATTACTGCTTTTCTAATTTTATTTTTTCTCTCTGTAGGTACATACTGTTCTAGGCCAGGAAGTAATTTTTCTTCCATGTTTTTTACGGAACGTATAACAGCAATGAGAATACTTGCAGCTTAGGGAGCATTTCTGGTTTGATTTATAAGGGGAAAGGAAAACCTCAATACAAACCAAAATACTGTCTGTATAAAAAAAAATTGTCACAGAATCACAGCGTAAGCTAAGTTGGAAGTGACCTACAAGAATCACTGAGTCCAGCTCCAAGCCCTGCACAACACCATTCTCTGTCAACAAGCT
Source organism: Daphoenositta chrysoptera (assembly GCA_013397915.1). Lineage (NCBI taxonomy): Eukaryota > Metazoa > Chordata > Aves > Passeriformes > Daphoenositta > Daphoenositta chrysoptera. The sequence goes on along the minus strand of VZRO01007582.1, from coordinate 954,738 downwards.
CAGCTACTTCCTGTGCTAGAGCTGATTTTCCCCGCTGAGATTAGGTGCATCCTGTCAGGTGTCAGTAGACCATATGTAATGTAGATCTTCCCATGGTCAACAAATCCTGAATTTTTCCACTGGTACCAAACTTGGACCCATGCATTGACCTTATGGATCTGCCTATTCCTTTTGATATTATTTGTTGTTACTGAAAGAATTGAGGAAGTCACCACTTGTGCTCCTGATCCCTCTAGCAATCATCCCAGAGCCCTGACATCTCTTCTGGTGTCCCTTCCACTTCTATTTGTTGTTTTGTTGCTGCCAGTTTGAACAACCAGTAGCAGATAGTAATCAGAAGGCTTTACTAGGCTGGAGAGTTTTCCAGTAATGTCCTTTATCTGGGCCCCTTGGAAACAGCAGTCTTCCCTGTGGGTTGGGCCCAGTCTGCACAGCAGGCCCTCCGTTCCCCTCAGATGGGGGTCTCCTACAACAACTACCCTTCTCTTCCTCTTAACAGAAGAGGTGTTGATGGTGAGTTCTCTGTGCTCCAAGTTGCTTGTGCTCCCTGGAGCTGTTTAAATCACACTGGGATGCTCCTGGAACCACCCCCTCCTTGCCTGGTTTGCTGCTGAGGGCTTCCAGGTCCTGTTGAGGCTCAGTGCTGAACTGGGGAACCGTCATGTCCAGCTCAGTCTTATCCCTGGACTTTCCTTTGGTCATGGCTGTGTAAGCCTGGCCAACCGAGCACTTTTCCACAAAACTTTCCACCAACCCAATTTACGTTTGACAGTGTTTTGGTCACTACTACTGAGCTTCTACAGGAAACCAAGGTATGAAGTCCCAAGCAGGAATGACTTAAAATTGAATCAATTTGGATATTATTACTGGTTATTAATAGATAACACATTAGATAAATTTCGTTATTAGTAGATAATACATAAGAAGCATTTCCTAAATTCCTGCAGCTAGTAGGTTGCTGCAAAATCATAAGAAATCTCATGTTGCATAATTGCACCAAGCTGCAAATGACATCAGCTGCAAAGTTGCATCCTGAATAGATGGAAGAATTGGAGCTCTTGAAAGCAAAACGAGGCAGGAGGAACCCAATATGCTAGCTTTCTAGTAGCTGCTTAGACACCTAGCTTCAATTTATTGCTACTTGGGGGAACAACGCTCTCCCACTACTGGGAGAGGCTGTCTTTGGATGAAATACTGGTGTTGGTGGGGCAGGAAAACCCTTGGGGTCCTCTGGCTCTTGAGATATGGGATGTCAGACCCTCAGTAGGGTTTCCCTCCTTTGGCTGGTCCTTGTCACGTTCTCAGCCTCTCTCTCTCTCTCAGCCCTTCGTGAACAAGCACTACAGTCATGGCTCAGACCTTGGGTAGCATGAAAAGTAATTACACTGACCATCTCAGACTTTCACTCTTCACAAATTTGGTGTTTTCCTCTCTTAAAGTCAGGAACTTCCTTTACTTATATTTTTTGTTTGCTCATTTGTTTTGTTTGCACTAGTATTCAGCACTGCCATGGCAGTGCAAAAAAAAAAAAAAAATTGAACAACAAAATATGGCTTTTAAGCCACAGAAACAACAAGGGCATTCACAGCAACTACTGTGCACATCCATCTACTTTAAGGATGGCCATCTACTTTAAATCTAGCCAAATTTTGAAAATGAGGTTTCATGTTTCCTTTCTTCTCTTTTACTGAGGGTGATTCAACATTTTTTGGAAGAAATATGGTGACTCATTTTATGATCAGTACAACTTTCACAAAAGTGAAAGGGCAGAGTGAAGATATAGACTGCTTGAAAGGCAGCCTGGTATTCTGCAGTATTACAGCTTCAGAAATACATTGTCTTTGTAGCTGACACAAGATAGGCAACCTCCAGCAAAATCTTTTCTGGCATTTTTCTTGTGATACATTTTTTTTTAAACCTTCTTGAATTTAAGTAACTCATTTAAGCATAGAATTAATCATAATCTCTCTGTTTCTCTGTAAGTCAAAACCGGCATATAAATTGTGGATCTTGGAAAACATGCTTCTTTGCTGCATACAGATAATTAAAATCTAAATAATATTTCAATACAGTAGCCACAATAGTCTTTATGATCATTAATAATTGAACAGTTTGTAAGTCATTAAAATATAATGCATTCATTATTTTCCTCAGGTTGACTAGTGCATTACATGATGTGATGTATTTATAATTCATATCCTTCCTTGCTTGAGTTGTACTTCCTTCGGCCGCGATAATAACAAAAATAGGCTACTTGTCCTTTTTTGTCAGATGTAAGATACTGACATCAAGCAAGTACCACAGTTGTCCCTTAATTAAGTGTGATAACCAGTCTAATTTAGTGTCTTTTGTCATTCATTTATCATCACTTTCATTGCTCATGGTATTATTTCTTATGCTAATTGCCAACTAGAATGCGGCTGAACTACATAAATGTGTAAATACTCCCTAGCAAAACAGTCCAGCATTTCTGACAGCTTATTTTAAAAATACGTTGTTGAGTGCATAGGTAACAAATGTCTAAAGCAATGTGAATTTATCTCTGGCCAGGTAAACAGTGCATTTTATGTGTTCTGCCCTTTAATAGCTTCAGTAATCAGAAAGGTAAAGAGAAAGCAGGTATTAATGGCAAGATAAGTTCCTTACCCCCGAAAGTGAGAAATTCTGAGCTCTCCCCTCACTGTTTTACCACATACAAATTTTTTTACAGAGTATGTGGAAACTGGATAATCTTTTGGCACCACATTTTTTCACCCCCCTGCATTAAGGTCTCTTGACAAATACAACATCACGTAAAGGAAATGAGAACGATGTTTCCCCTACTACAGCATGCGAATTGAAAATAATCTTATTGTAAAGTGTACAACATGCTCGACACCTTAAGAGGGTGCACTTATAATGAGGGTAGGGATAAAGATATCAAGAATTGTGTTAATTAGAGGATTATAGTGCAGTTCTTGTAACAAAAAGCTGAAATATGGAGAAACTCTGTATGAGACTGTTCTAAAGAGAGCCTTATTATTAGAGATGCAGGTGCAAGTGCTTGTGGTGAAAATAAAAGTATTTATTTTAAGCAGATCAGCAGTACAGCAGGAATAAATGGAATTGGGTCATTATATGTAAATTGAAATCTAACTGCAAGGGTAGAGCACTTATACATGAATTCATAAACCCCAGACCAAATGAATTGGTTAGAGATCAGCAGCCATATGAATTTCTCAGTAAATGTCTCTCACCCCATTGACACTTTTTTCAGTACTCCATATGCTAGATTGCAAACTACAGATTTAGCCCTTTTGCCCAAAGGCATCCGAACCTGTGAAAAGCCTAGCTGAAGCAGTGTCTATTGTTCATTGACAACTTGTCAATTTACTTCCAGGCAAAATAACTCATAAACATGATAAGTAAGGCAGATAAAACAAGAATTCTTTCACACTTTGTAACTTTACTGCAAAAATGCCTTGTTTTTCATAAACGTGTGAAATCTCCCCTCAGAATTGTGACTGTGCATTGAACTTTAAAACTGTGTGGAAACCACGCATGCATCTCATGGTCTCTGTCTATAATAAGATGAATGTTAAATATTAAAGATGCATTAAAAGTGATAAAATGAAAGATATTCAAAGGCTGAATAACATTCTCGTATCACTAGCTGATAATAATATCACTAGCTGAGTTAATAAAAGTTCATTTTAGGGAAAAAAACACCAAAAGACAAATGTTTGAATACCAGTCTCTAAACTGACATTCGTATATTTCTTTAATGGTTATTATGTAAATCTTTCCACTTCTGGAACCATATAAAACTCTTTTACTTCATAGAGAGTGGCAAAGAGCATTAAAGAGAAGTCAATGACTTTCCAATTTAAAACATGGTCATACAAATAGCTTCCTAGTGCTCAATAATAATGATGATATTTTTCACAAAAGATATTTAAATGATTAATTTTTTATACATTGCCATACAGACAATTTTGCAATCACACACTCAGGGTTTAGTTGACTGCACATTCACAGACACAAATTATTCACAAGGAAAACTTTGGAACAAGTTGCCAAAAAGCAGCTGTAGAAATGATATTATTGCACATGCCATTAGGCTGAGACCATGTTTATAGTGCTAAAAATATTCCTTTTTTTCCCTCAAAGATAACTGGCAGTTGCTTCCTCTCCCTTTGTTAATTTCCTTACTCTTTCTTGACATATGCTAAGTTTGGAACTCTGTGGGAACACAGTTAGCTTGTCTTTTCTGCCTGCAGGTGTACTTCCTCCAGCACGCTCTAGTTTCAACCTCTGATGTGGGGTTACCACAACACGACCAATAGGTGCTGTGAAATGGTGGCACTAAAAGTTGAAAAGTAACGCTTAATTTTGTGGTAGATTGCTGTTGGGCCATTGGTGCACCCAGCCAGGTAGATTGGGGCATGTCAGCTCGCTGAGGAGGCCCAGAGCCCCCAAAAGCCTCTACAAAGTCGTGATGGATCAAGCCTAGAGGAAAGGTTGTTCTCCTTCAGTCGCTGATGGCATGGCCCATCTCTACTCCAGCACTTATGGTTGTCCCCATTAATTAGTTAAGCTCTGTAATGGAGCCATTGGAGAGTGGTTACTGTACAAACTGGATTGCTTTTAGAAAGACTGGGTGCACCTTTGCATGAGGGGGAAAAAAGTTAGCATCTGTTTCCTGGTGAATTACTGCTTTATGAATAGCCAGAGCCCATGAATGAAAATGTGATTTTTTTGTCTTATTTTCCAGTTATATTTGCCTGTGACAATGAAAAATGTCAAGCCTTAAACTTTTATTTTGAGTAAGGAATTAGAGTTAACAAACATTAAAATTGCAAACAAATATTAGTGAGATATTTTCTTTAAACTCAATCATAAAAAAAATTCCAACTTAAAAACATATTTGCATAATTTATATTTTATTAATATTAGATGATTCTTTGCTACGTATAATTAGAAGAAAAAAAGGAAAGAGAATTATGAATGCATCATCAAGTATTGATTCAAAACTGAAACTCACTTTCTGTTTACACATCCTTTCAGATTTTTATTACACATTCATTTTAACCAATTACAACTGTAATTATCATTTACACAGCATAGTTACTAACTTGTTTTCAATTTTATCTGTGGGTGCTATAAATAATTTGTCATGGTTTTTCAATGAACTTCACTACTATGGGAATAATGGAAGAGAGATGTGCTGTACAGATGCATGGCCACCACTACATTAAGGAGAGAAAATTACAGCCCAAGACTATTTGTGTTTAATTTGTCTGTGGCATACAACTTAGTTACGCCCCCCAAACAGTACTGCTATAGACAAACCACAGTAATGAAACAGCTATTTTCTTACTCTGTCTTTCCCAAGTACCTTCCTATGCAAATTATTAGTGCACTAATTGAACTACTGCATTATAAGACACTTTGCAGAGTGAAAAGTGCTTAATATATTATGTGTGAGACTTAGTATATTAGTGCTTAATATATTATGTGTGAGACTTTTTAGTCAGTCTATCAGTTAAAATAGTTTAAATAGCCGTACCTTTACTCATTTATGTTGGAATTTTGCTCTGTTGCCTTACTCTATTAGGTCTGTTTCAGTCATGTCAATTTGCAGAGCCTCTGGTGCTGCATCCTCTGTATTCAAACTAAAGGCAGCCTTCACAGGTGCAAAGAAATGAACCCCTGAATGTGTACCTGGAGCAGAGTGTATTTGCAGAGTTATAAACTGTTTTGAAATGATGGTTAATGAGGACTAGGAGCTGGCATTCAGAGTTGCAACAAATCCTTAATGCAATGACTGGGTTCACAGACCTGATGCTGTAAGCACCACACAGGCAGGGAAGGGACCTGTGATCCTCCCTCCAGCAAGGCTATTCACCAGCTGATGTTATCCTCTGCTGATTCTCATCTTGCAGGGAGCCAGTAACAAACATGGGGAATGCTTTGCAGGTTATCCTGGGTACCAAAAGCCCTTCTTGTCTTATCTCCAGCTGGTGTAAATCCTCTGGGCCCTTTGAAGCAGTGAGATTTTGAGATATTGCTAAAGCCGAGAATAACACATCTCTGATTCTGGTGACTTTGGTGGTTGTGCACATGAAGTGCATGGTGCAGGTGAAGGTTGTACAGTAGAGATAACAGTGAAATAACTGCTGCAGCATTCCAGGTGTTTGGTGTTTGTTTTGTGCTTCTTTCACTGGCATCCTGGTAAGAACTAATGTAAATAACAAAGAAATTCTGATATAATTTAATGAGTTCTACACATTACAGGTGGTCTCTCCCCACACTTTCAAAACTATATGATCCCATAGATGTGGTAGAATTGAGAATCTGAATAAAATTTTCAGCAACTGAAGAACTGGGAATTTAGCATTGTTTCTCTCCAGTGCATGAAAAAAAGTGAAAATATGGCCTTCTTCAGTGAACATGTAGTCCATTGTTTCTCCAGGTAAAACTTGGTGGAGTTAGCATAGCACAGCCATCGCCTAACACCTCAAAGCTGTATTGTGGTTTGGTATTTGAATCAGGGACCAAGTCTATTTTCACAATATTTTTAATGTCCTTATTTTCTACTATGGTATATTGTTATGTTGAATTTAAAAATAAAAACTGTCTCCTCGTGGCTCCTTTTTTATAAAATATTTTTTATACAGCACATGGCAGATTAAAAGGGCTTAGCTGTGTTGATTAACTATCCAAATGTTTAATCAATAGCTAGATGCAGTCTCTCTGTGAAAGACCTTGGAGGAGTCCCACTTGCCTTATTTCCCACCCCCAAGTGAGACATCAGTGAATGACTACATGGTCCATGCATATCAATGCAGAGGGGCTTAGACAAACACAGCACTAATGGAAAATTGTGGGTCACCTTGTCAAAATATGTTAAATGCTCCTGAAGTTGTGTTTTTTTTTTTATTAAGGAAAAAAATGACAGTAAACTGACCTTGTGATATCATACTGCCTTTCGGAAAGCAAATACTACTCAGTCTGCAACCTGTTAGTTGGTACATGGGTCAAAAATCCATTCCAACCGAATTATAAAATACACATCCTCATGTGTTGATACAACCCATGGTAACCGCTTGACAAAGTGTTAAACAATTGTACTCTTTAGTACAGAACATGTTTGCTGACACTTATTTAGAAAATATATGTAGGGGCCTCTGAGTGATTCATAAGCAAGGGTTGCGGATGCCAGGGTGTGCTGGATGTTAATGCATCGCAAAGTCAGGGAAAGTTCATCTTGTGACCACAGCTCCTGGACTCGCTCCAAGAATATGCCATTTACAGAGATGGCATTAACTGCAAGAGGGCTGTTGTGGGATTTGGATTCCTGCCCTTGTATTTATCTACTCACAATGTCATTAACACCCACATTGATCCCGAACTGCTGCTGGTGCCAAGGTTGTTTTGTTTGCTGGTGTCACAAATCACAAACAAGAGAAAATGGTTCTGATAAAGATAACAGCTCTGCAGCTTTGCATTGTTATAAACGAGCCATAGGAGCCCTCCATACCTGCTAGTAATGTGCTGTAATGGTCTTGCTTAGCTATTATTTAGAAACATTAGCTTTGCTTTGGCAAAATTAGTGTTAGGATGACTGTTATATGATTTGCACTGGGATTGTCACAATGCATCTGTCAATATCTTTCTGGTCTTGGTACATTGCTGAAGACAATGCTGTAGGTTAAAACTGTCAACAAGGACAAAACACCGTTAATTAGTTAAGTATTGCCTTCATCATAAGGCTTGTTTTGAACGGGAAAGGAAACTACACAGAATAGTATGCTATTTGTTTTAATATCTGATGTATTTTACAGTTAGTTGAATCTCCAATTTAGTGACACTAATTGCATGTATATAGTTACATAAATAAATAGGTTGATATCTGTACATATACATAAATGGTCATGTATAAATTGTATTTACATGCATTTTTTTTTATATTCATGTGCAATCATGGATACAATATTGGCAAACAACCTGTTATTCTGTAGTCATAATTGCATCAAACACACTAAGAAATCTTGCAAGACTTACTTGCTTTGTGGTTTCACAACCACAGTTCGGAAAATTTAAAACAGCACCTAGCGAAAGTATTGCTGCAGCTGTTACAGTGACTTTCTGGTCTAGATTGGTGTGGCATACATGTCTTGGGGTGACTTTATGATGTGTATTCCCTATCACCACTCTATGCCCAGAAGATGAATTCTGTGCCTTTAAGCCTGGGTGTGAGAGAAAAACTGAGTGAACTTTTCAAAACAATTGCTCAAGGACACACAGCTCTGCTCTGGGCTCGGCGGCAGGGAGAGGGGAAGAGGCGACCTTGCTTTACAGCCAGCTTTCAGCTCTGTCTCTCTGGAGAGAGTTTTCTTGGGACTTTTGGTTTGTTTTTTTCTTCTTCTCTTCGGGACTGTTTTACAACACTGGAGTGCATTGGGGCAGACCTTCCCTTCCGAGGCCCCTGGAAGGGGCCCACCGACCCAGCTCTGAGGAGGAGAGAGGCCACACCCAGAGAAGGACTCTGAAAATCTTCCCAAGTTTCCCTCCACGGCGAAGGATTTTATTATTTAGCATTATTATCCTTTTCTCTGTGTGTTTGTTAAATAAATAGTTTCTATCTCTTTCACTTTCCTTTGAGGAAATTATTTTTTTTTCCCGAACCCGGTGGTGGGGGGGAGGGGTGGTGGTACCCTGCCTTTCCCTTAGAGGATATTCTCCTTTAAATTTTGGCCAAACCGGCACAATACAGAAGACCAAAATAGCTGGAAGAGGACCATGCAGCAGATCACTAGCAGAGAAACAAAATTCCATTTAGCGTTATCTCAATCCAGTGTACAGTGGTACTTTTGAGTAGAACTGAGTGTTCTGTGTCAGCTTCAAACACTGGGAAACACTTATCTATGAAAATTTTATGAGTAATAATTAAACAGTCAATTGAGTCTTCAAAGAACCTGAGCCACAGGTAATAGTAGTAGGCACTAAAAATCCTATTCATGTATGGCATATTACCCTGTAAACCGTTCTGTTCATAAGGAATGGAGGAAGACCATGAGAAATGTATTTACACCCTTGATGAAAATTCTTAAAGGCATGAAAAATCCTACCTCCATGCTAAATTCAAGAGAAGGGTGAAGTATTTGCTTTGGATGGGTCTGAAGTTCAGCAACCCCCAAACCCCAAACCTTTAAACATCAAATAGAATATTACCGGCTCAGATTTCCCCCAAGTCTGATGTCCTTTAATCTTGGATGTTCTTGCTAGTCTGAAGAATAATTTTGATCTGGATAGTGATTCCAGTTTACATTTTTGAAGTGAGAACATGTCTTGATACAATTCTGTGTTTTAGACTTACTGAGGCTTAATGGCTGTGAACACTTCTGATTTCTCAAAAACGAGCAGGGGTGTTTTGAAAATGTATCTCAGAGTAGCATTTTATCTCAACTTGGCAGCTACACCTGCAGATCTCTGGAGTCCTCATGAGCTCAGCAAATGCATTAGATTTCTCTGAGGAACTCATGGAAAAATTTTATGAGCCCAGCCCATTCAAAGTGGCCGGGATTGGACTTTGCTGAATGCTTGCAGAGTACAAATTGGCTACCAACAGAAGACAAAACTTTGTAAACACAAAGCAAAGAGGACAAGCTTTAATGTTTTCCTCTCAGTGATAGCTAGAAGTTGCTGGTTTGGGTTTACTAAAATACACACTCATCTTCTCCCTATGTAAATGAAGTGTACTTGACACTTTGAGGTTAAATCTTTCCTTGCAGATGAAACGGAAGCTTCTCCTGTGCTTCAATTATCTGTGCCATCAGTAGCAATAGTCACAGTGTAGGAAGGTGCTCCCATCTTGGAGACAAAGCTAATGAAAGTTTTGCTTGGAAACAACCTGCTTCATAGATATTCGACTGGTGATAACCATAAAAGAGGATTTGAGTCTCTTCTGTGTAGGCTGCATTTCCAAGGAAAAGAAAAAGAGTTCTCCTTTCAAATATTGTGGTTACATTGAGTCTGTCACCTGCCCCAGACCTAACTGTGTTGCCAGAGGCACATTCATCGTCTATTTGCAGTTTTTTCCGACTTCGTTGCGGACTCTCATGCTGGTCTGGCACATAGCAGGAAAGTGTAAAACCCATCACTGATTTATAAAACGCTCATACATTCAGAGACTTTTTGTTTTGTTGCTTTTATTTGTTTCCCCAGTGACTGAGACCCTCCAGGGTACAGAACTTTAGAAAAGTATCACACAGAGGTGTAAAAATAGTATTTAAAATATTATGTGAAGTGTAACAGTATCATGTATTGCATTGTTACTCATAGGACTGTTATACACACACAAAAAATATATTTATAGTTGATGTAAGGGAGATCTATTCACTTTTTTAACTGAAAGAAGACAAGGTGATTGTCTTACTTAAATATGCATTAGTATAGCAAAGTTGCATTTTTTATGCCTTTAGTGAATGCAAGACAACCATATCAATGGAGGAAGTTTGAAACAAATACCTTTAACAGGTTATTCACAAATGTTCAGGCCCTAGTAATCTCATATTCTGTCTGTTTCCTGCCTGAAACAGCACTGAATAAGCAGCTAGAGGATTAATAAACAATTTAAAGACATACAAACCCATCCTTACACAGGAGGACATGAAAAAGGCCTGGTGTACTCAGAACGAATGATTCCCCACCATTGAAGCAGGGCTTTGTTCAGTGTGTGACAAATGATAGATTCTGGATAGCTGATTATATGGAAGTTTTGCTTCATTCAAGTAGACGTGGTACTGGAAAAGCTGTGAAAAACTGTGAAGTTCATCTGTTCGCTGTGTCATGCTTCCATAGCATAATGCTGCCAACATCTTGTGTGATCTCCACCGTAAGCCACCACTGTTCTGCTGAGCACAAGTTCCCATCTGTGGCTCCTATCTTTTTCAAAGGCTTCCAACAAGTCAGGGAGGGCAAAAAGATTGGAAGGTGAGACCTCACCACAGAGCCGGAAGTTGTCCATGCCAGCTGAATTGAGTGCAACTGAATGAACAAAGAGGGGTCACCTGAGTTAATTGGGACACCACATTATATTTAAAATGTTATCTGTCTGCTTTCCAGAGACATGAGCCTTCTTATCCAAAGGGAATGATGTATCAACTTTTAAAGTGTTGCATAAGTACACAGTGCCTGTGCTTATCTTCCCATGAGATTTTACACAAAAACAGAATATATGGCCTATAATAGACTTGGAAAATAACCTTCAAAAATTAAAGCATACCAACAATTCTGTTTTTCTTGTATTTGTCTGTTTCAAGCCTGCAGTTGCAACTTTAGTGTCCTTGGTGAGGCAGTCTTCCACAAGAGTGCATCAAGTCCTTCTCAAACAGGACTTATGCTGGAAGATTCCAGTGCTTGTATTCAAATTCACATGGATTTTAATGTGATAAATAGTTTTGGTGGTTTATCATCAAGCATTGCCCTCACTGTGAGGGGAACATCAATCATACTTGGCAACCACTTTTCTTCAAAATGTAGTCTTCCTTGGTTTCAGCCTGACACCAATTTGCCTTTGAGATGTGAGCTGCCATCTCAGTGCTATTCCTGTTGCAGCAAGAAACTTTGTTCCCTTTCATAGGATTTTCCTGGTTTTCCTTTTGATATTTCAGAAATAGTGCCCATGCTTTTACTTCTAACATTTACTCCTTCCTTGTACACCTCTGACATGGATGCAAGAAATTTTTGCTATTTTGAACTCTCTAGGTTTCATGTTAATATCAAATTGACATTAGATGATTTTGTAAGGACTTGTGTAGTTGGTTCAAATTTCTTTATTCTTAACAATGTTCAAAGAATGATAACAACTTTGCATGTGTATTTCAGTTACTTTCCAGGTTTGATTAAGTCACAAGCATGAAGGATCCTTGTCTACTTGTCACTTCTGCATGAATGTTCTAGAATAGACCAAAAGTTAAAATCCAGAGAAATATTAGAAAAAAATGTATGCAGTTTTTTTAATCTGACGAAATTCTTGCTATAGCTTTTCATCAGAAAATATTTGTGATACCCTCACATATGAATTCTTAGGAAAAGGTGCAGAACCTTTTAATTAAATGAAGCAGCTGACATTGCATAGAATCAACAAATATCAACAGGTCATTTTGATACAGGGAAATAGCTAGTATTCTTATCACTAAGAGGAAATATAAATAGAGGTACTCACAGATGTAAGTCTTTTCCCCTCACAATCAGGACAAACCAGTAACGGAGGACATGCATCAGCAGCATTAGGAAGAAAAGACAAATCATGGGAACCATGGTATCTCCAATGTACAGCATATGATTATTGAATCACAGATCAAACACAATGTCACATATCACTGGAAAATAAATGTAACTTCTGCAAACAGAAGCGACTAAAGGCAGAGCAAACTTCAACAAAGTGCAGAGAAACATGGATGCAAAGTCTAATCTAACACTTGTTTTCTAAGCATGCTGTGCAGAAAAATTCTGATTTTGTTTAACAGCATGAAAAGCAATACCAGTAGAAGTGATGACAGCACTAAGCAAAGAGAATACAAGTCAGGTGACACACATGCAAAAAGGTTAAGTGCCCACAGACATAGTGAGGCTACTAAAAATGACAATGTTTAGGCACAATTGCCCCATAGGGTGTGTGATAACACTTATTTGCTATTCTAAAAAGCTGTAATGTTGACAAAAGTAACATTAATTTTGATGTGGGCTATTAACATGCATCAAGGAAGACCTTTAATTTTTAAGCAGGAAGTGAAAATATGCTTATATGGCAGTATTTTTAATAATTGATGCATTTTACTATGTAATGTGGTAGTTTTGGTGTTTATATTTTAATCAATGATGTTATAATTGTACATTAACTTAAAATATGCAGACTATTATGAGGTAAAATTTTATTTCTTATTTAGGCCAGTGTCTGCCACACAGCTAAAATAGTAACTTGACATGGAAATGGCTACATATACTTCAGCAAAATGAGTCCTGAACTTAAGATAGTAGAAGAAAATTTTAAATATTTCTACATTTAGAAAGTTGTCCAGCTGGAGAGAGGGATAATTTTCAATTTAATTTCTGTTTTCATGTGAAAGGACACAATAAGCATTTTGTTTGACAGGTATATTTTCATTTATGGTAACCCGTTTTTTCAGCAAAATATTCCATTCATTAGACGCTCCACAAAATGCATGTTTTATTTTAAAGCTTTTAAAGTACCCCCCTCCAACAACAACAATGACAAAAATAAAATTGCATAAAAAGAAAAGAAAGAATTGCATAAAAGAAAAGAAAGAAAGGAACAAAAATAAGCAATGAGGCCAAAAGAAATCAAATCTTGATTTCCTGTGGCACAATTCCATAGCCCAATTGTATGTGATCACTGCTTTCTCAGACACTACTCTCTAGTATAAGTGATACTGTTTGTAACTCACTGAGATGAAACATTTATTCAGAAAAATAATTTGGGCCACTGCTGTAGAAAATGAACGTTACATTCTTTGCATGGAAAAAGAGCATGGGATATGATTTCCCCCATAAGGCATGCTCTTCTGCAGTATATCAAATCTTTTTTCTCCTGTGTGTGCACATACACTCTCCTTTGTTATATTACAACAGGGTGCATAAAAAGAGCCATTCCAAACTCTACTGATTAAAATAAATGTGCTCATAAAGGAGACAGGAGACTATACTACTGCATCCCCAGAACAGCAGTAACTTACATACCAACAAGTTATTTTCAAGTTTGACAGAGGAAGTAATCGGCTATCAACAAGGGGTAATTGCCTGAGCAAACTAGTCTTTACATCTCATACATGCTGTCACCTTGGTAAGAAAGAAATACACCACTATCAATTCAGGAGCAAAAAAAAATTGAAACATTCCTTTAGAGACTGCTTCTCTCAGCTGTTTGAGAGAACATATACACAGCTTGGAACATATCTAATCTCTACTCTTTTCTTATCACTGAAGAGTATCCTAATACACCACAAAATTCATAACCTAAGCAGCTTCGGGCTATATTAGAAAGGATCCATTTTAGATTGGAACATAAATTTTAATCTGAGATTTACCTGTGGCTGTCACAGGTGAAAGCGGGTTAGTGACAAAATCCTTCAAGAATAAATGAAGGAACTCTTAAGTAAAAGAGACAAAATTATCTGAATTTTATACCAATATGGGCTGCTTAGAGAGCTAGATGAATATGCAGAGACACACAGCCTCTCTTATATTACCATTACACAAATATTCATTTGACTGAAATGCTCTTGCCCCAGGGGTGACAGGGTTTTAAGCACTTGCATGGATGACTTATCGAAGCAATGTGCAAGGTGTTAAATAATTATGTATATTTGCCTGTACATACGAACTTTACTGCATTTGAACATGTAACACATGGTACAGGTAAGTATAAGAGAGAAGAAAGAATTTCTCTTTCCATGAGAAAATAAATCTTTTTTTTAAAGCCATGTACTTAAAAGGCAGCAACTGTTAATTAAGAAAACCCACAAGTGGTGGTAAACTATTAATATTCTGTAAAGTAACAGAGGGGCTAGCTGTCATGGGTAAACAGTAATTTTCTGTGAAGTAGAAAAGAACCTGCTTCTTTCTAAAGACCATTGTGCACTTTTTCTTTTAGCATTATTTTACCTTAAGTATTAACCAGAATTCTATTAACTGAAACAATACCTTGCCCTCTCTTTCTGTTCTGCAAAAGAAACTAGTCTCAATTTCCTCCACTCTATCTCTCCAACTTCTATTTAAAAAAATTAGGTCCCTTATGCTACCTGTAGCACTATCAATTTGAGGCCAAATAGCTAAAAATGAATAAAAATAAAGAAAACTTCCCCAGCTTGAGTAGTCCTGAATAGTGATATGGGATGTTCATATTTCGGAACCTGGTAGAATTGCTTGATCAAGACAGTAAACATTGCAAAAGGGGAGTCAGAACTTGAATTTTCCTAAATTAAAGACTATAAGGCATATGGGAAGATTTCTTTTTTCTATCCAACACTTATGATCTCTTCCAACAATGAAAAGTGGAAAGGTCTTAAAAAATTTTTGGCAGCAGTCTGGCAAAAGATATAAACTACTGTCAAGCATAATATGGAAGAAAAACCATCTCAGTTGACAGAAACAATATGCTTCGATTTTTCTCTTGGTTATGATTTTGTATTCCAGTGGTATTTTGAATTCCAAATTAATTGCTGTGGTTATTAAAGAAGAAAGAAACTTCCCTTAACCACAGCAAACGTAATGAATGAGATCTATCAGCACAGTCGACAATCAATTTTTTGGTTTCCCTGCGTGCATGCCTGCCTGCATATATTGACTTGTGGTTGGCAAGGTCTGAAGATTGGTCTGAAGTTTGAAGAGCTCCTACTGTACCTTAGCATGGTTCTATTTCTAAAGCACAGATTTCCTCTGGACAGGATATGGCCATGCAGTTACCACAAAGTAAAGAAAAATCACAAGATTTAAATAAAAACAAAATACTTGAAAGCAGAGTACATAGGCTGACATTTTCCATTCAAAAATTTCAGTGCCAGTTCGTGTCAGTTTTGTGTATTTTATCAATGGTAATTCCTAATGCAGGAATAACACCCCCTATAACGGATTGCTGCATAGAAGAAAGAAATACATCATCAACACCTGTCCCTAGTGGAGTAATAAAATGTTGCAGATTTCAGAGATAAAAACTTCATAATAAAATATGCTCTGTATGCAAATAATAGGATTACTTTTTGAGTTGAAACTAAGATGGAAACTGTTTTCTGAAGTGGAAAACTGGAAGATTAAAATTAAATCATTGTTTCTATCCCTCGACTGAAAGAAAATAAGGTATTACAAATATCATTCAACTTTTATTAGTGCGTGACAGTAAATGAAAAATGGAACTGTTCACCCTGGGAGCAAAACAGGTGAAATTTATTAGGAGTGAACAGTCTCATTTCGTTGTACAACAAGCTTGAGACCAAAACAAGAACTGAGCTACCAGGACATTCTTAGCTTGGTTTGAAGAAAGAAATCAGACTGTGTAGACTTCCCCAATAAAATAAAATGTCAGTAGTGAGGTCTTCCTATCTCCTTCTGCCTCTGGCAAATTCATCCCTGACCATTACAGCTTTTTTCATGTTACATTTCATCAACCACATCTCATGTCTCCCAAGAAGAATGTTTTCCCATGCCTAACTTTTTGTCACAGGTCATTAAATAACACAAAAGACATATGCTCTTGTGGCATCAGGTTGTTTAAAAAGCAGCCGTTTATTGCAGAAGCATGTAAGTTTCACATCTAGCCACAGCTTGTGTTCATAAACATATGTCCAATAATAGACGAGTTTCCATTCTTCTCAGCAGCTTTCGGAACACGAAGGGATCTTTCCTAACAGCAGTGAGTGTTGGAAGCTCACAGAAGTGTGAGAGCGGAGACGCATTTGCTGTGCCACATTCTCAGAGACAGAGAAGACTTGCAAAAATGGAAGGGATACAAAGAATTAAGTACCTTACATTTTACCTTTTCCCCACATTTGTTTACACTTTTCCTAAGAGTTTCTAGAAAAGTGCATGAGATATAATGAAATTATTTTGTAACAGTTATGGCTCCCTTTGAAAGACCTGGTCTTTCAAAACATCAGAGTACCTGTAAAATATTCCAGGGAAGTTAGAATAAGAGCCTTTTCCATAAGTGGGAAAGACAGAACGAGGGATACAGATCAAACATATGCTAGTGGGATTCACAAACCAGTTTTATTTTTGTTGCTTGTCCCACGGTTTAAAATATAACACCAAATGCTTATAAAATATATGTGTGTGTATGTGGATATTTTTCTGGGACTTTGCCTTGTATTTCTTAGCATCTGTATTTCCTCTTGATTCACAGCTGAACCTCTCAGTTCAGGTGCTCATTTTTTTCACTTTTGGATTCCTCTTTCCTCTGTTTGCAGCTTAATTGAGCTTCCTTTGGCAATGTGGTGAATCCTTAAGGAGAGAGTCTCTGGACATGCTGCCAGGGGCAAGGTCTAGGCTGGCATCATGCTTGCGTGTAAAGGTATGCATTGTTGGGACTGGTATGAGCTGACACAAACAGGAATTACTGAATTCCTCCTCCTCATAGGGCACTGGCAATGGGAACTTCCCTTCCTGTGTCTTTGCCACACACAAGGCTTGGGTTGTTTGTGCATCCCCTACTCACCAGTGCCGAGACTCACGGCTGTTTTGGCATTTCCGTGCTGCTCTGTAAAAGACTCAGAGAGGCACAATTATATGATTCTACACTTCTGCCCTTCTTACATATTTTGTCAGTAGGAAAGCAGGGCACATGACACAAAAGATAAACGAAGATGGTTCTTTATGATGTCAGTTAATCAGCCATTTATTTTTGAATACTGACTGACTAGTCACAAAATTACAGGCTAAAAAACCCTCTCATACAGTCACGCACTGATTTGACTGTTGTACTTTAACTGTTTAAGGCCACAGTATTTGAAAGCTCTCAAGCAGTATATACCTAATTTAACAATTTCAGTCTTTATCAAGATTTTACTTTAAAATTACAGGAACGACCATGAACAAACTCAAGAGAGATTGAAGTAAACATCTGGTTTGAATTCTGAAAATGCTCCAAAGAAGCATTACAAAATACGAGGCCAGTGCACAACACTCCAATTTTGCATCGGTTTTAAGCAAACTTAGTTAGATGTAAATTTAAGAAATGCATAAATGAACAACAGTTCTAATTATTTATCTAGGTTCTAGCTTACCAGAAAATATTTTATCCCTAAGCTTGCCTTTAGTTAAAACAATGTAAAGTGAGCTAAAGAAGACTATAAACATAACAGACCCCTATTTATGAATCATGTATCATAAATATCTAATAAAAATATAACCAGTAGGAGGGGAAAACAATGTAATAAAAATAAAAAAGAAAAGTGTGCATTATAAAAAAGAGTGCCATGAGTTTAAACACCTTCAGTTAAATGTATATATAACATACATCACCTGTAAAAGCTATTAATCCCATTTAGTAACATTCAATGCATTTATGCTAAGAAACTGCTAAAAAGCACTAAATGGAATTTACCGAGATGAATAAAAAGCACAATTACTAACTAGACTTTCTAGATTCCAGTTAGGAAATGAGGCTGTGAAATTGCTCAGTCTTAAAAGAGTATTAATGGCTATGTTAGTGCTTGACTAATATTTTATAGTTCAGGCTGTTACTACATTAGACCCCATTGCATGTCTTCCTGTAAAGTTGTTGACCTATACTTGGAATATAAATTTTTTTAAACTATATTTTTAAGAGTTTGCTGCATTTTGGAAGTTTCTAATTGTGAAGAGGCCACTGTAACCTGAAGCTACGTATGCTACCTTTTCCTTACAGACAGGTTGGTGCTAAAATAGTGCTAAACTTTTGTTTCAATGGTGATGAAAAATGCTGTCTTTTGGCAAGTGATGCAAACAACAGCTAACTGAAAGAAAATCACACTAGGGTACAGCACATTCAATACTGTAAGCATGTGTTTTGTTGTGTCAGTGACGAGAAGTGGTGTGAACTGCGAGTCAAATCCTAGCTTGTGGAACTGCGAAACATAATTTTTCCACAGTAATTCTGGCTTTCCTCCAGGGCTGAGAGTGCAAAGATGCCTTTGGACATCTGCAAAGGCAGGGGTCTGATTCCAGCTCCATGCTAGAGGACCTGGCCTGACTACTGCTACTGGTCCTTACTTAAAACTTGCAAGAAATTAATTTGATCTCTTGAAATTTTCTATTTCTGTTAGGAAAAAAAAAAATAATTATGGAAACAGCTTTTATTAGCCTTCTCTATCAGTCATAATGACCATGTTTGGGCACTTTTTTTTGTAAAATATCTCAGGATTACAAATACTTTATGGTGGAAGCAAGAAAAAAAAAGTGGATTTTTAATAGAGAAATACAGTGAGCTTGCAATAGCACTTTCATTTATTAAAACATTTTAAAGTACTAGGCACATCTCTTGGAAAAGTATATTAAAAAAAGAAATAAGGCACCCAAAAGTTCTACTCTGCTCAAAACTGCTTTGAATATTCAAGTGGGAGAACGTGAAACCATATATGGATAGGCTCTTTATGTGTGAATTTAAATAAAATATAGAGAACATATAAGAATAAATAGCAATAATACATTTTGTAACCTTGGGGACAGTGACAAATAAGCAAAAACAAATTTTTCCCGAGTGAGGATTATAGAGCTCTATGAAGTCATACCATATTCAATGAAATCTGAAAGCTGTATCACCTTAGCGTTTCACATCATGCTGTTGAGGAAAGCCCGGTGTTGTGCTTGGGAAAGTGCTTGGGATGAAGGTCCATCACATTACAAGATTAGGTCCCAATACCAAACTTTTATACACCTACACACAATCAAATCTGCCATGTGAAACACTGATTAAGTTACAAGCTCTTTTCTCAATTAACCCCGGCCTAATGCAATAAAATCCTGTATAATCTTCCCTGTTAAGGACTAGATGCAAACCCAACTGAGGAGCACAGCAAACCAGCCAGAAAACCAGACTGAGGGTGGTTTTTTTTAGCTACATGACAGTCTGCGAACAGAACTTGGAGGAAAAGCAAAATCCACTGTAATGTACTGAGTCGTTATTGTTAACAGCAGCATAACTCTTCTGTAACAGCAGTAACATTGGTCTCAACTGGGGAAACACGGCAGGAGGTTCATGGAGTGCTCTTCCAGCATGCTGGGGAAATGATCCCTGGTGAACGCCCAAATGCATCTTGAAACATCAGAAGTGCGGATACTCAGCTCATGTGAAGCATGAGTTACAAATATATTACGAAGATGTATATGCTTAAAGCTGTGGTTATATGAAGCATGTCATCTGTATAGCCCAGAGGAGAAGAATTAAATTGTGCAATCCTAGTTAGAAGCTGAATAGATGCGCTAACACTTGGAGCTGAAAGGGGTAAAATGCCATAGCAAGAAGCAGCAAAAGAAACAAGGTTTGGCCTTTCCTGGGCCATTACTATGCCCAGAATAACATTATGAATGGTGATATATAAACCTAATACTACAGGGGAAGCAGGAGCTCCATCTTTCCACTTTAAAGGATTCTCATAGCTCTAAAACCTTCTTGGCTTGAGCTGACAGAGGCTTCTGAGTGGGAGAAGTGCTCTTTCATTTGTCCCATGAAATCCCATTCAGGTTCTGCTGTCATATGAATAGCTGATAATTGGCATTTCCTTTCACTCACATACGTTCCCCAGGAAATTGCAGCAGTCTGCCAGCCTGCCTAAAGGAAAGTGGTGTGGAGAGAGGCGTGGTGGCAACTGCAGGCAGCACAGCTGCCCCATGACAGTCTAGGAGCTGCCAGATTACCTGTATGAGGTGCAAACTCCCTTGCAAATGGGGCTACAAAGGGCTGATATGAGGTACTTCAATGCCACTGACCAGCTTGGTGGATGGCCACATTTTCCCTTCCCTTTCTTTCATCTACAGCATTCACCAGCTGATGATTGCAGTAAAACTTCAGGAGTAAAAAAGTCCAAGGGCACTTGATAGATAAAAGATTTTTGCAATAGTGAAGTTCTGATTCTGGGAGTAGGGATGAGATATTTGTTGTTTTGGGGTTTTTTTTACAGCTAAAATAAAAAATAATATTTTTTTAATTTTAATATGTAAAATTTAATATGTAATAATTTTAATATGTAAAAATACAGCTAAAATAAAAAAATACAACTTTTCCTGATTTTTCTCTTGAAGAAGATACTTTTGTGGCAATGTGATTAAAAAAAACCAAACAATTAGAAGCAATATTTAGATGAAAATTGAGCACTTGGAACGTAAGCAACATGCTGCTTACTACTGTCTGTAAAACTTCATAGTCGGTTGTGCCTATGAGAGGATAACAGACATAACTGAATTACTTCAGCACAGAATACAAAAAGTTTTCCCTTCATCAGTAAGTTAATACACTGCACCCCCACAAGTCCAAATTAAGTTATATGGACAGCAAGATGTCTGATGGATCAACTGGATTTGGAGGGCCAGAACTGTGGGGACAACAAAAAGGGTTTTTTGAATACATTAATTGCAAAAGGTAGTGCAGGATGAGGATGGTCACGTCACAAAAGAGGACATAGAAAAGCTGGAGATGTTTAGCACTTTCTTTGCTCTGTCTTCAGTACTGATAATGGGCCAAGGGTGTCCCAGTGCTCTGAGCTGGAAAAACATGGTTGTGAGAATGATAAGTTGACAGTTAAACCTGAAATTCTGAGGGATCTGCTGGTCCAGCTGGATTGCTATAAGTCAATGAGAGTTGATGGGAACGACTGAGAATCCTCAAAAAGCTAGCTGATGTCATTGTGAGGCCTCTTTCAATGATTTTTGAATGGGAATCTGGAGAGGTCCCAGCTGACTGGAAGCTAGCTAACATTGTCCCAGTCTTCAAAATGGGCAAGAAGGATGAGTCTGGAAACTTCAGGTCTGTCAGTCTCACTGCAGTGACTCTTAAGGTTATTCTGGGAGGTGTGAAAAACACCTGAAGGACAGACAACACAGCCATTGATCACAGCCAGCACAGTTTCATGAGGGACAAGTCCTGCTTGTCAAAGCTGATTTCCTTTTATGACAAAGTAACCAGCTGTGCTGGTTATGGCTGGAGAAGAGTTAATTTTCATCACAGTGGCTGGTATAGGCCATATTTTGGATTTGTGCTGAACAGGGAGTTGATAATGTAGAGATTTTTCAAGTACTGCTGAGCAGGGCTTACACAGAGCCAAAGCCTTTTCTGCTGTTCATACTGCCACACTGGTGAGGAAGTTTGGGGGTGCATGAGGGCTGGGATGAGACACAGCCGGGACAGGTGACCCCAACTGACCAAAGGGATAGTCCAGCCCGTATGACATCATGGTCAGTATATGAAGTGCAGGAAAGAAGGAAAAAGGCACGTACATTTGGAGTGTTGACATTTATCTTCCCAAGTAACCATTACATGTGATGGGGCCCTGCTCTCCTGGAGATGGCTGAACACCTGCCTACCCCTGGGAAGAAGTGGNTACTGCCACACTGGTGAGGAAGTTTGGGGGTGCATGAGGGCTGGGATGAGACACAGCCGGGACAGGTGACCCCAACTGACCAAAGGGATAGTCCAGGCCGTATGACATCATGGTCAGTATATGAAGTGCAGGAAAGAAGGAAAAAGGCACGTACATTTGGAGTGTTGACATTTATCTTCCCAAGTAACCATTACATGTGATGGGGCCCTGCTCTCCTGGAGATGGCTGAACACCTGCCTACCCCTGGGAAGAAGTGGATTAACTCCTTGTTTTGCTTTGTTTGTGTGTGTGGCTTTTGCTTTCACTATTAAACTATCTTTATCTCAATCTATGAGTTTTATGGCTTTTATCCTTCCAATTCTCTCCCCAGTCCTGCTGGTGGGGGAAGGAGACAGTGTCTGCCTAGGGCTTGGTTGCTGGCTGGGGTGAGCCCATGACACCCATGAGTTGATAAAAGGAAGCCAGTTGATGTAATCCTTTTGGATTTCAGTAAAACTTTTGATTATGTCTCTCCCAGTATCCTTATAGACAAAATGTGCAGCACACAGCTGAATAAGTTCATTTGATAGGTGAGCAACCGGCTCATAGGTCAGGCACAAAGGGTTACAGTGAATGGGGTGACATCAGAGTGTTGACCTGTCGCCAGTGGGGCTCCCCAGGGCTCCATCTTAGGCCCTGTGATCTTCAACATCTTCATAAATTACCTGGATGCAGGAGTGGAAGGGATACCAAGCAAGTTTGCAACTGGGAGGAGCTGCTGTCTCCCTTGAAAGCAGAGACACCTTGGCAAATTAGAGCCCAGGAGTGGAGTATGAAGTTCAACAAGGGAAAGTGCCAGATTCTGCACTTGGGATGGGGCAACCCTGGATGTATGGACAGACTGGGGAATGAGAGGTTGGAAAGGAGTGGTGTGGAAAGGGAGCTGGGGGTCCTGGTCAGTGGCAAGTTGAACATGAGCCAGCAGTGCCCTGGCAGCCAGGAGGGCCAAGCGTGTCCTGGGGGCATCAGGGACAGCGTGGCCAGCCAGGCAAGGGAGGGGATTGTCCTGCTCTGCTCTGAGCTGGGGGGGCCTCACCTCCAGTGCTGGGGGCAGTTTTGGCACTGCAATGTAAAAAAAAAAAAAAGATATCAGACTATTAAAGAATATCAAAAGAAAGGAAACAAGATGTTGAAGGGCCTTGAGGGGAAGCCATGAGGAGCAGCTGAGGTCACTTGGTCTGTTCAGCCTGGATAAGAGAAGACTGAGGCGAGACCTCGTTGCAGTCTGGAACTTCCTCATGAGGGGAAGAGAAGGGCAGACAGTTATCTCTTCTCTCTGGTGACCAGAGGCAGGACCCAAGAGAATGGCCTAAACTTGTGTCAGAGAAGGTTTAGGTAGGATTTTAGAAGAAGGTTCTTCACCTAGAGAGTGGCTGTGCACTGGAACAGGGTTCCCAGGGAAATGGTCACAACACCAAGCCTGACAGTTCAGGAAGTTTTTGGGCAGTACTCTCAGGCACATGGTGTGATTGTGAAGGGCCAGAAGTTGGACTTTGATGATCCTAGCAGGTCCCTTCCAACTCAAAATATTCTCCTATTTTGTGATTCTGTGATTTCACACACCACAGCTTTCACATGCTTAGCTGATCATGATGTCATTTGCAAAACTAACATAGGGGAATTTATAATTAATATGTGTATTTCAGCACACCCATATAGATGCACATACAGATGTAAATAGGGTCATCTTAGACAAATCTGCCATGCAAAGCCATGGAAACAGATTATTCAGTCTACTGAGCAGTTTATAAGGTAGCTCAACATCCATGAAGAGCATTGATATAATGTTATTACAGCATGAACACTGCATGATGGAAAGATGTACAGAAGACAGTTGATAAACAAAGGCCTACTGGCGTAGTTTCCGCTCAGGCAAAATTTCCACTGATTCTTCCAAAACCAGAGGGAGGCATTGACCTATTACTACTTACCACTAGCACAGCTTTCAGGAACAAGACTGGGCCATTAGTCAGCACTTTTCATCCCATAAAATCCCATGCTTCTTTCCAAATTACATCTATTTACAGTTAGATAGATAAAATTTTATCCATGACAAACCTGGTGACCTACAGGGTAAAATACAGCAGAAACCCTACATGCCAGTTTAGAAAGGCAGCAGTTATCCTGGATCAACCTGTCACTGTGTCTGCTGAGGACTGCAGAGTTTATTAAGTCATTTTTACAAAAAATATTAGAGCAGACCTCTAGGACACATAGGCATCATCCACTTTTATCCTAAGCCCAGACATGGCATCACCACACAGTGTTGGTCACCCATTTCTGCTCCAGATCAGCCATAGGAGGTTGGGTTTTCCTCCAGATTTTGTGGCCCAGGTAGGACAGATATGGTGTTTTTGAGGTCTGACATGGTATCAACCCAAGGTGACTGCGCAGTGAAAACATTTGTGAAACACAGTTCCTATGCAGACAGTCTATGTGCACTCAGGGCAAGAGCATGATATATGTTTGCAATTAACATTTTACACAGTAAAGAGTCTTAATGAAATCAAGAACTGAACCAGTGGCATTAAGGAGCTTTTTAATATGGGCAAGAACATCACCACTGGGCATTGACATAATTTGTGTTAGATACAGAAAATCTAGTGAATGACAAACAGCAAACAAATCCTGGGATCATTTTCACTGTTAGTGGCAAATATTAAATGAAGCCTTTACAAGCAGCAGTATCTTTCCTGGCTAGCTTTGCTTATGGCACATCTGATGCACTCTTATGAATAAAACTCCAGTTCTAAGCTGAGGCCTAATAACCACTTCTGGGTTACTGAAAAATCTCAAACCTGGGTCCATTACCAAAGTCCTGAGAGGCACTTCACCATGGCAGCCTTGGCTGTTCAAACTGAAATGTGAGAAATCAAAAAGCATTACATGGTAAATGCTCCTACTGACAAATACAGGTCTACAGTTTTTGGATTTAGAAATGAATTTTTTGAATTTTGTCATTATCTCTGGAGAGATTTCTGGTGCAACAATGGTGATTATAGAAGGAATTAAAAATAAATAGCATTCAAAACTATGAAAAGAAAGGCTTGATGGTCATTAACTTGTTATGAAAAAAGTTCTGCAGAGGTGTGATATAGCCAACTACTTGTATTTTAACATACTGATAACGAATCCCAACAAAGTCATCCAAATCAAAGTCAGTGTGTTTTCGTTTGTCCCTATGGAAATTTAAATCAATAATACTGGCACTATCCATATATACCTATATGTATATCTATGAATATATATTTGTGAATTACAAAATCCCATTGTATTGTTTTACTCTCATTTCATTCAGTTTCTAACACAGTGATGTGCATCTCCACTTTTGCAATCAATTTATTCTGTTAGTAGTTTTCATCATTTTAAATCCCTACATGAAGTCAATAATGTTGATTACTTACCATAAGCACTGTGAATGCCATTTTAATACAGGTTATTTGCAATTTGACATCCTCATCTATATGCACTATTGCACTTGGAAAATTGAATGAAACCCTTGATTCAGAATCTGAAACACTTAGAAGTAATGATCCTGTTTACTGATTTACTAAAGTTGTAAGGTTTTAAGCACTATTTAATAGATTAAAAAAAAGCACTATCAGGTAAAAAGGAAGCATCCAAATTGGTTTAGGAAGCATTCATACTATATGAATAATAGTAATTTGTTGTGATTTTCATTGTTTCATATCTCTAAACCAGTTACCTAATACTGCTAACCTTATTAGTGCTTCAGTTTTCTTACAACTCAGAATATGAATCTAATAAACTCAATGTAAGAGAAAATGTAGCACTCAACAACTCAATTATTTTGTCAGAATCCCTTTTCATTATTATTTCCTTATTAGTGTGCAGCTGATAATGGCTATATTTTATTTAGTATTATTAAAATAAACTGGAAATGGAACTGAAAGTGCTTGGGTCCTGTGTGAATCATAAGTCCAAAGAAATGCAGAAATTTACTTATAGACGTTCACTGATACTGATACCTTTAATGACAGCAGTAACATAGTGACTGAGCACAGTGAGCATCTGAAAGTGAGTTTGACATGATGTCTGTGCCCAAACAGGGCTCTGCTGAGAACCACTTTAAAGAGAGGGATCAACTCACAGTGGCTGTGAGGGTATGAAGTTGGAACCACCTGGAGGCACTAATTTGGACCATGAATCAGAGGTTTAGTTCTAATTTCAGAGGCAGCACAAAATAGGTATTACATTGTGCTTTGGGTGACAGTGTGAGGGGAAGACAGGCTGTCAAGGACACAAAGTGTATTTTGCTGTTACTCAGTAAAAGGTAGTGAATAAAACCAAAACAAAAGTGGATTTTGGAGGGCAGATAATTTGATTTTTTTGGTTTGTTTCCCACTTCTACTAGAATTGAGTTTGAAGTCCTGGTGAATGTGGTGCCTTTGAGTGATTCATCTCTATTCAGATGATATTATTTCAAATTCAAATTTATAAGCATAAATTAGGGAAAATTCATTCTCACATATCCACAGCCTTTCAAAGATTTTCTCAGCCATTACTACACTGCAGATACTCAGTTTACTTCCTGATCTAAGGCTTTCACTTGAGATTTCAAACATATTATTTATCTCAGAAACATCATGAATTTAGTACTCATTCTTATTAGCATAGAATTAGAATAAATCTGAGGAAAACAATGGAGAGAATTAGAAATATATTACACGCTAACTTTATACAGTTTAATGAGCAGATGCTGAAAGCTTGTTTGATGGCATATTTTTATTCAGAATTATTTTAGGGATTATCTAAGAGCTGTACTGTGGATTATAGAAAAAGAGTAATTTCAGTTTAATTTAGCCCTATGAACATGTGAAAGTGTTTCAGACAGGTGAAATATAGCAAGGGATGTCTTAAGCTACCACTCCAGGGACTATGAATAAAAAAAAAGTCAGTTGCCAAGTGTAGTTGGCATTTTACTAAGTCTGGATATAATTGTACTAGAAATCTTGAGGATACTTTGAAGCAGTCTTAAGAGAAGATCTTGCCTATTGGAATTCCTTCTTAGTTCAAGTTTCACTGCGATTTATTTTAGTTCAAATATTCCTGTGACATAAGATTATACTCTTGCTCTGGATATGTATATTCATATCACCAACTGAAATTGTTGAAAGCTATGTATCCTTGCTTCTGTGCCAGCTGACTTTATGGTTCATGTCTTGCAACTGGAAAATAGTCATGAAAGCCAGACCAAGCTTTTTTTTTCTGCACAGGCACTAAGCTGCCGGTCCATTTGAGCTGTCTGCCCATCCTCTCATCTGTTTTTGCTGTTCTGTTGGACTTCAGCAGTGCTGTTCTGTGGTTTCTCTCTCATTTTCTGTACCCAGATCCTAACCCATGCACAACAGTCAGCCCCAGGACCTGCATTAATGTTTCACAGTACCCCAGCAACACATTTATGGGCACTGAGGAACACAGTAAGGTGCTGCCAGAGCATACAGATTGTCTCTTCTCTCTCAACTGCCTTCCATAAAATAAGGATAAAACACGAACTTTTATTACTTTGCAGAAAAAAATCTGGTGTCTACTGTCACCCTCTTTTTATTTCTATTTCTGACATCTTTCTTTTAAGTGGTCAACAGGAAAGACCACTCTTTATGAAGTTGCAGTCACTTTTGTCAAGTATCCCTTACTAGTGTTTATCATACTTGAGCAGACTGATTTTCCTGCTCTGACCAACTTCTTTATTCCAAGACACACTATCTGAATCAGTTCTAATGATCCTCTCTTACTGACTGCTGTTCTTCCACTGCCTATCAGTGGCATAAAGCCAGATGCCATCAAGTGGCAATGTTTTGTCAGATGCTTAGCAGAGACTATTCAGGTTTACTGTTTATAAATGAAGTATTTGTTAAATTACAATATGCAACAATACATTCCATTTACTCCACATGCTTTAGAGAGATTGACACAGTGAATTATGAAGTCAAACCTTAAGATAGAAGAAGCCTGTAAAGATTAAGTCATTGTATTATTTTTCAAACAATTAGTAGCACTACACTGCTAAGCAGAGATCAATCATAATTGAGAAACTGAGAGAGGGCAATAAAAAAATTACTTGTGTTTTTGCTGAAGCCTCTTGGTTTACAGACTCACTGTTATTTAATCCAGAAGCTCAGCAGATTGTAAATTATCCATGAGAGTTTCCACCGGCCCCTTGAAAAGGATTTACTTTATAATAAGGGTACAAGAAAGGAAATCCCATTTCAGATTAAATGGGACAATTGCAGCTGATTCACGATCATGACAGCTGTACTGTCTGTCTTGATGATGGTCGAGTGGTTTAGATGTTTTTATTGACAAACATCAACAATTATGTTTATCAGCTGAGCTGTGTGGCACCTGGCATCCTCTCCATCTTTCAGTACCTGTTGTGAAATTCGCTGCAAAAAAGAATGAAAGGTGACCAATGGACATTCAACAGAAAGGTGAACTAAGTGGCTAGTTACAGTACTAGAAAAATTATTTCTTTTCCTTAACCAAGTCTGAAGCTTTAAGAATCTCCATAATGAAGCCTTCAATATACCTTGGAAGTAATCAGGACTGCCTCATTGTGTGGCAACAGCCTGTATACCAGGCCTATTAGACGACATTAACAGAGTTGAAAGGATCTAGAATCCATCTTGCAGAGTTCATTGCAGCCTTTGAAAAACTTTACAAGNAAAAAAAAAATTATTGTGTGTGTGTGGTTTTTTCTTTATTTTTATTTTTTATTTTGTTTTATTGTTTTGTTTTATTTTGTTTCTCTCACCTATCTTGGGTAGTAAGAAACAGGACTGCAGTTTCTGCAGCAGGACAATAGCCCATGTGCTAGTTTACTAGGGTATCTGCATTCTGCAATGAAGTATAACCATGCACAAAGATAGTTATTTAAATGAAAGTGACCTTATTATTTACCTATCCACTATCCCAGTGCAATAGCTACAAAGCAGAAGAATTAATGTTTTGGTTCTCTTCTAAATCCCCTCGCTCAACAGGTGAAAGGTATTAAAGAGACTCTGCTTTCAGGTCTTTTTATTTCATTTGTATATGTAGCAGCTGATAGAGCCCCAAATCGTGTCAATCCCAGTTTGCTTGGCACAGATGTATAAAGAAGAAGTATTCAATTGCTATTCAGAAGAACTTAAGGACAAAAATCTGAAGGGCAAGACATTGACAAGGCAGCAATATTGCAAGTCATAATTCTTTTGCGCTCCCAGAAAATAATGAGAAGCACTACAAACACAACAATATTTAAAGCATTGTATGTATATTACAGTTTTGGGTTCAAATTTCCAGAATGTCTCCTGCAAACATGATGCCAAAACCTCCATCCCCTTAAAAATTCCAGCCTTCTTTCAATTAAGAGTAGAAATCTTATCTTGATTGTGCATTTCCTCTCTGTGTGTGGAGCCTCAAAGAAAGTACTAAAAATAAAATAGAATTCCAAATAATAAAAATGTTTAGTCTCCACAAATACTGCCACAATGTGGCAGGAAGAAGTAGAATAGCAGGAAAAAGAAATATGACACATCAGAGGATATAAAGAAAAAAACCCTACAAATGCATTTACATAGTTGGTTTCTTTCTGGAATCTGCCAAAATTTCTTCATTGTCAGAATTTATAGAGCTCCAGAGTGACATAGTTACAAAAAGGGCAGCTACAGTAGTGGACTATAGTAATATGTTACCAGCATTTATGTTTTTGCTTTGTCTAAAACTCATAAAAAATTATCTGGTCCTGGAAGTCATATGGCTGTTTGGATCACCATTTACTGACCCTAAAAATTCTATATTTTAGTAAGAGTCACAGAGCACAGTCTGTGAAATCACAGAAACCAATGATGGAAAGATATCATGCGTTGTAATCAAAACCAGGAAAAAAACCATCCCTTTTGCAGAAGAAAAGTATATGTCTTTCCTGGATTTGAATTGTACTTGTGATCCATAATTTCCCTCCTCAGTTGGTAGACAACATACACTAAGAGATAAGCAAGAGTAAGAAAGGAAAAATGCATTTCCAGGTGTTCGTTTTGTCCACTTTTCTCACTGTTTGCTTATTGACAATCACAAAAAGAGGCCAGAATTGCAAAGACTTAGTGATGAAAGACTCAATGCTGCCTCTACTCCACTACATCCACACCCTCAAAATATAATGATATCTGCATAATACATCTACCTATTTATAATAATAATAAAAACCTCATGGCACTGCAATCTTTGTTCAATACAATATCAGTAGCTTAGAGAGAAAGGAAAGAATCCCCAGGCAATATTTTCACACACATTAAAAACATATATGGGATATGATATCCCATTAGCAGCCATCATATGCCTCCTCTGGAGATGTTAATTCCTAATCTCATCAGGGAAATGCATGTGTGTACTGTTCATCAGTAATATTTTATAAATTGTCTGTCTCTAGTTGAGAGGTTATACACATCTGAAAAGTTACACTGCTTTTGGTATTAAACTTAACAAAAAATCTGGTTGTTCCAAAATTTAGTATACTTGCCATATCATGATGTAGCAGCAATTGATGAGCAATGTGAAACAGCATTACTTTTAAAGAGAGTAAAGAAATGCTGGGCTTAGTCTTGACCTCTGCTCCAGTGAATCTCAAACTGAAAATAATGAGATTCTTTCAACTAACAAATTTAGCACTGTCTGTTTACAGTCTTAGTGATAATGTTTTGATTGAGAAAAGGTATTATTTGAGCATAAAATTTTTATTCATAAATACAAGAGCTTTGTTACTGTGCCTGGCAACAGGCAATCCCTATTAAAATTAATGCAAACTAGAAAGCAAAATTCTACCTTCAAAAGCTGATTATTGTAAAATTTTTCCACAATTTTAACACTTTAATAGGTTTCCACTGTGAGCTTAACTTTACAGTTATACATTTCTAAATTATGCAGACAAATATATGAAATTTCTCATGAGGTATTTTTATTTCATTGGGTAAGAAAATTAAAACTAATGGGAATTTAAAATGAATCAGGTAATATTCAAATAAAAATTCTTTCATAGAGGATTTATAACCATTTTTTATGAATGTCTTACAGTGGAATGACTTGATCTTCATTTCCTTACAGATTTCTTTTAACTTTTGTACATGAAAACTGGCATTTTGATTTGATTCAGAATTTTGTCGTAAATCGCTATAGTTCTTGACATAAAATTTTCCACTGTATGCACTCTTCACTGATTTTTTAAAATTGTAATATGAGTCACTCTAGAACAGTGAAAATTTGGAACTTTAGGATCTTTCATAACAAAATTAACTGAATGTAGGTATTTAACAGCTGTGTGAGGACAAGGACTTTTTGGTGATCTAAGCATTAAGTGTCAGGGTAGAAATTGTCTGCTTTGTATGTTACAACTTGGAATCCTCAGGTGAGGGAATAGTTGTGCAATGAATAGAAGCTCTTATGATTTTATAAAATCCCGAAGAACTACTGAATACATTTATAAACCCACACCCGTTGTCCTGCAAGGTTTGTAAACCAGCAGGAATTCCTATGAGGCTGTAATTCCTCTCAGATGCCTGAGGGTTTGTGAAATCCATGTGTGATCTTGCTGAACTTGTAAACAGTCAGAGAGGTGCTGCAGAGTTTGTAAACTTTGGCTGGACCTTAAACAAAGTCTGGGGTTTCCCTTGCAGCTACAAAGCCTACCAGGACTTCTGAATTGTTCACAGTATTAATACTTCACCAAGAGAAATGCAATTAACCTTCTCAAAACAGCAAGATGCTCTCTAACATCACACAGATACTTGTAGAAGCAGGTTAGGACATGAAGAATCACCAAATTACAGAGTTGCCATTTATATATTAGGCTGTTGAAGAGGAAAAAAAGTCTTAAGATGCTATTCTCTTTATTGGAGTTCTCCAGACAAACTTAGCTGTACATATTGGCAAACAAAACCTCTAAAATTTTAAATAAATTGATACTATGGAAATAAAATGTTTTCCTCTCAAGAAGTAGAAGAGAAGATAATGTATTCTCAGGAGCAACTTGGTTGAAAATTAATCCAGCTGTGGTTTATCAGAGACATAAATAACCTGGAAAAAAGTCATGGTTTGCACCAGTGCATTGGTTAAAAAAGATAGTGCATCTTTTGCTACATGAGGTCCTTTAAAAATTGCTCAAAAAAACTTTATATCTTCAGCTAATATGAAGTCCTTTATAAGCTACTCAGTTTTTGTTTCTCTGAACTGAACCAAGTTCAAGCCTTTCCTCAGCCTTCATCCCTGCTAGTAGAAAACCTACGTATTTCAGTCAGCAGACAAAACATATGAGGACAAGGAGGAGAAGAGTCATCAAAAAGTGTTGGTACACTGTTGAGTGACTAAAGGGGACGAGTCCTCACACAACAGTTTCCTTCTTCCATAATTGCTTCTGCTTCTGATATAATTGACTGTATCACCTTCAGCAGATCTCTGGTAACTATTAAATTCCATTTTCCACAGACTCCAGGAAAAAAACTCAGTCAAATATTTGTTATGGTGTAACGTTCCCCCTTGAAGGTATCAGCATGTGATAAATAGAAACCCAAATATATGTTACTGAGCTTTAAAATATTATTTGAATTTCACTGATAGAAAGGCAAAACATGGGTGTACAGGAAATCTTTTTCACAAATGGAAATTCAATTTAAATAAACACTTTGCAATCTCCTCAGGTGCTAGGTAATGCTTAACGTTGAGTCTACTTAAAACCACATCATATTAAGGGTACAGTTTTTGCTTTCATCCTTTTGTATCTCTCAGCTGCTGCACCTTAGAACACCACTTTAGGGGAAGTAGGATGTTTGGATGCTGTGTGTGGAGAGCAGAGCAGTTCTTTGCAAACATCTGCCATTGCTTCTTATATGGATGAATACATAATACTTCCAAGCACACAAATCACGTTTTAGATTTAGATCTCATTTACATAATAAGTAAGAATGCAGAAAATGTTCCAGAGGGCAAGCAAACACTTTGAGCATAAAATGGAAAGAAATTTTGAGAACAGTTTCCTTGTTGGTTTCTTTAGTCTGTTTTAAACCTAAGAGACGGTTATTGCAAAAACCACTGTTGTTCTCAGTCTATATGCATGTAAAACTGGAGAGTGATGGAAACCAGAAGAAAGAACATGTTAAGATTAAATTCTCAAGCAAGTAGTGACAAACTCCTTGTCCTTGAAGCTTACATAAATAACTTTCCTGTGTTTTTTTAACCTGTTTCCCCTGCTCCCCAGCCACCCCAGCAGCGAGGCATGTCACTCTGGCGGTTCACATCCATCTCCTTTTATTGATGTCCACTTTGGTATCTGTAGAGGTCATCAATATTGCTGCCTGCGCGGCGGCCGCTGGGAGCGGCGGGGCAGCCTTGCGGGACGCGGCGTGCGGGGGGAGGCTCAGCGCGCTGCCGAGCTCGCGGTTCCAGCCAGATGCCGGTACCAGCCTGCCATAAATCTTTTAGGTGACCCAGGTGAACTCTGAGGCTCAAAGCTCACTGAAAACTGATCAGGCCTCTGTTTAGTTTAACAGGCCCTTTTCAGTGACAAGTGAAGGGTTCAACAAATGCTCAAACCAGATATATATTAGTTGAAAAACTAATGGCTTTTAAAAGAATGTTTGACAATTGTTTAGGGCTGTCTGTAGATCCATTATACTGATAAATGACCAACTTGGTCTATGCCAAACTGGAGATGGCCAGCAAAAAGCAACTTTGGTTATTATTTTTTTTCTCTCCCCTACCTCCCCATGCAGTCTCCACATCTTTGGGGGCTTCATAAGGGCCTCATGTGCTATGGTGGTCAGGAAGACTTAAGGCAGCAAAGGGTACCTCTGCAGCTTATATTTAACCTTGCAATCAAACTGAAATCAAGCAAGCCTGCAGATACCCCCAGTGACCTGCTATTGACCGCCTGAACTTCTAAGTTAGGGTCAGTTGGGGCCCAGAGTAGGAGGTCAAAAGCTGGTCAGTGCTCTTCAGCTCCAGCATGTTGAATAGAGAGACTTTATTGCCGTGATTTATGCAATTTGCACAGACAGGTTAAGGAGACCTTAAACCATGCCACAGTGCTCACTTACACTGGTTACACCATCCACTGGGAAAATAAATTCCGATTGTCCATATGAAATCTCTTGTGGATACGCCTTGAAGTATTTTACTCCCTGTACTATAAAGATTCATACCCACACTCGACCTCTGAACATGGCAAGGTTAGTGTTTCCAGATTTATTTAAACAGTGTGAACACACCAAATGAAGCACTTTACAAAGTTGATTAATTGCAAAGGCAGAATAACAACCAGTAATTTCTTTTTTTTTTTGAGAGCGGGAACAGGGGGACGGCACAGATAAACTTAAGTTGACAGTGTCAATTTGAACACAGTGAAGACTGATTTTTAACTAGGCCACAGATAACAATCTTTGGTGCTTCCTTCTCAGTTTTTACATACCTTCTTTTATTTTTTTTTACCAGAAATTCTACAGTTGTTGGAAAATTATCAGACCAATCAAAAGGAAGATTTAAAAAATTTAAGAGCTCTTATCACTTTGTAATCAGAAGACATTTTTTTCCTGGTGAAGCTTAATACAGACGAAATTAATTTTAACTTTCACACTCAAAACAGTCTCAAGGACTGTCCTAGTTGCTACCCCAGCTCTAGGTCTTTGTAGAACAGAAACTGCTAGAGTGATGTGGATTTTCTAACAGACTCATCTCTGACCACCAAACTTTTCTTTGTTGGTGATCAAAGCAAGAAATTTAAACCTAGTCATCTAAGGTGAAAGGGTAGGGTGTTTAAGCCTTTCAGAGCTACCTCTTTTTCATTGCAGTCATTCATATTTCTTTGGTGTCTGTTACCCCTGATTTAATATATCTAATTTAAGGACATATTAGTCCATAATAGGGTATAATTGTATTTGACATAACAAAGGGGAGGAAGAGGTAAAATTTGCCAAGCTGTACTGAAAAAAAATGGCTTTAGCAGATATGTAGGTGCTTATTTTCATAAGTATGTTAAGGATGAAGTTTTAACAAGCATATTCTATGGCCTAAATTATATTTACATGAAGTTCAAGAATGGCTGAGCATGAACCATTTTAATCTGTTAGGTAATTGCACAACTATTAATAAATATGTTTATAACCAGCTATAGAACAGAGCAGTCCAGGTGATTAAATAATAACTTGTTTTTATAAGAATTTATACATATTATTTTAAGTTATATACTAGTCTGTCATAAGTATAAGTATTTTGAATATTTTTAAGTCTGCCAAATATGTATTTATCTTAAATCCTGAAACAGATACACAAGACACTTTTCAAGTCAATAACACATTGCAATCACCTATAGATGTGTCTTGGTAGTGACACACTTGGTAGTGAAATATAGCAAAAGCTATCAGCTTCTTACTCTGCAACTCAGAGATTCAGGTAGACAATGCCATCCACTGATTTACACAAAAAAGGTTCTGCAAATAAGTAACAGGAGTAGAGTATGATTTCTCACCAATCTTCAGAGATAGTGTTGATAGTTGTGGTCCTCCTGTTTGAGCCTGCTGTGTGCATATGTAAAAGAAAGACAGCCAGTATTCCCAAAGCACAGAAGAGTATTTGTTTTTACTAAAAGGTTCCACAGATGACTCTGAACTTTTCTCAAACTGAAGAACAGAAGTTGGCCACGTATATTGTGGGTAATCAACTGGTACTTTTAAGAGCACTGTCATGAATCAACTGGTGGTTTCATGCTTTGCTCACTGTTTAACAGTGAGTGTCCAGGGACAGGGACAAAACTGGACAGAGACTAGTTACCAAACTACCATAAAATAGATTCTGGTAAATGAAGCTAACGAATGAGAGACCTAACCTCCTATTTCCTTGATTACATTATAAAGTAGAAATTCAGTATAACAAACTACAGCAAATAGTAACTGCCACTATTACTTTCTTTGTGAAAAGGAAACTTCCTGATAGACTGTCCACCCAAATTCCCACTGTTTTTTCAATGTTATTCTTAGCCTTCTGAGGGAGACAGCTGGAAGGAGTTGTCTTTATCTCATGGTCCAAAGCTATACCTGTTGGTTTATCATTGTGGCTTTCAGGTGATGCTCTTTAGGATTCATATTTTTCAATTTAGTACTCACCCTAAATAAAAAGGAGGAAAAAAAACCAGAAAAAGAGAAAAAGTGCACTGCTCCATTCCCCCACTTCGATTGGAGGCACAAAAGGCAAAGATCATGGCTGAGTTAAGAAATATTCTCTGGAAATAGCAATGAGATAAGAAAAATGATCAGCAACACATATATTGTGGTTGATCAACTGGTACTTTTAACAGTAAGCATACAAGAGAGAGAGTGATTCACATGCAAAGATGCTCACTGCAGAGCCCATGACAATTGACGGTACTAGTTGGCTCCCCCTCCATGTTTTCTTGACTGGAAGGAGCCCCTTTTCCCTGGAAGTGAGTCCCTTTACCCTACCCCCAGCAACAACATGAGGTGGTATAGAATAACTTCTGGGTCCCAGCCATGCTTCCTCCTGGCTACAGCAAAAATTAACCCTGTTCTGGTTGGAACCTGGACAGGTGGAAAGTTTATCCCACATTCTTAAAAAGTCTGTGGCAGAGACCTAAGAAAAGAGAACATAATTTCCAAAAGGTCTAAATTTTTTTAGCCATTTCTGCAAACTCAGGGATTTTAAACCACCAGTATAGGAGAAAATGATTTTTGGAGGTTCTGTTCAGGGAAAGCTTCAAAGCTAGTTTGAATCCTATCTGAGTTTAACCTAAAACTTGAGCTGTATTTCTCAGAGGAACGTTCTCTTTCAATGTGTTTCTAAAGCTTGACCCTAAATAGAATTTCAAATATTGCAATAATGCTGGATGAACAAACATGATGATGAAAAAAATGCCAGAATCACAGAATAAACTGAGTTGGAAGGGACCCACAAGGATCGCTGAGTCCAGCTCCTAGCCTTGCACAGTACCATCCCCAAGAGCCACACTGTGTGCCTGAGAGTTTTGTCTAAAAATTTCTTACATTCTGTCAGGCTTGGTGCTGTGATCACTTTCCTGGGAAGCCTCTTCCAGTGCCCAACCACCCTCTAGGTGAAGAACCTTTTACTAATACCTGACCTAAACCTTCCCTGACACAAGTTCCAGCCATTCCCTCGGGTCCTGTCACTGGTCACCACAGAGAAGAGATCAGTGTCTGCCCGTCCTCTTGTCATCTCAAGGAAGTTCCAGACTGCAATGAGGTCTTCTCCAGACTGAACAGACCAAGTGACCTCAGCCACTCCTCAGACGGCTTCCCCTCAAGGACCTTCACCATCTTTGCTTCCCTTATGTGGACACTCTCTAATGGCTTTATATCTTTCTTATATTGTGATGCCCATAACTGCCCCCAGCACTGGAGGTGAGGCCGCCCCAGCTCAGAGCAGAGGGGACAATCCCCTCCCTTGCCTGGCTGGCCATGCTGTCCCTGATGCCCCCAGGACACGCTTGGCCCTCCTGGCTGCCAGGGCACTGCTGGCTCATGTTCAGCTTGCCACTGACCAGGACCCCCAGGGCCCTTTCTCTGTCTCAGCTTTCCAGCATCTCATTCCCCAGTCTGTCCATACATCCAGAGTTGCCCCATCCCAGGTGCAGAATCTGGCACTTTCCCTTGTTGAACTGCATACGGTTGGTGATTGCCCGGTCCTCTGATCTCCTGAGGTCTCTCTGCAGGGCCTCCCTGCCTTCAAGGGAGTCAACAGCTCCTCCCAGATTTGTATCATCTGTGACCTTGCTCAGTATCCCTCCCAGTCCTACATCCATTTTGTTTATATTGAAGAGCACAGGGCCTAAGATGGAGCCTGGGGGAACCCCACTGGTGACAGGTCACCAGTCAGATGTCACCCCATTCACCATCACCCTTCATGCCTGACCCGTGAGCCAGTTGCTCACCCATCCCATTCTGTATTTATCCAGCTGTGGGCTGCACATTTTGTCCAGAAGGATACTGGGAGAGACACTATTGAAAGATTTATTGAAATCCAAAAAGAGTGCATCAACTGGCTTCCCTTGATCAAAGGAACCCGTAAGGTGGGTCACCTTGTCACAAAAGGAAATCAGGTTTGATAAGCAGGACATTCCTCTCATGAAGCCGTGCTGGCTGTGACTGATGACTGCATTGTCTTTCAGGTGTTTTTCAATACCTCCCTGAATAATCTTCTCCATAGCTTTCCCAGGCACTGAAGTGAGACTGACAGGCCTGCAGTTTCTGGGGTCCTTCTTCATGCCCTTCTTGAAAACTGGGACAATGTTTGCCAGCTTCCAGCAGCTGGGTCTTCTTCCGATCCGCAAGACCACTCAGAAATCATCCAGAGTGGTGTTTCTATGACGTCAGGTAGCTCCGAGGATTTTTAGATGAATCCCAATAACCCCCATAGACTTATAGGGATCCAGGTGGAGCAGCATAATGTTAGGAAAAGAATTATCTTGGATGATGGCCAGTTTGAGATCAATATAATTTTCAATACCAAAAATATGTATGATTTGGAAAATGACAATATATTCACAGCTTCAGTACAAGAAATTGGTTTCTAAACAATTGGAAAAATGAACAGAGGCACAGGTTAGATATATATATATATATATATATATATATAATTTTCTGTACAAATTGCAGCATCCTTTCCAGGGGAAGTTAATGAATTTTAATGGTCCTTAACACAGGCAATGCAAGAGCCTGACTGTTTGTAGACAGAATAGGAAAACCTAAAACCTTAAAGTTTAGGTTGAGACCTAAAGTTTAGGCTTTCAACATACTGATCTGAGTTTTACTCCATCTGAAGTTTTATTACTTCTGAGCTGGCAAGGAGTGAATGAAAATTTGGAAGAATATGTTGTGATACTTATAATTTGTATATAAAATTAAATAAAAATGATTATCAACTGACAGGAGTTAGTCCAAATGAAAAATTTCTGCCCAAGAACAAATCAAGACTAAGACTGCATGTGAATGAAGTAGGTCCAAATTGAAGTTTAATTTAATTGTAATTGTTAGCAATACAGCAATTAGTGCTGTTGTCTAGAAACATAGCACAACTTTCCTCTTTGTGTGAAGAAAGGGCAAGACCAAACGTTTTTTGGTGCTTAATGATCACTCAAGAGCAACATTTGAACTTCAAGTACCTGGTGCCTAACCCTAAAATCCAAAACTGTACCTGAAGTTCCTTTTTGGATTTATCTGCACAGTCTACGAAGAAACCCCAAGCCTGACTTGTTGACATGTTTTCTCACCTTTGACAACAGACCATGAAGATAGACTGTTAAGCATTTTGCTTATATTTTCTCTTACTTTCTTTGGAAAACAAATTCTCCATCTGCAAAATCCTAAGAGGTTTGGACTTCTGGATGTTCAACATTCTGTTCACAATGAGGAAAAAAGGTTAGTATTTTCAGTCAATTTGATGACACAGACATTACCCAATCTGGCATTCAAATGGAGTCAGCTTTCCTGTCCTTTACGAAGAAACTTGGAAACTGATTTATTCTCCATTATCATACATAATGAAGACTATTTCTTTGAGTTTCCTATATTTAGTACTTTAAATATTTTGTCACCATGACAAGATTAGAGAGTTACTCAGATTGATGAGCCCAGAGAAATCCTAAAACACTAGCAATGTGAATCATGTTCTTGAGTGGCTTCTGCAGGATACTCAAGTAACTACATTTGTAGCTACGATTTACATTCTAATGTGAAATCAGATGGCTTAGTTTTATAATCTGGAAGCACACCATGGAACAGTCAAGCACCAACTTTTGGCTTTGTAATCACAAGGAAAGTCATTGTATGGGCTTCATATATGGTGGCTTTATCCTACCACAAATGAAGAAATCTGTAATATCAAATGAAGGTATTTAGCTTATTTCCATGAGGCTAACTAAAAGTTGCATTCAAAAGAAACTCATGAGAAATCAGGTTACAAAGAAAAATAATATCTTCTCTTAAATGGAGCAAGAAACCTTGTTTAAGGTCAAAACTGAGGTCATAAA
The DNA here is from genome assembly GCA_013397915.1 of Daphoenositta chrysoptera. Taxonomy (NCBI): domain Eukaryota; kingdom Metazoa; phylum Chordata; class Aves; order Passeriformes; genus Daphoenositta; species Daphoenositta chrysoptera. Next base: position 914,586 of record VZRO01007582.1, on the reverse strand, counting down.
GAGGCTAATATGGGCTTAGCATGCAGTGCAGCTGCTGTATGCTGTATTTAGTCTGTGAATAAAAAGGAAGCTTTTGTTTCCACTACTTTCACTCCCTGCATGTTCCTAAGTAATTTCTTCACTCTGCTACTTAAACTTATGTATATTTCTGTGTCAATTAACTCTAACATATATATATTTGGCAGCCAGATATTTACTTTAAAATATATGATTTCAGAAATAAACAGTATGATACAGTTTTAATAGGATGAATCTCTTGAAAAATTATAATTCTAAATGCATGTGCTCTTACAGTGGCAAACCCATTTCTTTTCGGTTGCTAAGATCAGTGTCTTCTGTCATGTGTTAGAATGGCATAAAATTCTTTATAGAGAAGGAATCAAAACCAGACCAGGTTCTGACTTATTTTAGAACAGAGGATCTAAGAAAACAAGCACGGTTTTGTAAGGAGCTAAATTGAGAAGAAATCAAATAAATAAGCCCTCCTCAGTGCTATCTTCCTTTCTGACTCCACAATGACCAATCAGAGAACAAGGCAATAAAGGCTTTTTTTGCAATGAACTCCAGGAAAAAATTGAAAAGGACATATTCCAGAGATGAATAGAGAAGATTGCCCAGATTAAATCCACCAAACGGAACCATGGAAAACTAATTTCATAATTCAGAGGCTACTGAGTGTATTTTACCTTAGGGAAGTGCACTTCTACTCATTTTCAGTAACTCTGTAGTCCATTTCAGCCTCTATGCTTGAAAATTAACAGCACTTTAACAGTACTATTGCCTGTACAAGTGCAACTGTCTATTTAGAATTAGGCCAATAAATATTGGTGGGGATAATTGATGCTGCATTTGAACTGTAAAAGGATAGAACTGAAAGTACTAACTGATGTTTGCATTTGTGCTCGGTGAACAGAGCTTGGTTGCCTTCTGCACCATTCACATTACAAAGCACAGCTGATCACAAAGATCGTTTTGATAAAATGTTGTAGCAAAGGTTAAATCAAACCATTTCAGCAGAAATATATCACATCTATATAAATAAATACAATGGCAATGCTTAATAGAATACATATAATTGTCCTTTGGTAATTATATTTTTTTTGAAAGCTCATCCCTCACAATTTCTTATTATTCCAATCTTAAGTGTCACCTTTTGTCTCCACATGCTTTTCAAATTGTCATCTTGAACAGCAAGATTTTGAAAGCCAGCTATGCGCTGGAGGAGAGTTGGCTTTTCATTTCTTCTATGTTTTCCATTAATTTTACTTTTTAACCTTTTTTGTGAATCAGAAAGTTTGTGAATTCCTCTGTGTGTTGTACATCACAGGAGGAAATAGTTTGCTCACACCCAGTCTTGTACTTCATTAGGTGAGACAATCTGGTTGGTCAGAGAAGGAGGACCTTATGCAACGATCATATCGTCTCCTGCATTATTTTACTCAGACTTACTCTTTGCAAACTTGATTTGGCCAAGATGCATCAACGTAAAAAGCCAGACAATTCAGCCCAAGAAGGTCTTTTAAGTGAAATGTACAGAACACTCTGAGGAAATGCTGTCCTCATGGGGCAACATTCAGGGTGCATTAAAGAAAAAAAGGCAATGGACTCTGTCTCTGTGAGCAGCTGTATGCCTGACATCCTTTGTGACTTTTATAGATAAGTGATGCATAAAACACCCATTCAATTCCATAATTTCAATTATCTAAAGCTTGATAAATGACTGCTAAAGATGGTGTCCTTCTCTCTGTGGGAACAACACTTAAAATGTCTGGAAGTTATATCAAATTAAAAAACATGCTGCAGCTGTTAAATAAGGGTCTCCTCCACTGGCTCTGAATATGATGTCCATATATCAAAGACCTCTGACATTGCCTGTCACTCAATCTGGACACAGGGAATATGGGATTCCAGGCAGATGAGAGCTGAAACTGAAGCTCCAAACCCCTTCCTTATGCAAGTGATTAGGTGCAGCTGTTTTGCTTCACATTTCGGAACACTTGAACTCTGCAATCTGCCACGTTTTTACAGGACTGCATGTGCAGAGGGTAAAAAAAGGTATCATGCCCTGGCTAGGCAGCAGATGTGGTGATAAAGAAAAGTCTACATTAAGAGAAAAAATAAATGAGAAAAAGATTTGAAAAAAGCACAAATTGAGAGGCAAGACAAAGAAATTAAAGGAGGCTATCAGAACAAGCAGAGGACATTAGTTTGTTTTCCTAAGATACAGGAAGTTAATTCTAAAAAGAGTTTCCTGAAATGTTATAAAACAAAAAAATTTACTCTTTAAAAACATCTTTGCACTTCTAAATCTGCCCAAAGGTAAAAAGTTTCTAGAAACTCTAATGCCACCTCTCTACATTTGCCCATTTTCTATAATAAAATATCTTAATCAACAATATTGTGGGAGGAAAACTTCAGCTCAGATCAAAAATACATAAATGCTAGCCTACAGAGGAGAAATTGTATGAAAAAGCCAACATTTTTGCCAACTCTCTTAGAGATCTTAACTTTCCTAGCTCCAGGTCTGTATTGTAAAAGGAATTTCTCAGAGAAACCTATTTTATAAGTTGATGATACCCTTTTATTCTTCATATTTGGTCAAATAGCTATTTAAAGCCTAATCCTACTGCACAGAAACCTATGGGACATTTTTCCATTGGTTCCTAGAAGACCAGGATCAGTGTTTTCAGCAACAGCCTCTAATTGATGCTACAGGACAAATGATGGCAGGACAGCTTTTTTAAAAAAAATGTATTAAATCAGAAGGATACTCAATGAAGGAATATAGAAATTCAATGTAAAAAGCATCTGAAATGTAGTTAGAAAAAACCTATATTTGCAAACACTGACATAAGAGGGATTAGTATGAAGGAATTAAAGAAAAGTTTACTGTCTCTACTGTTCACCAGTAGAGAGCTGAAGTCAATAAGAACTCTGGTTTCTTTCTGTTGGCTTTTTATGACTTCAAGATGTTTGAGTGGAGGGGCTTCTCTGATTCACCGTGCAATACAAAGAAAAAAATTATAATGGACACTCAGACTGTCCTGGATGTCCTCATCAAGAAGCATTTCACAATGCAGAAGCCTCTGCCTCCTGGGACAGCAAACTATCTGAGAAACAGTGATTCTTTGACTAGGGTGAATTCTCTCCATCATGAGAGCTGCAGCATGGCTGGAAATAGAGTTTATTTAAATGAGCTTCTCATTTGCAGAAAAGCTTTACTGGGAATTAAAACCTGGATGCTTTATCTTCACTGCTGCAAAGTTGTGGGACTTTTTCACCCTTCAGAGCAGCAGATACTGTCTATACCTGTAAGTAATAACAACTGTCACACTCATTTTTACCTGAAGCAAGAATTGTGTGTGGGAGAGGATAGATTTCATCTGCTGTGGTTTAGAAGTTGTGATTGCTGAGCCCTCCTTCCACTCACACATTTTGCTGCTTGAAAAGAAAGCCCTAAGGGTTTCCTACATCAGAAAGTAAAGCTGACCTCTTTTCCTTCCAAATAACAAAAAGGTAAGTGTTTTCTTATTCCTCAATTATAACAAGGTTTCAAAACAGGTTAACACCTACTGCTGGCTACGGGAGAAAAACAAAAAGGGCAAGGGGCAAGTGTGATATGGGTAAAGCGCTTGTCTTGTGAATAAAAGGAGAGTTTTATCTCTTTTCTCATCCTTTTGGAGGCTCATTTGGGAGGAAGATGTTCTAAAAAAATTTTGTCATACTTTATACCTTTCTTGCAACCCTACATGTAAGCATAAAATTAGAGCAACACATGCTCTGATGTCATGATCATGATAGGTTCAAAAATGATCTGAAATCATGACCAAAGAAGACAAAAAGAAAATGGTGGAGATTTTAAAATGTTTCTTTTCCAAGTGATCCCCCTGGTTTTAAAACAAACTTGATTTGAAGGAATGGGGAGAGGAAAATAAACAGAGGAAAGCAAAGAGGAAGGGAAGGGAAGGGANGAGCTTTGGAAAACTCCTTGTGCCTTGGCATTCCAGTGTCTGGGAAGGAAGAGGGAAAAGAAAGGAAAAGAAAGGAAAAGAAAGGAAAAGAAAGGAAAAGAAAGGTTTGGGAAGGGAAGAGGGAAGGGAAAATGGAAGGGAAAATGGAAGGGAAAAGGGAAGGGAAAAGGGAAGGGAAAAGGGAAGGGAAAAGGGAAGGGAAGGGAAAAGGGAAGGCAAAGGGGAAGGGAAAAGCAAAGGGGAAGGGGAAGGCAAAGGGGAAGGAAAAGGGGAAAGGGGAAAGGGAAAGAGAAGGGAGGGGGGAAGGGGAAGGGGGAAAGGGAAAGAGAAGGGGAAGGGGGAGGACAATAAGTCTGCTGGTGGGACAGGACAGAATAATCTTAATTGGTTGTAGGCCAAAAGGGTAGCATATGGAAAAGAGGTCCTGTAAAATCCAATCTTATAAGATCAGACCTAGGAATAATTTTGTGCTCCATTGAGAAAAAAAAATTGAAAAAGAAATTATTCAAATTATCCAGAATTGTCAAGAAAATTTAAATTTGGTGTTAAAACATCCTCATCAAAGAAAATGATACCCTAAAACTGGTAAGCCATTTCATCAGTTTCATATTGCATTGAAATTTCTCAGACAGGGTAAGAAGCAGAAGTTGTCATTCTATAAGGTACACAATTGGAGAGGAAAGAGGTGATATACTGACAGCACCAAGCCAAACATGGTCTTGGATAGAGGTAAAAATGGTGAAAACTGATCTGTTGATAGAGAGGAAAGAAGAAAAATACTAGGAGAAAGATTTCAATATAAAGATGAAAACCAAGAGACTAGAAATTGAAACTTTGATGGTGACAAAACAAATACAGAAAATACGTGGGTGGCTGCAGACCTTTGACCATGTAACACTGCAGAAGTCTGAGGTAGCTCCAAGGCAAATTTCTGAAGATCTTTGAGGAATGACAGTTTCTTCACAGCATTGTATATGGCTTTCCTGGAAAGGCGCTGTAGATCTATGATTCATATCTAAAAAAATGTAAGAATAGGACAGGAACATGAAAAAGGTTTATAAAATTACTGGAAGACACAACGACATCTGATCTCTGCTGACGTAATGTTCTCACACACTTTGTGGAATCAGCTATTACTTTTACGCTGGAGGGGAGAATTTCTTGGACAGAACCCTTTAAATAGAGTAACAGAAAATTGTGAAAGCTGCAAAAAAACTCTTCTCATGGACGAAAGTATAGTGAGAAGGCAGTAAAGAAGGAGATGAATCATGGGTATGAAATGTTCATCGTTGTGGTGTAGGACGCTCTAAAATGGTGACTCAGGCCCCAGCAGAGCCTTGAAATGAGGTTGTCAGTTCTGTAGGGCTTGTTTAGCTTCAGGACTTGTTATAAAATATCACACTGAAGTTTTCTTTCCCATGGATGGTCTGAAAAATTCTCAGTGTTGACTTGGAAAAGTAATTTTAACATTTCTACCTCTTATAATTCAGCTGAGAATTGGAGATGCATGCAGACAGAGAGGAGAAGAGTGTCTAAGTTAGAAACAAATGCTCCACTTTTTTTCAAAACCACTTGATTCATCTTTCTTTTATTACAAGACCTTCCTTCCTTTCTCTTTTCTCTGTTCCTAAATTTTTTGTTTTTCTCAACTGTTTCTTCCTCCTTTCTATTTTTATTTATACTAGCAAACCGCCTTTTTAAAACTCCTTTTTTATAAATTTTCCACTATTTTTTTCTTAACCCTACATTGGTAGATACCTTTCCACTTTGCTCTTCTCCACCTTCCCTAACTCTCCTTTATTGCACTTTTCCCCTTTATTTCTCTTTTATTTTCTTTACTTTTTCACTACATTATCCATGCCAGAACTTCAGCAAAAGATCAAAAGGGAAAACCCAGTACATAAATTAGAGATTTGACTGCAGTTCAAGTGTAACTAAATAAAAATGCTTTTGCATTAGCTACAGTTACTAACAGCATTTAATAGTTGGCAATCTGTGGATTTTACTAGGTGAAAAACTTAGGTAGTCATGACAGACAGCATAGTAAAAATTGCCTTTCCTCATACAAGCTTGTCCAAAGTAGCACATCTCTTCTAGGCTTTTTTTCCTTCATTAATATGAAGTGAAAACTTTAAAAACGCTTACTGCAAAATATTGCTTGAGACATAAGTTAACTAAATTTGTATTATTCTTTCCTAGCTCCTCAATGAATATAATATCTTTTCACTTTCTGCTGTGAAAAGGCAGAAGTGAGAACATTTACTGATTAGAGAATTAATACTGTTCTATACAGCTTGTTTTAAAGGATGTAATCACCCACATGTTGCGGCTGTCACTAGAAATGCAATACTGTACAAGTTCACACTCCAGTATTAGATATGCCACAGAGATATAGTATATCTGCCTGAAAAAATTATTCTAACATATCTTAATTTTGCTCAATAATCCCATTTTATAAGCTTTGGATTAACTAGTATTTAGTGTTTGGCAATTAAAAGATTGTAGCCCACCATCCACTGAAGTTAATTACCTGTAGATTGTGCTGGTCACTTTTGGTAGGTTTTTACTATGTTCAGGACACAGTATTTTTCTAATTTCTTAACAGGCTACATTTATAAATGGAACTACAGGAAGCCTGTTATTGTGTGTATTACAGAAGAATAATATGACAGCAATCTTACTAAAGGCTGTTATGAACAACATTAAGTGTGGGCTATATTTAAGATGTCACTGTAGTACTCTGATTTACACCAGCTGAGGATTATGACAGGTATTAGATCACAAGGAATGGTAACTCCTTTAGATGCATCAAATCCTTTAACATATAGAATATTGGTATAAAGTATATCTGTTTTAAAAAACAATGTTTCTGAGAACAGTAAGGTAAGAATAACTGAAGATTGTACTACTTACTCTGTACTTATCTTCATGTAGAACTCAGTTTCGTCCGGTACAGAAGGACCAGTTGTGAGGTCTTAAAGGCATTCCATTAGTGCAAAATGAAGTCTGAGAATAAAATGAAAATTAAAATTTATCACTCTTGTAGCTTTCTGTGTGCTTCTCTGTGTTCTCTGTGTCTCTGTGAAAAAATATTTCCTGAAGAAGTATTGTTCCATCTATACTTGACTATTTTTCTCTGCTAGGCCAGCATGGTTTACAAACATTAGCCCTTTGGCAATATGTCACATGAGCCATTCACAGAAATACAGGATGATAATGGAAACTGAATCTACAAATCTTTCAAGGTCAGCGGGGAAGAAGCTAGTCTGATTTAATATACTACAGCTGACCAAATTACAGGTTTTGATGCATACATGGTTTTGAACCAGAATATGTGCAATCCATGATGTCACTGCACTGCTCGCTTGGCAACAGCCTGGTGTTTGACTGGGAACAGACACTGGTCCTTTCCTGTGATACAGCTGTAGTGTCCCTGGGAAGCACCTCACTGCTGTGAGCACCTTTGCATGTTCCCTTCTCCAGAAGTCTTCTAAATATAGAACATTCAGCTTTTATGGCTCTCAACTTCCAGTGGGTGCTGCAGGAATAAATGTGCTTGTTTTTGTTTTTTTTTTTTGTTTTTGTTTTTGTTTTTTTTTAACTAATATACACAGTTGAAAAGAAACAAATTAAGACATTTCTATGCATCTTTAGGAGTTTGTTGTGTTATGCAGTTCTTTACAATGACAATGTCAAGTTTTCACTTGTTAGTTTGATCCAAAATTGCAATGTGTGAATCCATAGAAGTACGGCTATTGAAGCAAGGATGTTGAAAGAGATAGTACAATAAAACAGTTACAAAAGATCAGTGAAAATAATAGCTGCAGAACTGGTATTTTTATTTGTGATTTTGAAAAACTTGGAGTGAAAGCGTGTCTTCACTTTCTTCTCTTGTAGCTGAATCTTGAACTAGATGTAGTCATGTGTGATGTCTTGTTGTATGTTGCTTAGAAAAGAACCTCTCAATCTCTTAAACAAGTCTTTTTAAGCTGTCAGAAGGGGCTCATTCAAATGCAAGTTCTGCACATGTACCCAGCCAAGCAGAACCAGAGATAATATGGGAACAGCAGCTTCACCTACTGGATGCAAAGGTCCAGAAACAGACTCAAGGTCACATATTAGATAGTCAGATGCCAATTCTTTGTCTTCTGTTTTTATCTGTATGTATGATACATTTTGAGTCTCAACCTCTCAACAGTTAACATACCTTCATCTGTAACACCTCCTGTCTCATCAGCACAGGGAAAACTAGATCTCATCATGCCTTCTGCTGAGCCATGGTCACTGGACTCGCCAGGCTAAGCTCAGGTGAAGACCTTCCACCATGACAAGCAGAAAAATACCTTCTTTGGGTAGGTGCAGAAAACTTACCTTAAAACAACAAAGAAAGGCAAAGCGTGTAATGTGCCCAGCTTCTCTAGGCTGGAGCATTTCTATTAATTCTATTAAAACAGGGTTAAAACAGGAACAGGTTTCTGGTGCCAAGGGCTACTGCTAGTGCTATTGGTAATTGAGACATGCGTAGAAACACCTACTTGTAGAGCTGGATCTTGTGTTTAGAAGTGAAGAAAATTATTGTGACTACAGGCTGGATCAACCCCACTTTCAGAATATAAACCTCTTTTCCATGATTTACTAAAATCCCGAGGCAAAAATATTCAATTACACAATTGACAATTATATTCTGTCTTTGTTAAAATTTAAAAATGTGTACACAAGGAATTTGTAAAGGAGACATGCCTAAAAAGTCCTTTTCTAGTAGTATTTTGTCTGCAAATGAGGTGAACCTGTTTTCATGTACAGTGTGATTAATTTTTTAATAAAAATATTAAATATTTTTTAATACTTGCTAAGGGATACAGCTAACATGTCTTGAATGGTTTTGTTGTTTTTATACAAGTAGCATTGGCATATAGTTTCATGTTATTGTTGTCTTGCATTAAGTGACTACATCAGTGGACAAAGGAAGAGCAACAAATTGCATTTATCTGGATTCCTGTTAAGTCTTTGACACAGACCCCCACAACATTGTTCTGTCTAAACTGAAGAGAGATGGATTCAATAGGTGGACTACTAGATAAGAAATTTGTTGGATGGTCACATCCAAGAGGTAGTTTTTAACAGCTCAGAGTCCCAATGAACATCAGTGACAAGTGGTATCCCTCAGTTCTCCGTAGCACTGGTCCATGCTGGGACCAGTGCTATTTAACATCTTCATTAATGACATCGACAGAGGGATCAAATGCACCCTCATCAAATTTGCAGATGACACCAAGCTGAGGGGTGCCGCTCCTGAAAGATGGGATGCCATCCAGAGGGATCTGAACAAGCTTAAAATGTGGCCCATGAGAATATCATAAAGATTAATAAGACCAAGTGCAAGGTGCTGCACCTGGGTTGGGGCAACTCCAAATATCAACACAGGCTGGGGGATGAACAGGTTGTGAGCAACCCTGCCCAGACGGACTTGGGGGTGCTGGTGGGTGGAGGCTGGACATGACCCAGCCATGTGCATTTGCAGCCCAGAAAGCCAAATGTGTCCTGGGCTGCAACTAGAGTAGCAGGTGAGGGGGAGAGGATTCTAACACTTTAATCCGCTCTCATGAGACCTCACCCAGGTACTATATCCTGCTCTGGCATTCCCAATATAAGAAGGATATCAACATCCCTTCAAGATGGAGGGAATGAGTCCAGAGGAGGCCACCAAGATCATGAGAGGGATGGATCATTTCTCCTAAGAGCAAAGTCTAAGAGAATAAGGTTTGTTCATCCTGGAAAAGAGGCTTCCGGGTACCTACTGTGGCCTTCCAGTACCTGAAGGAAGCCTATACAACAGATGGAGACAGACCATTTACAAGGACATTGTAGTGACAGGGCAAGGGGGAATGGCTTCAAGATGAAAGAGGTTATGTTTAGATTAAATATTAGGATAAATTTTTTACAATGAAAGTGGTGAGACACTGGAATAGGTTGCCCAGAGGGGTGGTAGGTGCTTCAACCCTGGAAGCCTTCAAGTCAGGTTAAATGGGGGTCTGAGCAGCCTGATCAAGTGAAAGGTGTCTCCGCCCGTGGCAGAGAGGATGGAATTAGATAAATTTTAAGATCCTTCCTTCAAAAGTCCCTCTCCAGCTCTCCCACAGCCCCTTTTAGGTACTGAAAGCTGCTTTAAGGGCTGTCCAGAGCCCCAGGTCTCTTAGTCTGTCTTCAGAGCAGAAATGGCTCCAGCCCTCTGATTGTCTTCATGGCCTTCTCCGGACTCCAGCGGTTCCACTTCCTTCTTATGTCAGGAGCTCCAGAGCTGCACATAGTACTCAAGGTTGGGATTTACAAGAGCAGATTAGAGGGAGAATTACCTTCCTCACCCTTCTGGCCATGTTGATTTTGGTGCAGACTAGGACACAGTTTGTTCTGGGCTGCAACATCACATCGCTAGGTTGTGTTGAGGTTCTAATCCAGCAACACTCACAAGACCTTCTCCTCAGAACAGCTTTTAATCCATTCTTCATCCAACCTGTATTTGTGCTTGGGATTTCCTTGACCCATATGTAGGACCTTGCACTTGGCCTTGTTGGACTTCATAAGCTTCACACAGGCCCAGCTCTCAAGACTGTCAAGTTTCTTTTTAAGGAGACCATACAGCCACTCCTTATACTTTGAGTGATCTATCAAATTTATTCCTCACCATTTTAGAGACAAAGATGTAATGCAGGACAGTGTCAAGTGCTTTGCACAAGTCCAGGCAGAAGATAGCAGTTGCTATTCCCTCATCCACCAGTGCTGACTCCCTGTTGTAGAATGTATCATGCTTATTACACAAGTATTAACACATTTAGCAGTACAAATTCTACAGTTCTCTAATTTTGACAGTAGTCAAAATACTCAGTCCTTTTTTTGCTGGGACAGTCTCTGATGGGGATTTTATTTTAGTGCTTATTACACTACCTTAGGACCAGTGCATGGTTTTTTCTTAATGAAAGCCACATATTTGCAAATGGACATTTAGGACCTTAAAACTGGCAATGAATACATTCAAGATATGAGTTGGAAACAAAGAAAAAGTTAACGTATTGCTAAGTCCCACAAACCAAGATCCTGAAGATTCAAGAAATCTAGAAGAAGACACATAGTAAACATCTCCTGAAAATATGAATAGTAGTATTTCATAGAAACTACTAGGAAGGTATCAGTTTGCCTCTGACTGAGCTCAGTAGGTGAAGGCAAGTCAAGATCCTAATAACAGTATGGCACTTTTTCTGAGAAAGGAGGGTGGATGTGGCTGTGCTGCTTTTCAGCATCATTAGATTTGCAATGGTTGGTTTAGCCTGGTTAACTGTTTCAATAATGCTGTACTAGTTAATGGTTTCCCAGACAGGTTTCCATGGTTTCCCACCCCATCCCACACCTCTACTGAATACATTCACTTGTACTGGAAAGGAAGTGTGAGCTGGAATGTGTGTTGCTACCAGCCCTGGGGCTGTGTTATTTCTCGTACATAAGTCTCTCCAGTCCAGCAAGTTAGCACAGGAAACTTAAGAGAGTCTTTCCTTTTTAAGAGACAAAAAATCATGTCAACTTAATGGAATTTTTTTAGTTAATAGTAGGGTTTCTTCCAAAATAATTATATTATGGATTTCTTTACATGATGCACAATGGAAATGAGAAGGAGGACTTCAGTCCCTGGAAAGCTAGCATTTCTAGATGCAATTGTTTTCCCCATTTTGTTCATACTTCAGAGACAATACACTGCAAATACATCTAACCTACCCTATTATCAGAGCTCCAGCTGTATCTGGACAATGCTCTCAGGCTCATGGTGTGATTCTTGGGGTGTTCTATGCAGGGTCAGCAGCTGGACCTGATGATCCTGATGGACTCCTTTCAACTCATACATTCCATGACTCTGATTCTAAGTAATGCACTCCAGCTCTCTTGTTTCTTGAGGAACAAGTAGTGTCCTGAGATAGCAATGTAACAGAGAAAAGCATGCTAATCCTGTGCCACACAAAATTAAATATTCAGAAGATTCTTGTGTTTGTTGTGCTCTTAATTACAAGCCTTGGAGAAAAGGGTCATGTATCATCCATAGAACTTTGAGGGTAACTTAGTTGGTTTATTAATCCTATTGTAGTATCAGATCATAAACATTATTTGAATGATTTGGTAATGTGATTTGGTAATGTTCTGATTAATGCACGAACAGAAAACACAGATTAACTGTACCATAAATTGCAATACACTGATTCCTCACTTTAGCTTTAGCAACTAAATCACAAGCAGTTTCAATTATTTCATGTTTGGCAGTCATTCTTTCCAATGGAACAATAAGCATTAACACAATAATCTGAAAGACGCTTATAAAAACATGGTTGACATAAATTCTTTCTATTAAGAAATATTTGACATTACAATGGCATTTTTGTTTTAACCATACTAACTTCTGCAATTAAAAGATCTTGATCTGAACACCTTTAAAAATACTTTCAATGTTTTCATGGTCTACTAATATATCAGATCATTTTTAGTCCAATAGTGTTATTTCGATAGAAATACCTGAAAAATAATGGGCAGAAGGGATTAACGAGCACTGATGAGAATGAGCTCTTCTGAATTAAGCAGTGCTTTTAATTGGAGACACCTAGTAGAATGATGTAATTGGTGCTGCTTCTAATAATGTCTTGGCTTCATACAGAACCCCTCACTTGGAGATTCCCAAACGCTTTGAAGAATCCGTAAATATCATACTTATATTTTGCAGGTCATCAATGGCGAGACTGAAGCCATTCAGTGTAAAGCTGAGAAACAAATTGACCAAAGGAAAAAAAAGAATCTGTGTAACAGTTGGGATTAAAAGTTCCCATCTTTTTCGTCCATCCTACAAAACCCAGAATCCTTAAATAAATGGAAGTAGTATGCTTTTTTCTTCATTTCTACTATGTATATTTTAGTTCAGCTTGGTCTGCTATTCCATCCCTTATACTAAACACGTTAAACTTGCAACAGTGTCTTGTGCATGCTAACTTATGAATGGAGTGTCTGGATAACTGGCTTAACTCTTTTACATTGCCTTGATGAAAAGCTATATAAAATCAATAGACACACTGTGCAGGTTTTACAGTGGAAGATATGTGTCTCACACACCCTCTTGCCCCCACAAAACTGAAAGTGGGTAGTTGTCCTTGAGAAGAAACTTCCACCTACAGTGGGACCATAGCTTGTTGGAAAGGGTAGCCATTTATCACAGCCCTAAATGAAAGCATTCCTTGGACACAAATGTCTTTTTCTTCCTTTGTCTGATTACTGAGGGGAAAAGTGAGAAGGAAATGTCAAAACAGTGAAACAGTGGTGTCTAGAGAGCAGTCACTTTGGAGCTCAACCAGCTTTTGTGAAGGCCTGGATGATTTGTCAAATGGTTGTGGCATAAGTCAAGCCCTGAGGTTGAAAGGTCTTGACCTAAGGAGTGTTGAAATCAGGCAGTATAAGCAAGAGGGCTGCTAGAAGTTTCAGCTGTAGTGGAGATGAACAATGATGGGTGCTGGACAAAACAAAACCTAATCTGCATAATTCAGGTAAGGAATTTTATTGAATCTGACAAGTATGTGACAGGCTGAGAAAGAGAAAAGAACATGCTCTTGCTGGGAACCTTCAAAGCTCTTGTTAAGGTATGTGGAAATAAATGACAGCTAATCTCTTTACTAAAAAAACTGTAAACAATACCATTTTACATAGGGCTCACCCATGACCTTTTCATAGATCAGGCTATCCACTTTCAGGCCAGGCCACAGAACTTATCACAAACAATGCAGTGAATTCATATTGTGCGAGAAGAGTTTTACTTCTCCCAGCTGCTTCACATAGAGTTGCTACTTGCTTTGGCAGGTATGGTTCAGCAGAAAGACTATCACTTAAATCTGGTGCATAGCCCCTCCTGGCAAATAGAAAAATAACATGGAGACTTTTCAATATAATTTTTGGTTTTGTTTTTGTTTGATTGTTTGTTTTGTTTTAGATTTTTTTTTTTTTTTACAGTTTTGGCTGGCACAGATCATACTGCAACTACAAATCTCAAGATAAAATGTCATAAGGTGATAAGACAACTTTTCTATACTGAGACCTGATGATATCCTTAAAGTGACCAAGACTACTAAAATCCTTCATTAATCTTGACATGTCAAATTTCCCAGATTAAAAAAAAAAAAAAACAAAACCAAACCATTTCCCTCTCTTTTAAGTTTTCTCTAGGTAAACAGTAGTGTTTACGGAAAATATATAATTTGTGCTTTCAAAATACACATAAAATCCTGACCACCAGCTTTAGAGAATAAAATCTTTGTATTCAACTTTATTCCAAAAGCAGTAAGACAAATGTAACCTTAATGCACATACAAAACCCAGAAGCAATGGTTGAAAATGAAATTTAGCCTTTGTATGATGCCTAATCTGCTCCAATAAAATAAAAAACGACCTTGCAAGCAAGCAAGAGCTTTCTTTTTGTGAATATCTGTATTCTTGAGAGATCTTTCTTAATACTGAACTCTCTACAAACTGTAGAACTTGATATCTATATAAAGAGGTTTATTGCCAGATACAGACCTCTAAGCCTGACAAAAAACCAATTTGTTGTACAGGCTGCTGAATGATTGGAAGGGAGGCTCAAAATCTAGACAAACATAGTGCAAATGTGACTTTCAAGAGCAGAAATTCAACTCTAAAACTCTTCAAATAAATACAAAAACAAAGATTATACTGACTTTGTTGAGCATGAGTCACGAAATCCCTAAGCACTTCCCTGGATTACTGGCACAGTGATTTCCGCAGTGTATAGCACACATGTATGTTTTTTACCAATCTGTGGATCTCTCAATCTAATGGGAAGCGGTTAAGAGTCCTTGCTGGATCAGCAGTGGATCTTAGTTTTATAAGCAGTCAATGCATAATTCACAAGGCTTAATGAAGATTCCAATTCATGACAGCCAACTGGCTCCGTAGGTCACACCTCCCGGTCTCATATAAATAAAGAATGAGATACTGGAAAGCATACCAGCTGAACCTTACTGAGTGCCAAAACTATGCATATTAATGAAGCACAATAAAAGATATACTTGACTCTCAGGAAGTGCTTCTATTGTTTTCCAGCTTTAGAGACAGAGAGGAAAGGTTTTGTGGTGCACCTTTGAATATACCACACCAAGCGCAGTGTGATGCTTCCCCTCAAGGCAAAGAGGCAATCAGATTGTGGCAATGGCATTTCATATCCAGCCTCATCAGGTCTATGAAATCCTCTGTCATTCCCACCCCAACAGTGAAATCCACGCTGGAAATATCCCCACCTTCCTCTGCAAGTCTCCATTTGGTAACTAGGAAGTGCTTCAGCAGTGCTGTTCTTTTATGTGCTCTGTTTAGTCCTTGGAACAGGATGAATGGTAGCTTAGATGAATGCATTTGTGCCATTTTACTTGGCCCCAGACAATGTTTCCTCACTACCATGACATCTGAACAGAAGGAGAAAACATCTCCCTTTTGTGGCAAGCTAATTTAATTTGTACCTTCCACCTAGGGGTAAATATGTTTGTCTGTCTTTTTAAGCTGTCTTTGCCCACTTTCTTTTCTCACGGGAAACCCTGCTGAGTCAAAAGCAGGATATTGCTTAGTACTCTAACTTTATTTTAAAGTAATTTAATTTTAAGCATGCTTACACCCACCCTAAAGTGAAGCAACTGTAGGAGCTTCACTGGGACAGCCTTAATGACTTTTGCAGGTCTCTAGTGCCAGAGACATCAAGGGCTGGTTGTTATGGAGGTATTTGCCTTTTAAAATAAATGCTTTAAAACAAGACCTCTCTTTTGCAGTTTCCACAATGTTTCCACAAAGATGTGCTTCTTTATTTTCAAAAATCTGACAGTTTTGCACATTGACCTACCACCTTTAAAAACCAGCATTATGAACACTGACCTTTGCTTTTAGTTGATCTGGTATTATATGCGATTTGACTTCTTTTTGTCTGAAAATGCTGTAAAAAGGATTTAAAATAAACAATGAATGCATCTCTTCATGACAAATAGCAGTGAAATATGACTCAGACGAGTTAGAATTTGCAACTTCACCATTTATATGTGACTTCTTTAAACTGACAAACATAAAAAGTTAAGAGCATTATTTAATCCGGTACTGGAAATGTTCTATAATTAAAAAAGCAATATAAGATAGAGAGTGTGAAAAGAAAACTGAAATCATAAAGCCTCATTTAAAACCCATTTTTCTTATAGTAGCATCACAACTTCTTTTATTTAAACTTAATTATTTCATACTAATTTGGCAATGACACATACAAGAACTTATGAGTTAAGCACATTCTTGCAATTTCTTTCCTTAAAAATAACCCTTTTTAGTTATTACCAGGTAAATATTATTTATCCTGTCAGAAAAGAAAGAGAAAATGTATAACACTTAAAATGATAAAGAGTATATTTTAATATATACAATAATAAATATCCCGATACTGATTTTATCTGCAGTTACCAGTTATTTGCTATTTGCAAATATATAATATTATATCAATGTTTTTTCCCAATAATTTTGCACTTTGTGTTCTGACCAGAAATGTGCATTTCTGTCACATTCAAAACCCAAAGTGTTCAACACTTCAATCTATAAAATGCATTTCTAAAATCTGCAGTAATAAATATCCCAGAAAGTGTGACTTTGTCTGCAGTTACCAGTTACTTGTCCTTTGCATAATATTTTATCAGTGCATTTCTGCAATGATTTGCACTCTGTATTCTGGTCAGAATTATGCATTTATCATCAGCAAATCACAAGGAAACAAGTCTTGGAATCAGTCACAATATTCAGAAAGATTATCATGGTGGTAATTGCAGTTTTGCTAAGAAAACTTTCCTCCATTCTGTTTATATTGCCTTGATGGTTTGTTTTTTAAACAAGCTGCATTTGTCAGGAAATGGAAGTAGCTCTCTTTTTCAAACTTATGATTTGGAGTCTAAATATGCAATGCCATGGCAAACAAATAGCAGCCAATGTGTGCTCCAGAGAAAAAGGAGAAAGTGCAAGCACAACGCCTGCCCCAGTCTACTCAGCATGTAAAACACACAAGATACGAAATGAACAAAATGGCTTTCTCTGCCTGTGTGGATGATTGTTCAACCAGAAGCCAGCACTCCCATTAGCCCTGTAAGATTTTACATCAGCTCTGATGATAAAGGGAGTATTTCCTGGCATGGGATTTTAGAATGGATTGGTATGGAACTTAAAGATCACCTGCTTCCAACCCGTCTGCGGCGGGCAGCGGTGTCCCCGAGCAGATGAGAATCAGGATGCAGAGCTGAAGGGCAGGTGGTGAACAGGTGCCTGTGATGGTTCACCAGAGGGTGAATCCTACCTGCGTGCCTTGCTTCGTTCTGCCTCCCAGCCAAATCCCAGATTTGGACCTCGAAAACTTTGCCTGGACAGGTGTGCACTTCAGATGTTAACAAATACATGGAAGCCATGATAGCCTGTGTTAGGGCCATCTGGCCTTTGTACATCACCAGAAAAACCTGAACCAAGGTGCAAAGAGAGACAAAACGTTAAGAAAAAAAGGGATTCCAAACTTCTTAGAATTTCACCTACTGACCTCTGCAGTTCACAGTGCTTCAAACAAGTTGCTTTGAGGTCTGAAGCTTTCACTTTAGACTCAAAAGTTGGCTCTCAAGACCTTACCTCTGATAAGGATGGCAAACTTGGTTAGCAAAATCCCTTAAACATTTGCTTTGTTTTCTTTGTTCAGTAAATTTGCCTCTTTAAGGGTTATAAAGTGCTCCCAAAATGCCTGGTGTTAAGAAGATAGTTATCTTTAGGGCTATAAAAAGGTATTTCCAGCCTTATTGCTGAACTGTGTAAATCAAGGCCATCCACTTTTCCATTAGAAGCTAAGCTCTTAAGGCCTATATGGACAAAGGGCTTGGTTGTTTATGTAGCAACAACATCTGCTTACACTCAGCCTCATTGTCAGGGAGCTGTTGGTTAAAAGTGTAGGATCTCCTTTCTCTCCATTTCATGCTGTATTATGTTTCATGCGGGAATATCTAGTCTCTGAGACTTGACCACTGCTTTTATCTTCTGGAGTTTAAAGACTTAGCTGCTTGTAGTGAGAATCCAGTCATCAACTCCCTAGCAGACTGGAGGGCATTTCGATGGACACTTGAAAAATTTCTTTTGGTCTCCAGACACCTTTCTGCAAAGTATTAACTTTCCTGTGCTGCTCTGAAGCTAAAACTCCTATGTAAATATCTCTCTGCTTCAGTTTAAGGTGGAACGGTGTTTGGGTCTGAATTTCTCAAATACGAGATGGTCACAAGGAGAGACTATTAGTTACACTTTAAGCACAAAATGCCAATACATTTTCCAGACTCCATGATTAGTATTACTATCTAATAAAAAATATTTCTGAGCTTTGCTTGTTGACACGTTTTTTTTTCCCATCTGCATCACTAATGCAGCCAAAAGAGAGAACATCATGTACCTGATCAGTTTTTGTGAAGAGAAAACACCTGAAGAATAGAAACTGCCCTGCAAATTAGTAAGGTTTCATTTGGCTACTCCCTATCTCTCCATCAGCAGGCACTCATAGATAGAAAATTACTTTTGGATAGTCAACATTAGTAAATGTTCCTGAACATTAATAAATGTTCTTATCCCTAAACTGCAGGATATTGTGGATTCAGACATTGTTCTGTACAGCCAGAAAATAAACTCAGAATAAACCCAAGACATATTTGAGACTTACATAAGAAAGCCATGGTGCAGTTTACAGACATGACTGTTTTTCCTTGAAATGTTATCTTAAGGGTATTATACCAGTTAATTTTACTGCAGCACCACAATGCATATTTTAATAATATTGTTGAAACCACAGTGTAATGCATGAAAACATACCAGATTTTGCACAGGAAAATGTTGCAAAAGGTGGCATTTATTTAGGTATACATGTATATACACATATATATGACATGAATGTGTACTCCCATGGCCTAAAACTTTGAGGAAAAAAGAGAATACAGGTGCAAAGAAAACTCATGGCAGGGAGGTGGGGGCAAAGTGCAGGCAAAATAAAATAACAGTCAATGGGCAGGAATCTGAACAGCATTTCAGGGTTAAAAATGCCCCAAGCCAACAACCTTCTAAACGGGAGCAGTGGGTGACATAATGATTTTTGACTCAAGGCTGGTCAGTCCAGCCTTCAGATATTGCCACTGCTTGCATCGTGCAATACTGTTTCAAAAGTAAATGAGTCATGCCTAAAATAGTTCTGTGATTTCAAACCATTTCTCCTGACTTGAAAGCTTGTTGCTTTGATAATGAAAAGCTTTTAATTTTTGCTGCAAAAGTCCTCATGCACAGGGGAAATAAATGTGCTTCTCTTTTGGTATTTTAACTTAAGCAGTTTTTCTCTCCCCTGGTATTCACATATGCAATTATTTGTAAGGAAGAATTCTAGCCCAGCTGGGTCCCCATTTTGCATAGGCAAATGCATCACTAAACTGTCCAGCTTCCTCTGTCCCCCTTCCTGTCCTATCTATTTCCCTGACTAACTTAATCCCCATTTTCTGCAGTTTGGTTTACTCCTTCTCAGACATACACTACTGATATATTACAGAGTACATTCAGAGTATATTACAGGTACTTTCACCAATGCCCTGGATGGATTTATTGATACTCCTCTTTCCTAGCACATCTGATGTTACACTTGAATTTTTCAGAGCTTTGTCAGTGAGGTCTTCTTTCTTGGCTGCTGCCTACTCTCAGTCTCCTCTGTCTACCCACAAATTCCTGTAATTTATGTGCCCAGACTTGCATGTTGTACTATTAAATTTCAACCCATTTCTACTAATTTATTTCAGAAACCCACAAATCTTTTGCCACTAAGAAAAAGGAAATATCCGTCTCTTTGGAAGATCATATGCCACTTCCAAGGGGTTTGTACCCATGCTTTATGTTGAGCTTCTTGTGCAAGGATTTTACCTTGCTGGTTACACACTCCTTTATTTCTTTCTCCTTTTCCTTTGTCATGTATCTTTTATGACTTAATTTTAATCTCCCACAGAATCAAACTAAAAGGATAGATACCACACTATTTATTCAGTATTGTTTATCTACGTTGGCAGCTTCCATAAACCTCATTCGCAGAATGGCTGCTACATGTTTCACCAGCTCTATGAGCAGGATGTATGTTGAAGCATTAAGAATTTTAAGTGTTTAAAAACTTAGTAGTGATTAAATTTTGAATCCAGTGAAGTGACTCAGCTGCCTCCCTTCTGAGGACATGTATTCCTGATACAAGATCTTGAAAAAATACTTTTCTAGTATTTTCTTGCGGTACATTCTGGTGAAGGATTGATACAACATTTTGTCATGTCTTTTAAGATACACAGACATCTCTCTCTGTCGACATCAGGAATAACTCCTAGATAATGAATAAACCAAAGCTGATTCAATATTGCGATATTCAAGAGGGGTTTTTTTTTTTGTTTGGTAACTTCTGCTTTACTTTGCACACAGAGGATTTGTACATGTTTAACAGAATGAGCAGACTTCAGCATTTCAACCAGTAAAACAGAGTCAATAAAGGGAGTCCACTGCCTTCACATGGGACATGTATAGTTCGGTACTTGCACCCCTGAATGGAAGTTTTGCATCATTAATCTACTTGTGTCCATGTGGATAAATACACGCTGCTGTGCCATCTGTGGCTGGGAACAGAGAACAGGGGTTCAAGATCAAAGAAAGAAGCAAAAGATCAGATTCAGGGCAGGGATAAGGTATGGCAGTACTTCTGCAGGATGTAAAGAAATATTTGCATGTGTTAATTCCTTCATTTGGACAGACAGCAGATCTGTCTTTATTAGAAATTTCCTTCAGAACAGGATCTCTGTCCTGAGCAAGATATGATGTTTTCTTCTCTTGAATTCAAATCCAGTCCATTATCGCCCAGTACTTTATTGCTCCTAAGGATATTTTCATACAGTCAGCCTCCATTTATGGCTTCCATGGATAGCAGCTGTTTTTCCCTATTTTTTCTTTTCTTTTTTTCCCGTCTTTCATCACTTCTCCAACATATTTTAATTACATGGAAATAAAAATAATAAAGATGGATCAGATGGTATAATTGAAATTGTTCCTCACAAACGGCCAAGTGTACCTCTACATTTTACCACTGTGACCATGATGGTCATTGTGTTGGGTAGACGATGGCAGGGAAAAGCTACCTCCTCCTACAAGAAGAAGACACAGTCTTTCAGATATTCTGGCTCATAAAATAGTACAGATGACATTCTCATCACTATCACAACCCCCCAGGGCCTTTATATGGTATTAACCTCAAATCTGTAGACATTCTTTTAGAGGTATTCAAGACTGAATGCACATTCCTGTCCAGTCCAGGCTGCCAGTTCCAGGAGTCCAAGCTGCCACTGCTGGACAGTTTTGAGAACGTTGCAAACACATGCCTTTGATTGTGGCTGGAAACAGGCATGGAGACATTAATTCTGCTTTCCTTTGGAAAGTCTCTGAAAGAAGTCTCTGGAAACCTCTCTTGCAAATGAAGCATAGGAATTGGCTGAGAGTAGTGGTCTTTTGCCCAATCGAAAAGCTTTACCCTCAAATTAGAAGGAATAAACTGCTTGCTCAGACCTCAATGAGGTCAGCAGAGAACACACCCTTGTGGCACCTGGAGTATATCAGCTTCAGTTTGTAGTGCAGTTGCACTGTGATGCAAAGATTAATACTATATGTAGACAATATATATAGACATAGTTTAGTCCAAGTGGTTTGGTCTCTCTAGATACACATTACTCTTTCCTCTTGTTAATGGTAGTGAGTATGTACCTTAAGTTAACCTTGCTTGCTCAGAAGGAATAGGGGTTATGGTTTATTCATGGATTCAGGCCTGAGAACCCCCTGAGAGTTCCCAGCAGAAAGCTGGAGTTATTCAGAGGTTTACAGTGTATATTACTATGGGGGAGCTTCCACTGACATCTTTAGACCTAGTGAGATTCATCATCTGCATCATCACTTGGAGTAAAAGTTGGATGTTTGCAAGCTGGGGGTTGAGGTGTGAGGATAAAACAGGATTAGGATTAAGACATTTAGGAAGATCATAATGCCTCTTTGAAACAGAATTATGTTTCATTGCCAGTAGTTTATGTTGGTATGGAAGAAAATGCAATCCATTAATATTTCCTATGACTGATAAAAAGTTTGGTAACTGTCACTAGTGGTATCATTAGCTGTACTCAAGTCCACTAGTTCATATGGGGAGGAAGCTCCAATGCATTAGGATTTGTTACACTGAAATAAATGTAATTCACCAAAAAGTCCTCAAAATATTCTGCCTATGGTTTTATTCCCTGAGCAATAGCTAATGTGGCTTTTTTTTTGTTTTGTTTTGGTTTTTTTTGGTTTTTTTAAGAAGTTTTTTTTTTACATATTCTGCAAATAAATGAATTTGTGAAATATATTTAAGAATATAATATAGAAATGAAAATAAACCCTCACTAGTGTAAAAAAAAAGGAACAGCTAAATAACAAATATTGACCTTTGTCCCTGCATGGAACAAAAAAATTGATGCTACATATACTGCCTTAATTTAGTAAAGGTAAGTAATCAATATTGGCAAAGATTAATGTTATATTAATTTGATGCGACTTTCAAAGGACAGTATATTTTCCTTCCTCCCTTCCAATATTGCTGTTTCTTTTGTTCATTGTTTTTTACATTCTTTGCTCTATCATTCCTTCTTTCAGAGACGGGTTACAAAGAAGTAGGTTGTGTGCTTTTGGGATTTTAGCCTGTTTAGGGTGAGAATATTCATCCTGTGATTCTGTCTCCCTTTCTTCCTGTCTTTTTCCCCTCCCCTTTTTCCCTTCCCCTTTCCTTTTACCCCCTTTCCCTTTCCTCTTTCCCTTTTGCCCTTGCATTTTCCCTTTTCCCTTTGCCCTTTCCTTTCACCTGTCCATTTCAACAGCTAATGGCACAAAACTTAAGAACAATGTTTGGCATTAGTTTCAGATCAGCAAGCTCTGTGCTGATGCCTGCACCCAGCAGGAACTAAGTTCAACCTTATAAAAAATTCTTGCAAAACTTAGAGTGGAGATGACATAAAGCACTGCCAAATTATATCCCAAAAATATTTCCTATTTACACCTACTTGAATGAATAGAACCTTCTTCCTCTGATAGCTTTCACACATTTTTGTCTCAGCTTATGTGGTATGTGAATTATTCATGGTCTACTGGGCATAACTTTATTGCTCATTACAGTTTTGGGCAAGATGTGCTCCTATCACCTGATCCACCAGCAAACATGCCACCCCTGTCCCCATGCCCTGCCCATGTCTGGTACTTCTCTGGCAGACAGTTGTAAATAAAAGCATTGTGAACAGCAAATGCTCTGTCAGGATCCTGGAAACATTTAGTTCAGTTCTCTGGAGCCCTTGGACAAGGTAACACCAAAGCCAGGAAAGTTAAAGCCTCTGGCTGTTGTATGATCTCTTGCATCTTCGGGGAACTGATTCCAAGGAAACCAGAAAGCTTCTCACAGATATTATTCTACATAGGTAAATATTAAAAATGCATGCAATTATTCCACTAGGATCAAAACATTCTCTTTTTGGTTTGTACATGCATTTTAAGTATGACCCAGAACTCTTTCTGTTTCTAATATGCATGAAAAACAAGAAACCAGTATCAACCACTGCCACACACCAAAATAGATACCACTTTCCAACTAAGAATTCGTAATAGAGTGCTCCAATCTGGTCTGCCAAAGATGAAATTCAGCCATGACTCATTTAACCCCCCATCTCTCAAAACTGTTAAGATATTTTACTAGTAGTACTGTCTGATTTTCCACAGTGTATAGCACTGAATTTCCAAGATTTGCTCCCAAGTATTCATGCACTTTGTGCTTCCAAATTAGCTTGCAGCATGGGATTTGCAGCCATGAACAGTAAAACACATGTTAGCCCGTGTACTCCACCCTATGTATGGATCAGGTTTGGGAAGAAACTTCTGCACGGCCGGTGCTCTGAATTTAGGACCCAGATATGCATCATTATGTTTCATGTCTTTAGTATTTTCAAGCCTAAATATGAAATAGTTCCATCTTTTCCCATGAAAGTGCTTATGTATATATGAATATACACTTTCATTAAAAATAGATGTGCCTCTTAATCTTCATGCTCACAGAAAATATGCTCAGAAGCAGTCACCATTTCGGGAGCAAGCCATCATAAAAATCTGGCATATATTTCAGTATCAACATGCAGATATTCACATTCGTTCTGAATTGTATGACAGCATTGTTTGTTTGTGCAGGGCAAATATCTTATATAGCACAAATCACCATGAAATTACTGAGTAGTTACTTGATCATTTAATTAATGTGCAGTTACATAATAACTCCATGACTATTGAAGCCCTTCAGATTGCATTAATTATACTGAGAGTAATTATTCCCATCTGCTGACATGAATCTATGTCATATAGTTTTCTAGACAAGATAAATTTTTCAGAAACTCATGACTGAAGAGAAGATTTTAAAATCAAACTGGTCAGCACAGACTTAATTATAGCACTTGGCAGTGTGAATTTATTTCATCTAATGTTGCATTATGTAATTATGATATCTCAACAGAAAAGGATATGAACTCTACTTTGTAACTGATGAATCCCTAAGGACAAGATACAATAATATAAATAACACTTAAAGTAAAACTTGTGCTCTGAAATAGGTTGATCCTTTGGACTTACAGTGACATGGTCATGAAGATCTGGGTTTAGAGAGCGGTTTTGAGCATTTGTAATCTGCAGAAGTGCCTGTAGCTCATCTGAGAACCTTTGCTTCCTCTGCATGCTACACCTGCTCTGTTTTCCAATGTTTATTAACTGCAGGGAGTTGCTGGGGATGAGCTGCACATGCCTTTCCCGCCCATAGACAAGAATGGAGGGTAACTTTGAACCCAGTTAATGGCAGAGAAGCTGAATCTCTCTGCTCCAGCAAACTGAGAAGCAGCTAGTTCCCCACTGACATTTATAACCTGAATTTCTTCTGAAATTGTTCCAGTGAAACAAGTACTGCTGCTTCCACTTAAATTTCTATCACTAGGATTCAGAGTGCACATCAGCTTTGCTAAACGGAACAATTTCCACATTACAAACAAGGGGCAATCTGGCATCTCTTTTTTGGCCCTGGATCTTTCTGCTGGCCCTCAGTTCCTGTGGCTCATGCCCAGACCCACCCTGTGCTGTAACCTCACAATGGAGATGGACTCTCCAAAACAACTTCCCAGCAGCTGCTTTCTCTTCTGCAATGGTTGTCTGCATCTATACCTCTGGAGTCGTGGGCAGGATTGCTTTTTAATGAAAACCAGCAATTAAAAAAATGTCATTAATTTTTTTCTTTTTTTTTGTCTTCCCAAACCTTGAGAATCTAAATAGCTTCTGCCTGAAGTCAGACTCAAGAACTCCCAAAACCAGTGGCATTTCAGTGGCAGTATGATAACAAATTAGATACCTTCAGAAATAGTATCCTGATTCATTAGTGAAGTTTTGAGGAAAGGGATGAGTAACTACATGCATTTAAATCAGCCCATTCTTTGAAGGTGCTGTATCAAACACTTTATTTTCCACAGTTTCAGCTTTTAAGTATGGTGTTGAAATTTCCAGATCCGACTGAGTGAAAGGAAGAAATTTTAGGGAGATTTTAGAAGCTACACGAAAACTAAAGGTCAGTATCTGTAAGAATGGGGGTAAGGCATTTGTATTGGGGTTGCTGGTGCATTACTTCAGTACATTTTGTCTATGAATTGCCTTCATGATTATGCCTGTCACTATCATTGAGGGTGTTTACTGATGTTTTATCATTCCCTTTGTAGAGATACGGTGTCATGGAACAGAAAACTCAATAGGTCTTTCCCATAAAGTCAAAGAAACCAAACTAATAACTTGGAAAGTTGTTCTCTGTCCCTCATTGCCAGATTCTCCTTGAATAAAAGTGCTCAGGATGGAAAGTGTTGAGAACTGATATCAAGATACATAGGTAATAGCTTTCTTGGATGTCTTCATTGCACAGGTCTTGAATAAACTCCCAAAATACTGTGCCAGTATGCTTTGGGCTCGTTTCATAATGTACAATTTTTTTTTTTTCCCTCAAGGGCAATCTTCTCTGCTCCTCTAGAGTCTAAAATCATGCATCTGGACGATAACTTTTAAGGCTCTCATCTAGAGTGTTTGGGTCTACTTTGCTAAGAGATTTTCATTATTCCCCCCCCACCCTCATCACTGATAGATACCATTAAAGGAACGCTTCAAATTGTCATGAGACATGAAGCAGAATGAACAGACTCTGCTCTTTCAACTGGCATTAAGTTAACAGTGTGTGTTGTCTACACGTATAAACATCCTCTCAGGATATAGGTGACTTGAAATACACCTTGTCCTTACCACAAGGGATAACTCATTCTCTCACAAGTCTGTACTTTTTGATAAATGTTCCTTTGATTTGCTTTTGAGATAAAATAAACATGCTGTACTGGTATAAAAGTAAGTTCATTTGCATATATTATGCTTTGAAAAAAACTTGACTGCTTAAGGTACCAATAATAAAAGGCAAAAAAATTTACAGCTAATGACACTTAGAGAATCTCAAATAATATTTAAATAGAACATACATTCTTTGTAAATTGACTTTTAAAAGCAGGTTGCAAAAATTCTAATTTTGCATCTTATTAATTTGCCCTGTGTTCCTGATATCAGTTGTGAAAACAAGAAATCACTGCTAAGCAATTTATTACACTTTAGCAAAAACTGTCAGCTTTACTTAAGAGATTCAAAAATAAGTCACATCAAGGAATGTAAAGTCCCATTGATTTTAGTAAGCAGAATCCCCTCAAAGGGTGAAATAATTGGTATGTTTATATTGGAAAAATTAGACAGTGTCTTGATAACCGTGTGACTGCAACCTCTTTTTTGCATCTGCATGCAAGACAAAAATTCTCTGTTTTCTGTGGTGACTACATTACCTGAGGGCCAAGGTTAACACCTTGTATTATTAATATTGCAAACGTCTGTAAGCAAACATATAAAACCTGGTTTATGACCAGGTACAAATGAGCCCTCCTCTAATTTGGAAATTACTGAATTAAGTAGCATTGTGGGTACAAAAGGTTTTCATAAAACCCGTGTTGTTATTTTACTTTCAGGCATATGAGAAATGGTCAGGTTTCTGTCAAGAAAAATACAGATTCACTTCAGAAATCAAGAAGTAAATGTTGCTGATTTCTTGGCAGTGCTGTTGGTACAGTACTGCCAAATCACTTACTGTACAGTGTGAGGTTGAACCAAGCAGCATAAAGGAGAACTCACTGTGCTAGTCACATGCATCAATTAGCTATGGTAACAGAATTGTTTTTAAACCAGGATTTGGACTTCATTTAAATCAAACTTGCCTCAAATTTACATGTTACAAATCGCTCTGCCTGGAAAGAAAGTGTGCTGAGACTCTGTAATTAGATTTTAATTTCAGGAAACAAGGCAGGGATGGATTTGGGGGTAAAATATACTTGCTTTAGATAAATAAAGGTTCACCCTTCCTACCTCTGCCAGAGAATTACTCAACCATTTTTTAAAAAGCTATATTGTTAAATAGTTCTCTTCAGTCTTAAGCTGAAAACCAATATACCTTGATTAAGATGAGATTAATATTACTTGGTGAGAAGCTAAGCTGTCATATAATAGTCTGGAGGATCCGCAAAAAGTCGAAAAGATATTACAACACAGCATGAGCTACTCTCTGATCTTCTAAATATCTGGACCGTATTTGCTTCTACAATTTCTGTCTTATCTATCCTTCTTTATGTTCACCTGTAAGTTTCTATTAAAACGAGAATAAGTAGTATGGCTTCTAGCACAGAGGATTTAATACTGTACAGAAATTAACCACCTCAAGTACACGCATTTGCACTTTAAAATCCTTCCTGCCACTGCAGTGCATTTTCAAGATAGGAAAGTCTGGACAGAACTATCAATGCAAGCATGTAGATATGTGAACATGGAGATACAGACATACACATGTGCATACCTGTTTTGGGTTTTTTAAAAAATCCAAATATTACAATGTACAAAAGGCTAATAATATGAGGAATAACAACGTCAGAAATTATAATAAGTAGCTATACTGGAGTAGTGTGACGACTGATGTTTTCTCAGACATAGTTACATCAGGTGTGGTAGGAATATATTTAGCATCTGGTACAGAATAGGTTTACAAAACTGATCTTTATGAAAGTACAAAGTTCCCTCTGGAGAAAAATGTAATAATTCAATTCAGCTCCTAAAAACTAGCAAAACCAGCCCAAACACCATGTGTCTGTAAGCTGTGGTTGTCAAAGACCCCTGTGTAAGGTGCTTGCTCGCGGCCCATGGGGCAGATCAGAAATGGGAAGGGCAGAGGGAGAAGCTTCCTTTGCTGTAGGGCATATGGAAAATTAGTGGCTGAGTTAGTAGGACATCCACTCTCCCAGCTCCCAAGTTTACCCATTTGGCCATGCCACTCTTGATGGGAAAGAAATTAATTGTCAAACTCAATTGTTGCACAAATCAACCTAATTTGCTGTGACTTCACCAGCAGCAGTGCTGGCTGAGCAATCTGAGACACATCATGCTCGTTACCATGCGCTCAGCCCGTCACCAGCTCTTGTGCAAAAGCAGAGGAGCAGGGTGCAGTGTGCTGAGGTGGCCCAGGTGCCTGAGTGAAGAGCAGACCTTGTTCCTGCTCTGAGACCAGAGGGCAGGGTAGGACCTGTATTCTGCAGCCCCCTGGCCACTCTGCTTTTGATTCTGGGAGCAGGGAGCTAGAGGCACATCCCAAGGCCAGTGCCTTGAGGGTCACACTGGCTCCTTGCTGCCCAGCGAGGTTTGAGCTGGTTTGTGTAAAAACGGGAATAAACGCCTTGTATCTCATTTGCTGAAATAAAGCATCCCTTCACCGAGCTGCTGCAGTCCTTTGGTGAGACACAAGCTCTGAGCTGGCCAAATGAAGTACAGGCTCTTCTGCTGAATCTGCCTGAAACATTTTTCTTATATCCCAGCTGTTACAGCACCCAGTCAACGGAGCTGTGAGATGAGGAACATATGCCTGTAACACTTCATTTCAACAGGCTCACTTAGTGTCTCTTACTTTGATCTTTCACTGTATACTTTCTGTAACTGGAGTTAGTTACAGGCTGAAACAAAGCCCAGAGCTACCAAAGAGGGTTTTTTCCCCCTAAATATTCCTTTTGTACCAGATTCTGTTACCAAGTGTGTCAAATGAACCAGCTGGAAGATGGAGTCTCGGTGAAAATGCTGCCAAGATCTGAGCTCTTTCTAGCTGTCTTTGTGGCCACTGGTTTTGTACCATTATGGTAACTCTGAACCAGCTACAATTTTTCACACCTGGTAATGCCCTTTATGTTCTCCTTTGGCAAGAAACAGCCCAAGCTAAATGCAATAAAAAGCTGCACAGAAGTTCTCTGGCTGAGTCAAAGAATTAGTGCCTTGCCACTAGACCTATATCTTTCCTCGTCCTTCATAAAACCCAGTGAATTTTCAATTCTAATCTTTGGCTTTTATATTTGCTATGAACTATTCTGGTGGGGCTAAATGATTTTTTGGAATAGAAGCTCCCATATGGAGCAGTAATGCTTCTCTTTGCACAGTGGACAGGAAGAGAATAATAAGTGTCATTAAACTTACTGTAATCTTCTCCCACAGAAGTGATCGAAATGACATAAACTAGTTTTGGCTACAACAGAGACAAAATATTGCTAAAAATATGCCAGTGAACATAGAAGGCTGCAGGAGAACACAGTCTCTGGAAACATTTTGTTTCCACAATCATGTGTTCATTTCTTTTTTTTTTTGTTTTCTTTGTTTTCATCCTTGTAGCATAGCCATCAGATGAAAATAAACCACTGGCACTGACATATAATAAGATTATTTTCTAACAGTACCACTTGGGTCTGTGTATACGGATTATCTTTCATTGTCAGGTCCAGTTCTGTGATTTCAATGATCCTTGTTAAAGGAAAAATAAGTTTTACATATACATGAGAGCAACACACAGGAATAAATCTTTGCTAGAATGCTGTGTGTTTTAAAAATTAGGTGTGAAAATGTTGTACTGCATAAGCATAAGGTACATTTCAAAGATATAGGGTATAGAAATGTAGCTGGAAGTCAGTTATTCTGGATTTTCACTCCTATGCTCATTTCATTACAATATGGAATTGCAGTGGGAGTCTTGTCATCCTCAGATCTCAAAGCATCTCGGACTTCCTAATATGCATGTCAGGTTGCATGTTTTTATTATTCTTATATGTTTAGGTGACTGCTTCATACTTTACAACATCATTAGATGTCTTTTTGATAAAGTTCATGGGAAAAAGAAAGTCAGTTCCATTACATTTCCCAAAATTCTTAACTTGTTTATTTTTTTGTCATAGAACTCAAGAGCCTTCACTGAAGTCACTGAATTTCCCAGCACATACTCTTAAGCTAAGAAAACTTGAAGAAGAATTCCCTTGTGAATATGAAAAAAAAAAGATAAACATTTGAGAATTATGGGAGAAGCTTTCTTAACTGTCCTCTAGCTTGCAAGGCCAATCAAAGCAGAGTATTTTAATTCTGAGTATTGTGTGTATGTTCTTTGTGGAGCTGTTCTAACAGTGCATGTTCATCATTCTCTATATTTAACAGTTAATGTTTGCAGAGATGGGACTATGCCCAGATTTTTTAGCTATGTTAGCTACCTAAAAATGTTAACAGCAGCTAGAGGCTCTTCAAAAGCCGGATTTTTTTGGGAAATAACCCATACAGAGGACCTCTGTACTGCTAGGAACTTAAAAACTATCATATACAGTCTTATCTGGATTGAACACAACCAAAATGCAGAAAGAAATACATGATATGGAATCTGAATATTTTCAATAAGAAGTTACAATACAAGCTGTTCTGGGAGGAAAACCAAACTTGTAAAATCAAACCCAGGAGAATATAACCTCTAAATTTTATTTTAGGGAGTGATATTAACAGAGGGATACACTGTGAAGAAAAAGACTTAGTAATAGACTCTGAAAGAATTTTTAATAAGATTAATGAATAATAAAGCTAATATATATATATCAAAATAAGGTTTTAATCCAGAAATGACCACCAGTTTGAATGATAAGCCTCAAGCATCTGGAAAAGGATGTCTTTCCAGAAATGATTTATCCTGTGAAAAAGAGTTATGGGGGGAAAAAAATTTGCAAAAGGAAAAAATGAAAAAGCTTTGAACAAATGTATTAGACATATGGCTTGTTTACATGTCTAGCTACTAATTAGATAGCTTTAAAAAAGTAATTTGTGAATTTTACATCTAAAAGACTGCTGAGCCTCCAGTGTGTTTCAAGTGTCCATCAGGTCTACTCTGAAGTCTGTGGCAGAAAGTGTTCACTATAAGCATGCTTTGCTTGCTTTAGCTGAAATCTTATACAAGACGTAAATAGAATATTGTCAGAATATTCTCATAGAACAGAATAGACCCCCATATTGACTCCTTGGTGACTGTCATTAACAAGAGTCAGTTGTATTGTAGTGCTTAACTCAGTGATTCCTTAGGCTTCATCCAAGAGGAGCCATCACCATCTGCTTGGCTGGAGGACTGCAGCCTCATCTCAGGCTGAGTCCAGAGGAGGCATTATCAGCATTTCTGTCTCTGTTTGTAAACTGCCATTTCTGCTCTCTGTCCTCTGCATAAAAGCTGCTGCTTTGCAAATCTATCTGGTGAAAAAGCATCAAAAAACCATCTCCATCAATGGCCAGAGACCTGGAAAGGGACCCCAAAGACCTATTCAACATTGGAGTAACTAGGAAGCAAGTCATTCTCGCCTAGAAGAAATAAGACTTCTTAAAAAAAATGCTAATATATCTTCCAACTGTGTGGTCTATCATGTTGATGGACCTACCCTCCATGATAGCCTCAAAAATCTTTGGGAACCGGTCAGAATGAGAAAAATCGCAAAGTACGGGGACACCATGAACTGAGAAGAAAGGAGCACAAGAGGCAGGGGAAAGCGTGGCATCTCATGTAGGTACCATTAAGGCCTCCATACTGTCTGATATTTGAGGACAAGGTAATAGAACTCCTTTTCTTCCTTCCCCTTCTCCAGAAGAGAAAAGAGGGAAGACCTCAAGAAAGACTAATTCAGGGGTCCCATGGTTACAGAAAACTTGTGATTCCAAAAATAATTTTCAAATATAATTATGCTGAATTTATGTAAAACATAATTATGTAAAATGCGAAGCATCTTTTAAGAAGTGCTGCTCAACAATGAAATGTTTCTGTCCTCTTCAAATTGCTAGGCCTGAAATCATGCCAACAATACCCTTTTGCAGCTGTTTTTATTGGTTCAATTTCCTTTCTGTTATCCATTTATTTGTTCTGAGCTTGTTAGCATTTTGTGCTAGTTCTAATTTCCTCTCCCTTTCTAATCTACGTAGTTGACTCAGTTCAGCTGTCAGATTGCTCTTTTTTTCATATCAAGGTTCATATATTGTTTTAACCTCTCTTATGAAAAGCCATATATCTCTGTGTTAAATACAGACAGTATAAGCTACATTTGCTAGGAAAACAAGGCTGAGCTTTTATTTTCCTATGAATGTGTGAAGAGCCTTTGGGTTTGCAATGCCCACTAAGTAATGGGAACTGTGTAAATCAGTCTGTTTTACCTATTGTCCTCATTGATTCATTTAGTCCCTAACATATAAGCAAAATAATCAGACGAAACTTTCAGTGTCTAGATTTTAGTAAAAAAATAGGTCATTCTATCTCAATTTTATAATAAATTCTAGGGTCAAAATATTTGACATTTAAAGCTCATCAATGTGTACCTAAAGATTTTCTCACATTCTTGCTCCACTGTTACTCAGGCAAAACTGGAACACAGTTCAGTAAGAGTTCAGCCTAAACTGAGTTGCATAAATCTGGTTAATATATTTGAATATTACAGAAAATTCCATTGATTCATTCTGACTCCATAATGAATGCCTACATATTAATTGGTTTTCTGAGACAAGAGGGAAGAGCATACAGAGGTGTTAATTATACAGAAGTGACATAAGTGTTCATATCTTTGGTTACCACCCAACAGTCAATTTTGACCAACATCCTTAGCTCCCTTCACCAAGACCATGATCAAGAACTCACAAGAGTCAATGGCAATGATCCAACCCAGTGAAGTGAGTTCTGGGGCCAGCACCAGAGGAGATGAACTGAAGCGTGGTTGTAAAGACCATGAGAGGGCTTGGCAAAACTGAAGGTTTTGGTGATGAAAGTGCTTTGTTGACAGAACACAGTCAGCGCTTTGTTTTCCAGCACAACCATTTGTGAAAGTGAAGACTGTTGATGGTACAACTGGCCTTAGCAATGTAAAGGAAGTGAAATCAGTACACGACACTTGAAATGAATCTGACTCAATTTCTATTTGGGTATTGTAGCATGTCAAACTGGTGAGGTGAACTTAGTGACCCCCTGAGCTTTGTTATGAAAGGACATATGAAACACAAATATTTGTACTTTTTGTTTATCTAGGAAGACAAGCTTTACAGAACTCTACCTGAGACTGAAATCTTAACATGATTTATGCATTAAAAGCAGTTCTTCATCAGCAGCAAACCCCATAAAATTTTTCTATTCCACAATGGACCAAAAGTCATGATGTGTAACAGCACTCTTACAGTGATGGCATTAACGTCTGTCCTCAAGTGAGATTCAAATCTTCAAATAACACTCTTAAATCAGTGAATCCCCCTAAAACTTACTGAGTCTCTACAGAGGTTAGGCCTCTGCATGCACCAAACCCAAATGAAAATGGTAAGTGAAAGGTCTGAGCAGGACAGAATTAAGGAAAATGACTGGA
This sequence comes from Daphoenositta chrysoptera, assembly GCA_013397915.1. NCBI lineage: Eukaryota > Metazoa > Chordata > Aves > Passeriformes > Daphoenositta > Daphoenositta chrysoptera. The sequence continues at coordinate 880,625 of VZRO01007582.1, read as the reverse complement.
AGTCAGTCTAGAAGAGTGGGTTTGCAACCCTGAAAGCTGCTACAGTAAAAAGGCTGTCCGTGAAGTTAGTTGAGAACAGGACCTCAGAGTAAGCTCAAAGTTACATCTTGCTGGGCACAGATCTGACTGACTGCAGTGTAAGTGTAGGAGCTCTGCGTTGGGAAAATGCCCTTCGATGCTCATTACAACTGTGGAAAGAACACATACAGACATGCTTTGTAAATAAACTGGAATACACTAAACATTTTATCTGGCTCAGAACATCCACTTCTAATGGTTTATTTTAACGACTTATTTACATGGTAATTTCCTGCATTATTCTGTGTTTACTTTGCAGGTAGTGAGTCAGACCAGCAAAATGAAATGCATGATCTCAAGGCTCTCTCAGTTGCAATCCAAAAGTGACATTTTGCTGCTTTCTGAAGGGAGCAAGAATGCACTTGATGCTCATCTTATCTTTTTGAAAAGACAAATTAAATTGGTTGCAAAGAAAAGAAAATGAAATGTGGCATTAGGATCCAGGCTTGGGTGAGCTCTTACCAAAATGATTGCTCACAATAAAATATGCAGGAACTGGTGTAATTGTTGCAAATACTCTGGAGCAGCTAGGTCAAGAGTGCGATAGGCAGCTGATGTCAGCTTACCACTGAAATTGTGTGCAATGTTCTGTACTGTCTTCTCACTGCTCGTGGGAGAGCATGAGAACATATGGCTTCTCTCAAGCAGCCTATGTGGTGAATTAACAGTGTATAATCTTGGAGAGATATATGCTGATTTGGTCTATTTTGGCTCCAAGTGCCGAGATGACTGACCTCCACATGACCAGGACACCTTACACTCCTTGTGGTCCCTGAAAGTTTTGTTTTTCTCCTTTTCTCTGTTTTAAACTTCTTTTTCTTGAAGAGGGCAGAGTTGTATGGCTTATGACACAGCAGGCTCAAAGAAGCAGGGATGTCTGTTCCTGGGTAGCTGAACTAGGCTGAAATTTTTTTCAGGCACTGTTAGGCTCCATGCCAGTAATCTCTCACATGTCATCAATCTTCTTAAAATGGGAAGTCTTGACAGAGCTTGTTTCAAGGAAAATCTCCCCAGGTGTGGAAGATGGTGAAGGAGTACCTCAAGATACAAATAATTTATTGAACATGTGCTTACAGGAGTTATATTTCAGCGTGAACATAGTTTTATATTTAGTTTCAAAAGAGATAGTGAGCCCTGTGATTAAATAGTGAAATATCCAAATGTTCTGGTCAGAGCAGAATTTTGTATTTTTGAGTATTTGTGAGATTTTATATTGTGAGTGGTGGATCATTATTAAGATCCATGCTGCATGTTACCTCTTCTGCCCTCTGTTATACACAAACAACATCTTCTCTTTAAGGTGAACCAGATGTCAAAGAAAATGGGTTCAAAAATTATTATATCTTTTATAATTTTTTAAAATATTCAAAATGGGTGTTTTAAAATATTTGTAAAGCTTTGAGCAGACTGTTGTCATGGGTCTTGACTGTACACATTAAGTCATGAACAATTTCACCATCCTCTTGTGATAGACTAACTGTTCCAGGCCCACCAAAATCTGGGTGATATTCTTTGAATATCTCAGGAGTTTTTGAATATGTGTCTCTCAAATGGAGCAATGAAGATGCTACCCAAAGATTACATTACTTCATCTGTTCTCCGTCTGCTTGACACTTAGCATGGAGAAATATTTAGTCTGCAGGCTTGTGGAGCTTCAGCAATCTGATACAAATGGAAATGTGTCCAGGACCCTTTATCCTGCTATCTGGGAATACTCCACTGACAGGTTTATCACTTGAATCAGTAGACTCCTCTGTGACACTTGTTTTGGCATTTTTCATTAGATGAAGTTGTTTCAGGCGCAGTGAATAAAAAGGTCTGAGCACCTTTCTTCAGCCTAATTGAATAGGATTCCCTCTGTTTTCTTAGTCTGTAGAGCAACCTTGGGAATAGTTGAACTGAGTTAATTTGATCTCATCCAAGATTTGAAACTGATATATTTCTTTGCTTGCCTGACAGACTAACATCAGGCTTCAAAGTAATCTCCTACTCAAGTGTATTTCTATTATGCACAAGGTCCATATCTTTTTGCATTCTAATTGCAAGAAATTTTTCAAGGAAGAAAGGGAAAGGGGGAGAGCTTCAGGAAAGCCAGGACAGACCTGTGGATAGCTCTAAAAGCAGATGTGGTATTGATCCCTGTGTCAAATCCAAGATGGCAGGGGTGTTTTAGAACACAGCATTTACATCCCACATGCTTTGATACTGATTTTGTATTAACAAGTAGTTAATCTACAGAAGACTTTCTCCTTTTGAGCAGCACTTAGAGAGGTTCTGACCCTTCTTATGACAGCTCTGATATGTGGTGCTATTAGCAGCATGTTCATCACACAGATTCCTCAGGATGGGCAGGACCCTCTGCAACGTCATCCCTGCTGGTGTGCATTCCTTTTACCCTTCTACGGGTAATGTGCTGCTCTGGGTGTGCATCCACTCTGGGCAATGCAGAGAGAAGTGCCGCGGCTTCTGAAAAGGTAGAAAAAACCTTTCCACAGTCCAAAGTTATTGCAACTCATACTGCAGTGCTCATTGGTGTCACTTGTTTCTTAGGCACACTTTGCCTACTGAGGGTGACATGCTGCAGAGCCTGATGTGAGATTGGACCAGCCAAATAAACACGCAGCAGGGGGAAATGCTGAGTGAGTTTCTCATGTGGACACTGAAATGTATTACTGTTGAGCAGTGCAGTAGATATCTTCTTACTTGTGTAACTTACTTCTGACTAATCTTTCCTGTATGTAGTAACATTCCATATAGATGTGGTAGACAACATAAATACAGAATGTGTAGAAAAAGAATGCCTAAACAATATAAGTAATTTATGTGTAAAATCTGAGATATGGGAAGAGGTAAGACCATGTAATTTTCCCTAACATGCAGCCATGTCAATATCATGAAACAATAAATGAAATGCAGCATGAAATTTTCTTGTCATATAAAAATATGGAGTGCATTGTAGACCGGGCCGAGACCGGCCGGCTTCTTCAGCAAACCAACAGCAAAGAGACAGAGAGGTTCCTTGTGTAGAAATTCCAGGGATACGTTTTATTCCACGACTCGTGAAGGGATTCTACTGACAAAGAGCCACAATAAGGGAAAGTCCAGGGTTTATACAGGGGGCAGGGAGAGCACCAGGGCCCAATGGTCTGAGGGCACAGGGGCGGTGCCTGGGCAGAGCCGGAGTGCGGGAGCCAACGGGAAATGGTGAGGGAGGGAAAAGGGAACAAGGGCCAAAGGAAAGTGGGGAAGGGAAAACCTTCTGGATCAGGGGCATGTGAGGTAATAAGGGGCGGGGAGGCGCAGAACTGGGGTACAGCCACATAATAGAACAAAGCACCTGGGAGAGGCCGCCCCAGCCATCCCAAGCCAGGAAGGCACCAAGGGCCCCTCCCTCCAGGGGACCACAGGGGACCACAGGGGACCACAGGAACACCTCCAGGGGCCCCCCTGCACAGGCCCACCGGCCCCCGCAGGACTGTATTCTCAATCAAGAAAAGAACGTCAAATTTTCTGTTTTGAACTTTACCTGTAGACAAAACTGGGCTGACAAAACAAGCAGTAACTACTGCAAACCTTTCCATTTCTCAACAAAGCATGAATCTTTCTATTCCTTATGATGCAAGTACAAGTAAATTATGAATAGTTTTGGTAAAATTTACCTACTTGTATCCATTTAAGGCAACCCACTATAAATGTAAACAATAGTGCAACTCAACAGTTCTGAAGATCTTGTTTTTTCTTCCTATGGAATTTATTTAACAGACATCACTAGAACCATCTATTATTTATTGTATTTTAAATTTTAATGAATATAGATATGAAAAATGTTAAAAATTGAAGTATAGAAAACGTCTTATTATTGTGTTGATGAATCTGACCTGTGAGTTCAAGTCCACAAGTGAAAGTGAGTTGGGTGGTCTAAGCCATAGACTATTTGTCTATTGAATAGTTTGAAGAAATAATTCTTCACAGCCAGCAAAGGGAGGTATTGAAAAAAATAATGTATCCCAGAGTCAAGACTGTGAAAGACATTAATTGTGAGGAGAAAAGTAGTTTAAAAAATGAACTAATTTGAACCTTTGCCTAAAATTCTATGCAAAATGAATTAACATTGAACCAAATAAAGTCAGGCATTTTATATGTATATTTCTGTGTAGTTCTGTATCTCATTGCTTATGGGGAGAGTATGAGTCCCATTTGAAAAATCCAAACACCTCATATTTCCTATGTGGTCAAAGCTGTGATTTTTCAAAGACTTTATGCTCTCTTCATCTAAGATTTGATGGTAGATTTCAAGAGCAAAATAAGTCAAGTAATCTTCGGAAGTTTTCTTTTCAAACCTAATTTTGGCAGAATATTGTGAGGACATTTTGTATGAATGAAGTATATTTGGCTGATGCAAGCAGAATTTCAAGACAAATTTAAGCTCTAGTCTTCCAATAAGTCTTTTCAAAATATGTTAAGAGAGAAGCTAATTTAAAAAATCAGGCTGAATTTTTATTTCTCCTACGGACCTGGTGACAGAATATGTTTGGTTTTTTTTAAACAAATGTATCTGTGCAAGTAGTCTTGCACCTTTGTGTAGTGTCAGACCACAGGAGGGAAAGGAAGCATAGGAAGCTAAAAGAAGCTCAAATAACTGCACCCAAGAATAAAGAAACAGATAATTGTAGAAGAATGAAAACTATTCTAACAAGAAAGTGTTGAAAAATATAAGGCAAAGTACAACTCACAGTTCTTGCTGGGAAACTATCAGGGGACTACTAAAGAGGTTTAATTTTGGGGAGTCTGACAATGGGACCAGATGACATGCCAAAACAACTGTCTTAACATTACGCCAAAAAATAAAGGCTCAGACATTCCAATAGTTTTCATCAGTGGAGGCTTAAGAGCAAGACTCTTCTCCTAGGAGAGGGAGTTATCCTTCTTTCCCTTGGCAGAGCATACAGGAAGAACAGAAAGATACAGCACACATATATTAATTAATGTAAAAGCAGATCAGAGCAGCATTAACACTGAACCTCAGTTTTTGAAAGGGTCGTCACTGGGATGGTAAAAAAAGTAGAGTCACCTCGCCAAATGCAATGAAATATCATCCACCTTTTTGGGTTTTTTTGTGATTACACTAATGAGGCCCTGAGTTCGCAACATAGAGGGTGACCTCAGGTCTATGGCTGAAAATATTTGTTTGTGCCTGGGTTGCCAGGTGGTTACCTTCTGTGGTTTGGTCTGGTTTTCCAGCCCAAATCAGCACACCACAGCTCTTTTCTGCTCTGTGCATCCAGGTTGCCCACGGAAACCTGAATGTGTGTGTATCTGAGAGCTGCGAGGAGCAGCGCGCGTGCCTGAATCCCACCCTCGGGTGAGCTGACACGTGGCCATTTGCTAACAGACCTGGGGGGCACTCCTGTCTCCCCCTGTGTAAACTTACCTCGCCTCAGGTCTCAGAATCATGAAATTTTCCAACTTTGCCAGTGTGCTAAGATACATTCACAAGCACTTGGAAGTCCTACATATGCTATAGTAATAGGTCTTAAAAATAGACAAATGGCAGATTTATAAGCTGCTCATCAAAGAAACTCATATTTTTCAGCTTCTTTAAATTATTTTACTTTTCCTTGTACAATTATAATTTTTAGAAGTACTGACTGGAAAAAAAGCCTTAGCTTTTGTTGCTAAGTTGTGATTTTTGCTAATTTGTTTGACTGTGGAATGGGCTATATTACCTATGAATAATTGAATATCCACTTCATATTCAGTACAGTGAAGTGAAGTAATTCACAAGATGACATAAGTAGTCTAGGACAAATTCAAATTTGCTCAGAGATCCCTCTATGCTCCTTACACTCCCACATTTTCAGAGCACCTGTCTATTTGCTTGGAAATAGTGTATTACAGCTCTTTTAGTGCATAAGATTACAGATTTTGATTAATTCACCAGCCTCTGTGCTTTACCTTTCCTAAAAATGTAGGTGACTGTCTACTATAATCATCATTGCAGATTTAGAGAAATGGTGGCATATATCTTTGGTCTCTACTCAAATGCAGCATGTTTTGATATCAAGACTTCATAATTAAAAGGATATTCAGTGACAAGCAAACTAACAGCACTTCACATTAATCTGAATTATAATACCAAAACACTATTGTATTTCGTCCTGTTCCAGTAACTCTATAATTGCATCCATATTCTGACATGCTTCTGCTGTTATCACAAATGCGTTGTGGCATGTGAGTCTGCAACACACCCCTCATTTTGCTAAGTTGGAAAGAAAATATTGGCTGCAAATGGCAAGTAAATATTGCTGAGTAAAACATCACTGTGCAAGAACACACATGCATCTGCAAAACACCACTCAGCCAGCCTGCAGGAAGAGGTCTGAACACATGAGGATGTGGATGGTTCTTAACCAGGTTCACAACTCCATATAAAAATTAGCAACCTAGTCCTCATCCTATAATCCTTTGCCATAAATCAAATCCCTTGCCTTCTGGCTTGCCCCTTCTATTCCTCCTGCACCACACCCCTCAATTCCCATCTGTCCTCTGGCTGCTACCATGGATGATGTCCAAAATCTGACTACCAATGTTCTGCCTCTCAGGGAGAACATGGTTGTCCTGGTGTTTTGCCTGAGCAGGGGGAATTGCCTACAGTACCAGTTTACCAGCTGTAAGACCATGGAGGACCCATTCTCTCAGAAATTTCTATGAAAGATGCCCAATACCTGGAGAGGTCTCCAGATCTCCTTCCAGCATTTGCAGCTGGCTGTTGTTTTCTGCTTTTTTCACTTTATTTTTGACTCTTTTCCTGAAATGGCTTTATTTCTTTTAAACAACAGCAGTTGTTGGATAGTTAATGATGGTTTTAGCCACTCAAAGGGAAATTGGGACATAAAGACAGGAGGGTGTGTTGGGCAGAAGAAATACTGGCAGCATAGCCATGGAAAATTATTGGTAAGTAGTGTTTGGGTTTGACCTGAAGGTCAGGTGTACAGAGAACTTTTCCTTAGAGAAAGGAACATGAGCTACTTACCAAAATACCATCAGTGGTCTCTTATGTTGGATATAAAAGCATTGATGCAAAGAAAGAGCACTTATTTTTTACTCACAACAGTCCAAAAAAGAAATGGCAGCTAGCAAGAATACCTCTTCAGTTTTTACTGCTAGCTGGATCAGCCTCATAAATGCCTAAATTCATATATAAAAATGTTAATGTTTTCCAATTGCTACTCTGAATTTATATTTATTGCAATACAACGTATCCATTAGCTCATCTATCACCGGTAAATTTGTTACTGCTTCAAATATACAGTACATAACTTTGCAGCAATTTCATTTTACAAGCTAATAATGTACTGTAATGTAGCTTACAATATCATGTAGATATATTTGATTAGGGAGGTTCAGCAGTCAGTCAGGTTGAATAGTGGATTACATGAGAATCAAGTTTTTAACTTATTTACTGTACAAATGAACAGCTTTGTTGCACATTAAACATGTTAATTTAACAGGTATGTCATTTTATTCCCTCAAATATTCATTGAAGAGGAACAAATGGTATTTTGACTAACACTGAAGCGTAGTAGACTTAGAATGGATTTTTGATGCTTGACATGTTTATTCTTTAAAGAGAGTAATAATTGTATTTAAATTGTATCTAAATTTATTGTGTGTATATTTATGTATTTATATATTGTATTCTGTATTCCAGTGTCTGCAGGAACTTCCCAGACGCAAGAGAGATGGCGAAAATGTTTTTCTGAAATGTGATTAAAATAGAAGATTTTTTTCCTTCAAAAAAAGCAAAGCTTCAAAAATATGCTATCCAGGAGGTAAATTTTTAGAAAATTTTGAAAAATGTTACCATTTTTCACTTACTACATGGATGTGCCAAAACTCATATCTGTGTTCTCTATGGAGAGGCAGTGTCCCTGTGCCATCTGCAAGCTGAGGTGTAAGGCAGGGATGTCCTCACTCCAGCACCTCTTCCTTTGTGTGCTCCAGGTGGGAGTGCGTCATCTCAAGTGGGTTCAAAGATGTTCCAGCTCGTGGGGTAGGAGTTATATGGATTAATATTTGGTTTCCTATTCAATCAATCATTGCAGCAGGGGAAAAAAAAAGTCAGGAATGTATTTTAAGAACTGTGTCTACCAGGATTTCAAAAATGTGAAAGTTCTAGAGAAGTTAGTTTTGGACTTTTTCCAAAAAAAAAGTCTAGCTCTGGTCTAGTTTCTAGCTCCATGTCCTTCCTCTGCTGGGGACCTCAGAACTGGAGGCAGCTCTGCAGGTGGGGTCTCACCAGAGCAGAGCAGAGGGGCAGAATCCCCTCCCTCACCTTCTGCCCACGGGGCTTTGGATGCAGCCCAGGACACGTTTGGCTTTCTGGGCTGGGAGTGTCCACAGCCAGGGCATATCCAGCCTCTCACCCACCCACCCAGCACCCCCATGTCCTTCGGGGCAGGGCAGCTCTCGATCTGTTCATCCCCCAGCCTGTACTGGGGCTTGCTCTGACCCAGGGGCAGCACCAGCACTTGGTCTTATTAAACCTCATGAGATTCCCTGGGGCCACTTCTTGAGCCTGTCCAGGTGCCTCTGGATGTGTCCCATCCTTCAGGAGTGTCAACTGCACCCCTCAGCTTGGTGTCATCTGCGAATCTGCTGAGGGTGCACCTGATACCCTCATCTATGCCATTAATGAAGTCATTAAGTAACACTGGTCCAAATACAGACCCCTAAGGGACACCACTTGTCACTGATGTCCATCAGGACTCTGAGCCATTGACTATGGCCCTCTGGATGTGACTGTCCAACCACTTTCTTATCCATCAAGTAACAGTCCATTCAAATCCAACATCAAATCCATCTCTCTCCAATTTAGAGAGAAGGATGTTTTGGGTGATGTGTCAGAGGCTTTACAGAACTCCAGATAAATGACACCTGTAGCCCTTCCCTTGTACACTGATGTAGTCACCCCATCACAGAAGCCAGGTCAGCAGATTGGTCAGGCAGACCTTGCCCTTGGTGAGGCTGTGCTGGCTCTCTCCAATCTCCTCCCTGTCTTCCATCTGTTCCATGGTCTTCCCAGGTACAGAGGTGAGACTGATCAGCTGGTAGTTTCCAGGGTCCTCCTTTCTACCCTTTTTAAAGACAACTCCAGTGATGGCCTTTTCCCAGTCACCTGGGAGTTCTTCTGACTGCCATGAACTTTCAAATATCATGGAGAGTGACTTGTCAACTTCATCAGCCAATTCCCTGTGCATCACATAGATCAGAGATTACTGTAGGCTCTTGGTTGTTGCCACCCAGGTCAGAGCAGACACCATCAGGTAGAACAGTAATGCAGACCACTGCAAGAACCAGAGACTGACTTGTTGTGGGTGAGAAGGCAATACTTGTTTTTGTTACTAACTCATACCAGGGTCAAGTTTCTCTGGAACAGCTCTTTTGCATGCAGCCTGATAACGCATGGAAAACACTTTCATAAGAATATATTTGCAGAACTGTATGGAAGCAGTGTTTTTTAAAAATCAAAGACATTTTCTTTGTTATGCATACTTATGTTGTGTTTCTGCTGCTTGGGAAACTATATTCAATAAAGAAGTCAGAAGTTATGAAGCTAAATTTATCATGGGCAAAATGCCATGCTCCATGTTATGTTTGTGTGTCTGTGAAAGAAATGAATAATTGTTTTAGCTCCCTAATATACTCCTGCTTCTTTCAGTATGTTCCAGCTGAGAAACGGGACACAACAGGAAATAGTTGCAGTTTTTTTATGTGAAAGGTGACAATAACTGTCACTTCTATTCCATTCAGATAGGGTAGCTTTTAGTTTACCTGTCGACATTCATAAACTACCTCCATGAGCATTGTGGCAGGGAAAAATTATGTGAATTTCTGAAAATGCTGTCTTCCTAAGAACTATTTTGAGAAGTAATATTACACTATATTTGCAGTCATCTTTGGTATAAAGGATCAGCGGAGAGCTAAGGGAAAGAGTTTGAAACATACAGCAGTTACTGGAAAAGGAAGCTGACTTACAGTGTTAATGAAGAGAAGTATTTTTCCTTTGTGATAAATTGAAGTGACATGCGAGGGTGGCCCTTAAAAATCCTCCATTTACTCCCCTAGGGCAAAATCTCTTAATGGGCTGGGTCCAACTTCACTAAAGATGATAGAGGTTCTTAATTGGCTTCAATAGGCCTTGGATCAAAGCCACAGGAGTCATATACATCAAAATATTTTCGGCTACCTAGCTGGATGGCAAGAAATGACTGTGGTGATAATATTTGTATGAGCAGGTTATTTTTTTACTTTTCTGTTTCTCTGTGGGGAAAAACATATTTGTGGTTTATTTCTTTGTCCAATACACATCTATAGCTTTCTAATGTCATGCAGAGAACACTAATGCAATATATTATGCATGCTACCTATGTTCTGTTATGTCATTGGCTTTCACCTCACCTCATTTTTCTGTTGAGTCTGGAAGGTGGTTGAGGGGTGATGAGAAGGGAAATACCCTAAATCTGTCAGAATTACTTAGACACGTTGATGTGTTTTGAAAAAATGAGTACTCATTGCTGTGCATTGTTTTTCCAGAGTAAATTTCTGAACTAGCACAAGTTAGATTCTTTATATGTGCACAATTGCATTGATCAGCCTTTGCTTTATTATTTTCCTGTGTATGATATCATTTATTAAAGATGGACTCTAATAGTAGCAGGGAAAAAATACTGTATCTACCCTGAAATAATTTTGTTTTTTCTGATTTTTGTTAACATATTTATTTCATATTCCATCTTTCCTCTTTGTACTTTATTAATTTACTTTCTTCATGAGGTAAAACAAATATGGTAGAAATACACTGCACAAGTGTCTGTAACTAAAGAGCACACTCTGTCCTGGAATCCTGTCCACAGTGGTATTTTTAGCACCCACATGATAAACACACATTAACGTAAAACATGCACATAATCCCAAATTAAGACAAGACTTTAAATGAAAATTCCCAGTCTATTATGGATCTTATTTAAGCAATTTGACTAATCATATTCTAGTGAGTTTTCCTATCCTGGTTTACTTATTTTAATGGAAAAACTAAAAACTACTTAAAAAAAATTAACAGTTTTAATTAAGGTGTTAAAAAGTAAGTGAGCTGCTGACTATTAGCATAAACAATTAATAGCCTATAAAATTTAAGATGAGGGAAACAACATATTCTGAAATCCTTGAATGCTTAAAGGTCTTGGACCTTTCCTGTACAGTGGTTTTAACTACAATTCAGAATGTGAACCAACATAACATAGCTTCCATCTTACCATTCCACTTCACTGCACAGAACATCTGTACTTGTGTGTAAAGAAAAAGACATTTTTATACAGCATTTTCGAAATGTTTCCATTTATTTATTCATGAGACCCCTAAAACTGCTCATGAAATTCCTAAAACTGTTCGGGTTTGCTAATCAAAGAAAAGTAGTGTCACTACTGAAATAAACACCTTTTGAACATTCTGTTATAATTTCAGGAAATAAAATGAATAGTAAATTCACAGCTATCTTGGCTAATTTGAAATGTGAAGATGTCACTAGACATTGAGTTTTCAAATTACTTGTTTTCAGCAACTCATTACAGGCTTGGGCAGCAGTTGCTCATGTGCTGTAGACACTTTCTCTTGCTTCCAAACTCTTACTTAAATACATGAAACAGAATTTACTTCCCTTTGTCAGTAAAACACAAACCAAAAATAAACTCTCCAAAGTATCCATATACTGTGGTCTGAAATAAGAGGGAGATAAAACAATTTAATTAGGACTTGGAATAATATCTGAAAAATATCCTCTAAGAACTAGTCCAAAGGATAAAGCATAGAAAAACAAAGAATACAATGCAGACAACTTTTTTTCTCCCCTCCATGTGTATCTTTTGTTTTCTTTTATGTAAAGGCAAATGATGAACTTTGGATGTACTCTAGCCTGTTTTCTTTTTCACTTTTTCCTGAGACTCAGTCATATCCCCTGCTTCCTTTGAAATGAACCGGATACCACAAATAGTACTAATCCAAACCAACACCACACTACTTCTTTGGAGAGGGACTGAGAAACAGATAGAAACAGACCAATGCACAGTCAGAATAAATACAGAAAAAAACCATAACAGAATGGGTAGTGCATCTGATTGAAGAAATTCCTTCTTTTCCCAGTTGTCTCTCTTGCACATACACACACACATCTACACACTTGATTTATTTGTGAAACAGTGTCTTCTAAACATAGATTTTTGCAAAGTGGAAAGGCAATTAAACAGAACAGCTTGAAGCTGCCAATCACTCCCACTACCAACAAAAGCATCTACTATCAAAGGAAATAATGTAATGTAAAAAAAACCCCCACATTCTACCAAAGCAAACAATGTAAACATGCAAGTAAAAAATAAGCTTGTTTATCATCTGTCATAGCATAGGATACATTTTTTAACCCTCCCCCCTAAGGATATGTGTTTTTGTATCCCATTATGTTAATTTGGCCATGCATGTGACATGGAAGTTAAGGAACAATAGGAGAAGTTAGCTTTTCTGCATGCTTTTCTGTTGGGGAAGCACACTACTGCTGTTGCAGGTTGGGGTGGGTTTTTTTGGTTTTTGTTTTTTTTTTTTTTTTTAAATTTTTTTTGGCCTCTAGTGTACAAATAAATTGACAATCACAGCTTATCATCATTTAAAGATGCATGTGCATGCTAGAGTTTACTGAAACATGATTGGCTGCTACATAAATCAATCTGATAGAGATCAGTCCCATGAAAAAAAAAGATAAAGCATTAGCCTGTGCTTTTGGAATGTAATTCATTTTAGATAGTGGTTATTGATGATTTCATTCCACTGGTACATGTACATGTCTAGACCACGTTTTTGTATAAAATATTTAAACAGTACAATGTGTTTGTTTCAAGAAAGACCATGAAGAAATAATGATTAAAACTTTGTTATTGCAACATTCCAGATGTAACATTTTCATGCAGAAAACTTAGTTTCCCTTAAAATGAAATTTGTCTTTTACAGCAATTATATTTTATTTCTCTACCTTGCATGCAACATTTGCTTGTTTATTACTATAAGATTTTCTCCACCAGATGAAAGGTTCTGTGAAACCTTTCAGTTGGCCTTATTATAGTTACACCAGATTTTGCTGACATGCAGTGTGTGAGACTAAGCCATTCACTCAAACATACTCAAATTGTCCTCGTTAACTCATCCTGGCTTTCGATTAACTCTTGTTACCAAGGGGAGATTCTTTGCTTTTGCAATAATTTGATTTCACATTAATTGCCAGCTAAACATGCAACTATTTAATTTTATCCATGAATCATGATGGTGGTAAAAAAATAGACTTTGAAAACTTCTTGTGTAAATACCTGATGGTTCCTCACAGCTCTGGGATGAAGGAGGTGAGCACGTAATGCACAGAGAACAGTAGTGATTTATCAAAAACTCATAGCAAATCCCTAGTAGAAGGGTGTTTGTAACATTACCCTGATCTCCTTCAGCATGTTTTAAATACTCATACACAATCACATACAAGTTCTGTGCAAGATGAAATTCAGCCTTTCATCAAGGAAAATTACATATTCTTAGTATTTTCTCTAAAATTTTTACTTGGGGTTCACTTCCTTTCTGTATCCTCCACCTCTTTTCAAACTGAACAAAGCATTCCTGCCAGAAAGCAATCTCTTCTAAAATAGGCCAGTTTTGACATTATCTAAGGCAGAAAATAAAGCACCATGGGAAGAAAAAAAATCTTAAAATATGAAAAACATTTTATTATGTGCCTGGCTAATTGAAAATCAGACAAACAAAATCTTACCAAACTTTCCAGAAGAATTTACCTTTAGGCTGAGAACAAATATGGAAAATTCAGGGCACTTCTTCAAATGTTTACTTTTCCTAATCTCACCTCCCTGTAGAAAGCACAGAGGGGCAAATGAAAGATAGATGAGGACAGTGCTCTTGCAGTGAAGGACATCTCTGTCTCCTGAGAAACACTCTCAGTGGAGGAACTGAGTAGTACTGAATTGGGTGATACTCCTAAAACACCGCAAAAATATTTCAGAAACTATTTTCTCCAGAGACCAGGGATTTTGAAGTCTGCACCTCATCTATACACAGAGGTTTTGGGAAGACTTTCTGAGCTTGTGTGAGTCTCTGTCTGTCTCTCTGTCTGTCTGTCCTGCCCTCTCTTTTTCTAGCAGGCTGTTCTGAGGAGAAACCTTTTGCATCCCGGTGAGCTGATGGCTGCTAGCAGATTTCTCTGCTGTGTCTCTGTAGATGGCATGCAGAAGGCCCATAAAGCAAACTCTCAAACAGCAGCACTTTTCACTCACTTACAGAAACCCTCCGGTTTTGCTGCAGATGTTTTTCTGTCATTCTTTGCATCCCCACTTTCTGCTTATACTGCAGAGCTTCATTCCCATTGGTTTTCAATGAATAGAGAGCTGGAGGAAAAAGAAAAGGAAGGGAAAGGAAAGGAAAAAGGAAATTGCAGAGGGAAAATCTGCAATTTCCTGCAACTCCCAACAGGCGCTAACAGCAGTGTCATTTTTAACGTGGTCTTGGGGACACTTGTTTCTGAGCAATAACCTTCTTGAAAATCTTCTGAGGTTGTTTAAATTAGCTTGTTTTAAATGAATGTAAATTTAACATCACTTACAAAGATCTGATATTAGCCCAAGGACACACTGTTTCTGTATCATTGGTTCTGTCATGCTCTGACTTTCTGAAGATTACAGGATTGTTTGCTACTTTGACAGAAAGCTGACACAACAATCATTTATTTCCAATAAAATCCCCCAAAGGAATAAATACAGTTCTGTTATAGTTATGTAAAAATAAGGTTATCCTAGGAACTAATTGATCATACAGTATGTCTAATTTCATTATATTTGACAATGATGCAAAAGATTATGCTAACTACTTGTAGGTTGCTAGTGTGTTTAGAGTGAAATACTTATCAATATTCTTGGAAAATGCATTTGTGTAGGCAAGTTTCGCAGGGAGGAGGAAAATCAATCTTAATTGTTCTGAGTTCTGCAAGAAGAATTAACAGTTGCTCTATGCTGAGCACTAGGTTTATGGAAGTTGTTGAATGCTACAAACTTTTTCCAAGTGATGTTTTATAGAACTTCTTTTAAAAACCCTAGAGGGTAAATAGTATTCTCAGAATAAACAGAAAAATGCTGACCTTGTCAGATTTAGCTGCTGAAAGCCAAGCTGTTTTAAAACTTGGAGGATCAAGGGTCATGGTTATAAACAACACAGATAAAAAGAAAGAAAGGAAGGAAGGAAAAAAAGAAAGAAAACTAGAAATAAAAAAGAACTACACAGTGAATATAAGTAATAAATATGTTGACCTCGACAAGAAGGATATGAGATATTTATGCAAAAACCAGGGAGGGGTAAAGAGATTGCAAAGAGGGAAAGAAGAGAAAGTGCACAAATTGTACTTGAGAAAAAAATGTTTCTTAGAGCTTGTTTTGAAGCCGGAAATGAGTCACTTTATCTTCATGTGTTTTTGGTTTTGAAAGGGGAGAAAGGTCAAAGCTTCTTTGTTTTAAATAAACTGGTCACTACTTCTGAAGTGTAACATGATAGGGTTCAAGAATCCTAATGAAACTGGTATTTTCCTGACACCCTGGGCTGCAGCACCTCAGCAGTTGTATGGTCATGTATTGTAAGCCCAGGGAGTTTTATAAACAAAGGCACGACAGAGCATGACTTTGCTCATGACCTTCATACCCTGGTGCTTCTGTGTCAGCCATATGGGCAGTGTGATGGCTAAATTTGCCACCACTTACATACTTTCCTGAATTGTAGCTGCACACATGGCCCTCCACCATTATGTTCGGAAACACGAACTGGAGTTATTACCCTGGGCCCTGTACCACACCTCTTACCAAAATGATTCTGATGGAGTAAAGTTGCATAGAAAACAAAGTGCTAGAGACACTCAAAGTGACACCAGAAATTAAAAATGCCATTGCTAAAAAAAGGCAGCAGGAATGCTACAGCCAAAAAAAACCCCAACCAATCAACCAAAAACCCAAGCCCAACCCAAACCAAGCATGCAGTTTTTAACAAGGCTTTTGGTATAAATGGGTTTGCTGGGGTCCAGAGTTTACTAGGATCCTCACTCCCAGGTCTGCTGGGAGTTTGTTGTGCTTACCAGATTCTACATCTAAGGTACTCGGCTTCATCCCATTCTAACTGCAGGTGGAGAAACACTTGCAAAGGGAATGAGACAACAGCAAAGAAATTATATAACTGAATTACAGGGGCTTCAGCACTGCCTAGTAGTGGAAGGCCTGATGATAAAGGAGTGTCTTCAGGATGTGCAAACAGAAAAGGAAATAAAGTGTCCTGTATAAGATTAGAAGTCAAAAGAACATCCTACAAGAAGGACAGGAGAGGAAAAACTCCATTAAAATAAAGGGAAAAATCTCCTCTTTTCCTATTGTTCAAATCTTGCTTATAGAGTGGTAGAATGGTTCAGGTTTGAAGGGACCTTCAAGATCATCTAGTACCAACCCGCCAGCCATGGGCAGGGTCAGCTTCCAGACTGAGAACAGGTTGCTCAAAGCCCCAGGCCTGGCCCTGAACACTTTTAGGGATAGGGCAGCCACAACATCTCTGAGCCACCTGTGCCAGTGCACCACCATCCTCACAGAAAAGAATTCCTTCCTATTATCAAAGCTAAACCTGCCCTCTTTCAGTTTAAAACCATTATCCCTTGTTCTGTCATTGCATAGCCTTGTAATAAGGATGTGTGTAGTTCTTTCATACACATCTTCACATCAGGCTTGTGTGCGCAGCAAAGTCTTACTAGTTAAACTCCCATTTCCTGTTATTCTGCACAAATACAAGATTTTTATCTTTGTCTCAACTCATAGAACCTCTCCTTTCTTTCTGAGATTCTTTTCTGACATGCTCCTGGCAACATCTTGCTTCCAGACTGAGAATTCCTCTTCATTTTGTTTGCTGATTCATGCTACCACTTATGCTTAAATGTGAGATATCAAGCTGTATCTGTTATACATTGCTCCTTTTCTTTTTCTTGACCACATTCCAAGCTTTACCCATTAGATAATATCCTAAAGTCTATATAGAATAATTTCCATCTAAAAGTTCTTCCCTACATTGCTTCTGTAATTACTTTAATATTAGACTAAATGTTCTTTAGGAGACTCATTTCTTCTTCTGGTGTTCCTAATATATCTGCTGTAAAAGGCCATCTGTTCCCAGACCACTTGAAACAACAATGGAAGAGCACACTTATACAATAACGTGGGGATATGTATCACTGGCCACAAAATTGAAAGGCAATTATGGTAATGAAAATTGTGAACTTTCAAAATGACCAGCTTCATTATTCTTCATGGCATCAATCCCCAAACTGGGACAATTACTCAGTTTACAATAAAACTAAATAAAAGGTGACTGATTAATTGGACATTAGCTGTTTCAGAGCAAGCGTCATGCTTGCTGTTTGAAGTAGCACTTGAAATGACAGAGTATGCAGAAGCACCCCAAGAGCCTGTATTTCCTACTTTGACCTTGCTTCAACATTCAGCTCTCTGTTGTGCCCACTCCTTTCTCTCCAGCCTTGAATCAGTGTGTCATTCATTCAAAATGGACCAATAATCAGAGGTAACCAATTCCTTTCCTGTTTATTTGACTTTCCCCTTTACCTTTCTACCTACCCATGCCTGCCCTACAATTTTGTGCCTGAGACAAACCACACTGCTTTGACTGTTACGATACTGAGGCATCTGAATTTCTGAGGATGCACTGGTCACACAAATATCATAAAAGTTAAGTCGTTTAACAGAACAGAATTAGGGTTCTCAAACTGAACCCTATAAACAAAGAATATGCCTATAGCTTTGCAGAAGACAGGAGGCCAAAAAAAAAAAAAAAAAAAAAAAAAAGAAAGCCATGATAATTTCAACCAGTTTCTTGAGTGTGGCAAATCAAACCTGCAGCAGTTCATTGTTTTGTTTAGGTTTCTAACACACCAAAGAGATTCTTGATCAGGAATCACCCATCAGTGAATACTACAATGTGTTGGTGGTACAGGGGAAGGTGTTGGTCTTTATCGTGCTTGGTGAAACAGGTTGAAATATTGCTTTCTTATCTTGAAACACTTTATGATTGTCTTCAAATAAATTGATGTTCACAAAGCATCACTAAGTCATGTTATCCTGCTTATCCACCTGTTGGAAAGAAAAATGAACAAAATGAGAAAATATTCAGACCTATGACAAGCTTTTCCAGAAGTTCAATTAATCTGCAGTCCTTTTCTTTTATTTTTGCATCCCTGAAGAGGGAGAGAGAGTCATTGTAAAATACCAGTTTGCTTTTCCCCTCAATTTGAAACACAATGCAATTATAACAGATTCAATACAGCTTCAGATATGTCATTGATCCAGGCAAATTTCTAAACCTTTAGAAAGTTTCTTTCTTATTGAAATGTCATCAGATTAAGACCTTAACTGAAGAAGGATGTTCCTGTGAGTTAAAGCATTGGGAATCAGACACTCACATTTCAAGTCCTGGAACTGCTATAGATTTATTTTGTGATTTTGGTTGTGATCCAGCAATGCACTTAAATCGGTGTTTAATTTAAAACTCTGGAATGAAAGTTAAGCACATGAAAGTTAAGCACAGAGTTAAGTCTTTATTAAATGGGAGAGTTAGTCTGTCTGAACTCATTTCTCTGGCTGTAAGATGTGTTAGTACTTATATTCTGACATAGTTTATTTTTACAGAAAACCTTCTGGTGCAAAAAAAAGTATCTTCTGATCTGTGCAACACCAAGACCAACTGATGTCAGCTGGAGCCTGTAAAAATCTGCAAAAAAACCTGCAAAGCAATGAGAGTCAATGAATTACCTTCTCATCTTCTGAAAGCAAGTTACTGCTATGAAAATACTATTTGCGTGGAGGCTTCATGGAGAGGGGGTAAGGGCATTTACCAGCTTCCCCTCACTCACATCCTTAGGGTTTAAGGGTCCCTCTCTGTCTGGCTGCAGTCCCACCTTCTCTTGCTGCTGGCTGGCAGAAGAGTCAAGCTGCTCCTTCAGCAGACAGCAGTAATTGCTGTGATGCAAGTAAGCAGGCAGACTAATGTACCTGCACTAAAGCCTACAGTTTGAGAATGAAATTGAATGAATCTGCAATATTTTGTCTTTTTGTTACTATTTTACAATTTCTTTCGATAAATCTCATTTCTCCTTTATACTGTGCTGCAAGGGAGTTCCCAAAGCCTCATTTATTTGACAGGTGTGTGCAACCTTCCCACAATGGATTGTGAAGTTTCAATACTTGTCCAAATATGATTAGAAATTTTGTTCACAGAGTGAGAAAAAGTGCTCACAATTAAGAAGGATGATTAATTTCTACAGCAGCACCGAGAGTATGTACAAATGTACAAATTCCTCATATTTTACTTTAATTTAAGGCTTAATTGAATCCTCACAGATCCTTTGAATACATATAAGACATGGCTACACATTACATTGCATGAGGGACAAAATAAGTATCTTTTCTCCTTAGAATTCTTTACTTGTGCAAAACCACAGAGACAAATTCATTTTGTGCTTGTGTGTCAGACAGCCTACCTGAAATTTCTCAGACAGGCCTGAGGTCTCTAAGACCCATAACCTCTGTCTTGTTGTGCTCATTCATCAAAAAGCCCACGATCTAGCTTCTGCATTTGGATGACAAGCAGAAGATTGCCAATTGTCTTGGAAATGTAAAATAAACACTTTTTCTACATATGTTAATGCCATTGTTTATTGACTACTTACTCAGGTTGGATGTAATTGGGGCCACTCGGGAAACATAAGCAGCTCAGTGCCTGTCAATACCTGACCTTTAAAATATTCAGTACAATCAGTGTTACATGATGTTTAACAAGCTGGCCTTTTCATGTGGATGCAGCTGTTGTTGCCATGCAAGCAGGAATGAAGATTCTCTTCCTCCTTATAAACATTTTCTTAATGATTTTTAATTTCATCTGTGGTGTTGAAGTAACTCAGAACAAAATAAATCTTACCACTGAAAATTTAGTTTGGAGTCACAATCGTTGGAAAAAGTGAAAACCAGTTTCATGCAAAAGGCAGGGAAAAAACAACTCCAAAGCAGCAAAGTGAAAAAGGGCCAGGATGTTAAACAGTTTAACTAAGAGTATCTTCATGCATTATGACATATGGCAAATGTAAATTAAGCACCTTCAGGATGTCACAAGCAAAATTTTCAACAGTGGTTCTGATGACTGAGAGGCTCTTGAAGAATCTCTCATCAGCAGACCATAAAGACTAAAGCACAAGCTATCACTAACATGCAGATGTTATCAGGATGTGACTTCAGCACAGATATGGATCCCGATGGAGAGACAAAACTGCAGATGTTTAACAGATTATCGTGGAAACTAATTGCAAACTATTCTATTTTAATTATTTAAATTTTGCACAAAAGAGATACTCTATGTCTTCAGCCTCTATTGCCAGTGTGTAAGTTAACAGTTCCTGTAAATAAAAGCAAACAACTTTTTCACTGAGTTAATTAAAGCTGTTAATATTTCTGAGCAGACTGACAGACAAATGTTTCCATTTCAAATCACTCTTTGGAAGAAAAGAAAAGGAAAAGGAAAAGGAAAAAGGAAAAGGAAAAGGAAAAGGAAAAGGAAAAGGAAAAGGAAAAGGAAAAGGAAAAGGAAAGGAAAGAGAAGAGAAGAAAGAAAAGAAAAGGAAAGGAAAGAGAAGAGAAGAAAGAAAAGAAAAGAAAAGAAAAGAAAAGAAAAGAAAAGAAAAGAAAAGAAAAGAAAAGAAAAGAAAAGAAAAGAAAAGAAAAGAAAAGAAAAGAAAAGAAAAGAAAAGAAAAGAAAAGAAAAGAAAAGAAAAGAAAAGAAAAAGAAAAGAAAAAGCCCAGACATACTGTCTTCAAAGAATGAAATAAACAACATTATCCTATTTTAACAGAAGATAACAAGAAATCAGAACTTGTTGATACAATGGTAAGTTACTGTACCATCAAAAAAAGAAATAAAGAAAAACGAAACAGAAAGACAAAGTGACAAAATGAGTTTAGAAGATAAAAGTTAAAGCCAGTAATTTTAAGTCAACATTTCTTGCGAAGTACAAAAGACAGTAAGAAACCAGTTGTATAAACTTTAGTTCTTAAAACCAATTTTATCTACTGAGCATGATTTCTGTGGATGGCTCTTTGAAAAGTTTTCACCAGTCTCAGAAAGTTCTGGGAACGGACAAGTAAGGCAAATTTTTGTGGAAGGGTTGTGAGCACCAGGCAATATTATGAGACAGCAAGTTCTCTATAGCAAATACAAATTGCCATATTCTTTTGGTGACTTTTCAGTTCCACAGGCTGTACTTGCCCTGTTCTAAGAAGCTGGAAGTCAAGGCTTTAGTAACATTCCTTGAAGGGAGGACCGCTTTTTTTTTTTTAATAAACTAAACTAAAAAAAAAAACAACCACCCTCCTCCCAAAATTAAATTTAGATTAACTAAATAAAAAAATTGAAATAAAACAAAACAAGAAGATGAAATAAAATATCTTTGGTGTTACTCCCTCACCAAGCAGTATATTGCTTTCAATATTCAATCGTTTTTTTCCTGCTCAGAGTGTAAAGAGTTGTGGTTGAAATAGGTCAGTTTACTAGTGCCCTCTTCTGCTTTACACTGGTCTCTGCTGCCCTCTCCTAACCTCTGCTCTCCCTCCAGCAGTTTCTGTTCTTCCACTCACTGATCCAGCAGGACCTTGGCCCCCTCAGGTCCCTCATGTCAAACAAGCAGGCATCTACTACATTACATGGCCTGAAGGTGACTGCACAGAGAGAGAGGGGGAGAGAAGGGGCGGGGGGTGTGGGGGAAAGACAGCAAGAGAGAGAGTCCTTGGAAAGGCAGGATGGCATCCCTGAGCAAAAATACATCAATCACACCAGTCCAGCTATCTCAATTAACCCTTAGTTAAGCTGGGACCTCCTGGAGAAACTGAAAAGAATTTGAGGGAATAAGAGATGCTATCTGCCACAAGGATTACCATTCTACATGTGGATCAAAGACAATTCCACATTTTACCCTAGTGATTAGCTGTAATTAAATAAAGTAAGTCTGTTTAAACTTCATTAGCAGCAAGACATTTGCTACAGCAGAGTGGGCACAAATCATCCATTCTTAATTAAAAGATAATCCACAGGATGACCATAATCTTCTTCTAAAAGTACACTCTTTCCCCCTGAAAGATTTCTTCATCAAATAAGGATAAATAACAGTTTCTCTCTGTTTAAGCTATGAAGGAATGGATGCTCCTTCCCATTTGCTTGAATGAGTGCTGAATGTGCCTGATAACATCACTTTGGCATGCTATTATCTAAAATGGTAGAATACCTCACTTCAGCAAAGTCTGACATAAATCTTTGAAAACAAAGAAATTGCATATGTATGAGCTGAAATAGATATGACAGTGTTGGCACATTAATATTCCTGTCACTGGGGGGTTTCAAACTTTTAAGGAGATGATATCAATGAATTCAGGCTGTAGCTGGTGGAAGAGGACAATGTACTGCAGGACAATTATTAATTACATACACCAAAACATATTTAAAAAACATACAATACTGTCCAAAATATATCATGGTGCAGACCAGTGCTCAAGACCCCTCTGAGTCCTACTACAGCTCCATCGTGGGAGGATCAGTCCTAATCAGCAGCAAAAGGACATTTCCCTTTCTACTTCTACAATCGTGGTGGTGGTGCATGGGCAACATATGTTTTCAATTATCACATAACAACCCTCATTAACAGTAACTGCAGTGCCCAACTGAACAGTTCTCTGCCCAGTTGCATATGGTCTGAAATTGATCATTATATGTGATACGAGTATGATAGGAGGGTATTCAGTTGGGATCTTTAATTGTTTGATGCTAGAGCATGTTGAGGTAGATGTTAAGAAAAAAAGCAACATGTCAGCTTCTTCTAAGCAACAGCAAAGCTGAAAATTTCCTATTTTATTCTGAGGAGGAGGAAAAAAATATGCAAAACCTTTTTATTTATGGTCCTTTGGGTTAGTATATACACTGCTTACTCAGCTCTTCCCCTTGTGATGGGAATACCTGGACAAACTGCAGGAATTAGAGATCACAGACATGAAGATTACATTGTAAGATCTGTGGGGCAGAGACTGTTAGCTCAATGAGGTACCTTGATGTCTTTTGATCCTTAAAAGTAAGTGAGGAACATGAAAGCCACTTAATCAGGAGAAGGAAATTCATGCTAGAATCAAACCCAGGATCAAAACTCATGATTGAATCTGCATATAATTCTACAAGTAGCTTTTTAAATTTTTCATTTTAATTTTTTATGGAAAGATTTGCTGGCAGTGACTATACAGCATGTACTAGTCCAGTGACATACTGACCTTCAGGGATAGGATGGAAGGGCTGTTTAAAAGATTTTACACGTACAGCTTTTTCTTTTTTACTCTCTAGCTGTTTCTCTTTCTTTTCTTTCTTTTCTCCTTCCTTTTTCTCCCCCCAATTCTGCACTGTTTTGCACCTATGAGAGGCTGTTTTGAGCCCTGACACCTGACATTCAATAACCTCTCAGCAGTTGTGGACAAAGACCTAAGAAAATTCCTCTCTCACAAACAGGCATGAAACTCCATATAAAAACACCTCGAACACACTTGATGACAAGTCAGCTCTTTTAGGCTATTACAAGAGAGCGCTAGTCATCTCCAAATATTTTTAAACTTTACTAATAAAATCCTGGAGAGGTGCTTAGGTCAGTGCTTTCAAAACAACGAGAAATACATCTGTGCTTTGGTTTTGATTTAACTCTTTTACTACACTATTGCTATCTGTCATTTCCTGCATGTGTCAGCATTGCGTCTGAATTGCAAAAATGTCACAGATACACCATGCAAAAAAGAAATAATTTTGTACCCCGCCATGATAAGCAACATCCCTTTGAAAAGAAAAGAAAAAATTACACGTTCATAGATTATCTGATAACTGCAAGGTATTATGCTTGCCTTGGTCTTACTCCAATGCAGTGGAAGTTGACAGCAGCCTCAGTATTCTCAAATCCCACCCATTCCTCCAGTTAGTTCCAAATTTCTTTGTGCATCTAGAATCTGATTTTGAAATTAGGTTAAATTAATGTTTGAAATTGTAGAGTGACTTCTGTGTGTCGATGGACCAGTTTATACCTCTTTCTTTTATCTGAAGCAGCATTTCATGTCCCCAGGCAACAAGGCACTTAAGCAAGAAATAATTTTAAGTTCATCTGTAAACCCATCAAAGTCAGCAGGACTACTGTTTGGGCTTAGCATCATGTATGCCTTGCATGTATGCCTTGCCAAACCAGGGCTTTAGATATTAATCCATGCAAGGAGAGGTGACACATTGTGACTTTGAGCATTAAACTGTCATGGGAGTAAGGTATTTTTCCTAATTACTTTAGTGCTCCTCTTCGGAGGAATTACAGTAACAGCAAATTCTGGTGAAACTTTAGGAGTTATTAATAAAACCTGAAGGATTTTAAAACAGAACAGCTGAAACCCACTACTACTTACTACCAGAAAAAGACAGACCAGAAAAAAAACCTTTCCAAACCCCAGTTCTCTTTTTGACCAAAAATCAAGCCATTGCTTATCAAAGAATTAATTCTACACTAAATAGGCAAAACATCCTTGAATGGACCAATTGATATTCAGCGAGCAAAGAGAATTAAGTTACTGGACTCTTTAAAATGTAATCTTTCATGTCAGTTCATTGTAAAAAATAATGAACTATCATCACTTCTTCATCTTCACAGTGCATTTTTAGGATAGTTTACATGATTCTTGAATACCTGAAATACTTAAGCACCTACTGTTGAATGTCCTCATGATAAAAAAGGAAAAGACAGTTAGCCAGTTACTTTCACAATTTCATTGAATGGATTTTATAGTATTATTATTCAGAACCAAGAGAAATGCAGATTCTGTTTAAAGAAATAGCGATATGTTAGAAAATATTTACATAGAGTAAAATTATATGGTCAATGTCTAATGAGATGAAGAGAAGTCTAATCCATAGATACGGCTTTTAGTACAGTATGAAGATTCTCTAAATCCTCCAATAAAAGCAAAGTAACAAATTTGGCTTGTAAAGTGAATTACAGATAAGGTTACATCTATTTTTCCCATAGACATTACTTCTGAAGGTTTGCACCTCTAGAAATGAAATTCATGGAGGCTGTTTAAACAGAGGTATGAGTAGCACAGACCTTAGGTTCCTATATATATGCTTTGGGTTTAATTTCAACAAGTTAATCACACTTTTTCCCCCTTTTGATCTGTGACACTGGGTTTATTACGTTTTCTTCTCTTTTTAAGAAATAGACATTATGAGAGGTCAAAAATTACAGAAACTGCAATGGCTGGACTTACCCTCCACTGGTGTTTATATATTTCTGTGTCTGCAAAAAATCCCATTGTTTCTATTTCTAAGTACATTTTAAGATATGGTACTTAAAATTAATATGACATTGTTGGAGTAGTAACTGCTGATTTCTGTTTTGATTTTCATAAGCCTATGTGATTATTTTATTTATTGTAATTGATCATTAGGCCTAGATCTTACTGAGTAAATAATTCTGCTGGGTGTCTGCAAAATATCTTTGAAATCAATTGTATTTTACATATGTGAAGAACCCTATCTGAGCAAATCACACTGTAAAACCAGGGAATACATGGACAATTTTCTCAATCTTATATTATTAAACAAATAGATAGTATATGAATATGAATAATTTTTACATATTTTGCAGATTATGTCTTTATCTTGTAAATAGATTAATAATCCTAAATGCTTGGAAAAGCATGTGCGTAGACAAGAGACACACAAAAAAGACAGAAATAGAGATGCATGTATTTAATTCCATATGACAGCATATGGACATTCACTTAAAGGCTGGACTCAATGATCCTTGTGGGTCCCTTCCAAATCAGAATATGCTATGACTCTGTGATTCTGTAAGCAATTAAAGGTAATAATGATAACATTTAAACGATACATTTTCTTGAAAATACATCCTTTCATTGTATTGATGGATTCCTATGAAATGTGGATTTTTATTAATACTAGAGAAAGAAACATTGAATGTGTTCACCTGAATAGAGTCTGTCTGCACTTCAAGACAGTTTCTTTAAGAAAAAGTTCTGCCTGGCTTAAAATAGTCTTGAAAGATGGTTTGCCTGGATCAACCTTTTCTGACAATCTTAAATTCTGATTTGCAATGGAATTTTTCTTTTTAAAAATTGTTATATTGCAATATCTTCTTGCTTTTAGGAGGCAGTTCAGAGTGTCTCAGATACCATCAAGGCTACCATGATTCCTTATTGTAAAAATACTGCACATATAAAATTGTAATATATCATGTAGAGTCATAAGTAACTATCAAGGCAAAAGCATGGGTGGTGTTTATCAGCTTACTAAATGGAGTCAAATTGTCTTCAGCTCAACTAAGATGAGAACAAATCTTCTGCTAATTTAAGTTGATTCCAGTTCCCGTACAGAATTAACAGCAAGAGAGATCCAGGCCTGTATGCTTCTTTATGCTTGCAATTCTATGTATTTACAATTCAAAGATCCTTAATAGAAGTTTTTCTGTTCCTGTAGTCTGGAAAGTGAAAACTAGTGCCTTTCCTAGAGACAGGAATTTACACAACTTCAGGTGAAGTGCTGGACCACTTTGCTGTGGTTGTAAGGATTAAGAACCCACACAGGACAGACTTGCAGGTGACGGCAACACCTTTCATCACGTAAAGCAGTAGCCATTTTATAGAAAATCTGCAGGAAATTATCCAGTCTAGGGAAATACACTTCCCTGCCTCCAACTTTGGGCCTTATAAAGATAAGTCTAGGAAATAAAATTTGCAACTTTATTAAAACCCAAGAAAACATGGATTTAAGGGTTGCTGGATATTACAACCTCTCTCCATGCATTTAAGAATTTCTGTTTCTCTTGTCCTAGAGAGGATTTCACTCTCAGCTGCTATGATGCCATCTGTACATCATAAATATTAACCCTTTTTTCATTCATAGGTAGTCTAATCAATGTTTATCTATCTGATCTCTGAGAAATCACTGTGAGGTGAGCTTTGAGAGCTTCAGGTTCTACAGATCTAAATAAGCTAGAGAGACACAAAACTTGTTTGATTTCCCCATCTTTACTGATTAGTCTACTACATCATATTCCTTCTACCTACATGACTTATCTTCTCTTAGGAAAAGTGGGCTTTGGGGGCTTGCCAGGGTTGAGCACAAATGCTCCTCCCTAAAGGCCAAGTCATACCCCTGTCAACTTCAGGTCCTTCTGCCTGTTTAAATCAGGAGTAACACAAGGCATTATAGATCTATAGAAATTGAGTATGGCTTAGGTGTCAGTGTACGGGAACAATTATACTGCCTATTAAGTAATTTAATAATTCAGACATACTGCAATTCAGGGTGACCACATAGCCTCTCATAAAGTGGTCAACATAAGACTTTAAAAGAGGACATTGATCATCTTTGCCCAGTGTCAAGCGAGGGATGTGACAAGACGGAAAGGTGGGTTGAGCAGTAAGGCAGACAGGATAGGTGTCTGCATTCTTGTGTGCACCAGTATTTTCCCCACCCAAGACTGGCCTTCTTGAGCCAGAGCCTACGTCTGGACACTACACTGGCAAGGGTCTTGTAGATGAGTGGCATGATCACCTTCAAGCTTTAGTGCATGGATTGTTCTGCTTGCAGTATGGACACAAGATGTGCTGGCATCCTATCCCAATGTCTTCTATTACTACTTGTGGTATCAAGAAGGAGTTTTGGTGCACTGAGCTTGATGAGCTATGCTCAGCAACAACCCTGTAAGCACTGCCGGGTAGCACACATCTGTGGGTACAGCCCAGCCACCGGGGTGTCCCAGAGTCATGTGGAATCAGCCACCAAACATCTGGACTCTAGGAGTGTTATGATCCACCTCTGAAGGCAAGGGTAACAGAGGTTCTTCTTCACAAATTTTTGTTTCTAACTCCTTTCTAAGAGATTAAATTTGCTCCTCTGCCTCCTGCACAGCTGATCAAAGTAATAGATTAATTTTCCTTTCCATCCGAAGCACTTCATGGTCAGTAGCTAAGTGTGAGTTCTCCTTTCCTAGTTGTTCCTGCAATGCTTTCATTAAATCTTTTAAAGATCTTACTATTTCAGCCTCAGATTTCTGAGTAGCCAATAGCTCCTTTTGCTCTACTTTAAGGGCAGCACCTGAAATGGCACACACTACTGCCTTTCCTTTGCCAGGTTTTAGTTTATGGTCTTTTGCAAGAACTCTAGTTTGATCTGCCACTGCTTGTTTTGAGCCAATGCCAATAGTTAGGCCACATCATACCGGGAGGAAAAGAGTAATCATTACAGCTTCCTCATTTTATCTGGAGGGGACAATCCCCATTTGACTTACCCTTGGTAGTAATATCTCTCAGTAACACACCGAAGATCAATGTTTTTCTCCCCACCACCCTCTCTGAGGGTCAGTTTAACTTTCTCATGGAGAAAACTTTACAATAGGTCTGGGTTACACCAGAAAAACTTTCAAGTCCGATACGCTCAGGTCATACTGAGAGAAGAACTGGCAGTGGGCAGCAGTTGAGATCAGGCATATCTGGGATTGCCATGATCTTCTGCTGGGGATTTTGACTTTGACCAAAAGTAAGTTCTCCTTTGTCCAGCACCCTGGCTCTTATTCCCATAGAAAAACTTCCTCACCGCTCTCAGAATAATCCCGCCTATGATGCCAAAATTATTGTCACAACCCACCCCGGAAGGCAAGGGCAAATCAGCCTCTTGTTAATAGATCCTTGGAGTGGATTAGAGTGAAATATACACACATGTATATCTATATATCTATATATATCTATATCTATATATGTATAGATATATATATCTATCTATACACGTATGTCTGTGTGTGTGTATATATCTATCTATATGATTTATCTTACAACAATTTGGTTGCAAAAGAAAGGAGCTATGCCAATGTTTTGATTATTATTATTATAGGAAAGCAGCATTATAAAAAAAATAGCACTTGAGAAAATGTACAAGGGAAAATTAAGAAAGAGAAAGAAAGCTCCTAGCAGAAAGATATCACCACCCATGGACCCAGTGATGAGACTTGTTTGTTGCAATTTTGATGTCCATTGGTGGAAATGATGGTCACAGGGGTGGTGGCAGTCTTGATCCATTGTGGGTGGGAAAAGCCTGTGAAACACAAAGTTCAGTGGGTTAATACATGTTTAGGCTAACAGGGAATGCTCAGGTACCTCCCCTGGGTGGGGAGTTTTACACTGTCTGATGTAACACTGTGGATCACGTGCAGTCCTCAGGCCCATGGAAGGCCTCAGAAATGTGTCTGGGTGTGCTTCAGGGATCTTGGATGGTTTATGGTCCCCTCTATGACATTACAGCTGTCTCTCGTGTCCGTGTAGTGAGCCAGTAATACCCCATCAGAAGGGATGAATACCTTCAGACCTATGTGTAAATGTCCTGGTACTTCTCCAGGGGGAATTTTCACACTTGAGCCAGTTATGCCCCATCAGAAGGGATGAATAACGAGAATGTCTTGATATCCTGTCATTGAGGGGGAAGGGTGGGGCTGGGCTTACAAGTGAGTTGGTTTTCTAAGGGAGGACATTGGCACGATAGAAAGCATTATCCCACCTCTGCAGGGTCTGCTTCTTTTTTGGCCTCTTCCCTTATCTGGCTCATAACTCAGCTTGAAGCCTGGAGTGGTGGTTGCACACCCCTCTGCACCTGGGTGTGACCTTGCACATCATCAGCGAAGCACTCTGCTGCTTTTGTGAACGGCCGATTGTCTCCGACATGAGCCCTTAACATTCCAGTCTCTCACAAGGAGCCATCACCAAGAAACAAGGACATTGAGACCAAGAGGGGTGACAGAGCATGGATAAGATTGTTCCTCCTGCTTGTCAACCTGTTACAGGCCAAAAAAACGGCAAAAACCCAGTCAGGAGCTCAACATGCAGCCTGCTGGAAAGCAACATGAAAAAAGAAGAAGGGAGGGAACTCCTTTGAACTGTAGAGGTCATGAAAGGCAGTAGCACCTAACAGACCATAGGGACATAGAAGTAAAAGTCACATCCTTAGGGTCTGTTGTGTTGGAGAAATATTGACCCTTGGAAGTCAGAAAAAAGCTTTTTAATAATTGAAAAAAGAAAACTGAAACAAGAAGGAAACTGGAGACAAGAGTGCAGCTTGAAGGACAGAGAAGGCAGGGGAAATCCATTCAGGTTTGCACATATGGGTTGTGAGTTGCAGTCATAATGACTTTTTGGGATGCTTTTCTTAATGGAGAATTGATATTTCTTGTTCGGGCTTTTAATTTTTTTAAACTAGGGATATGAAGGATGGGGCACTGAACTTAAGCTAGCAATAGAATCTATTTCTGCTTTTTCATATATTTTTCATCTATCTATCCGTCTACTTATCTAGCTATTCCTAGATATAATATAGATATGAATATATACCTATATCAGTAAATATAAATATATGTACACATATACATATACACATTAACAATAGATGGGGACAAGGTGATATATTTGGATATGACCTCTCTTCTGATATATTAGTTACAGAATATTTTTACACAGTATATTATTAAATGTTTAGAATCATCACTCACACCCCTCAAGCACTCAGGCAATCTCTCCCTAAATCATCAGGTTTTGGAGGTATTACAGAAAGCATGGGACTCAGAAACGATTTTGCAGGAGGATGGTTCTGCAGTCCTGTAAGATGGGAGAGGACACTTTTTATGAAGGTGCAGTTATGGCAGAAAGGCATTGACTGGAAGAGGAGGATGAAAAACTCAGAGGTGACACTACATAGGTAAAAAGGGGCAGAGGCATGTCAGTGTTGAAAAGAAGATTGGATATGGATCTAATGGAAAAGCATTTGGAAGTGAAAGAAACTGAGAAGCACAGACTGAAATGAAGACGGGAATCTGTTCTGCCATGTATGTCTGTCTTTGAAACATCTCAATTACTTATGAGGAAAAGATGAATTTTCCATTTCTATAGCTAACCTTTTTCCCTTCTTTCTCATTACATTAAGTGGCAAATCCCACTGTTTAAAGAGTAGGGTATACAACTAAACAGTCTTTAGGAAAATACAGTACAAATGTATTAACTAGCATATATTCCTAACAGTGTATTGAATTTTCTCTCGTCTCTGGTTCTCAGAGTTATAAAGTATATTGACAAGTTCCAGTCAACAATACAGGCTGCAAAAGTCTTCTCACCTCCCCTCCTTCCCCCTCCCCCAAATACTGAGCTTTTAGTCTAATTACTTATTTGCAGTCTCAGCAAGCCAGAGAGGAGAATTTTATCCACTTTGGCTTGTTTCTGAATACTAACTAGCCAGGCCAGTCAAGGCTCTCTAAAGAGTGAAAGTGCATGAGAGACACACTGCATTTGACACAGTCAGGAGGCAAAAGAAAGAGCAAAACAAAAGTCTATTCAGGGCTGAATCCTCTGATATACTTACCCATCCCCCACCTCCTTTAAAAATAAAGAGAAAGGGAAAAACTCATGAATCCATGGCTGAATGCCTGAGGTTGTCAGAATAAAGGACAATGAGTGACAGCTGACTGTCAGCACAATTCTCAGAGTCTGAGTTATCACTTTTTGGTATTGTTCAAATAGGAAAAAAGCATGTGTGCTTAACAAGAAAGTATTGCAGAAGTGCTTTGTGAGGGGCTGTGCTCACACCAGCTGCAAACAACCAAGGAGGCTGTAGTTCCACACGGATTTTTTTCCATGGTCTGTGAAATCTTCCCTACTGAACTCATTAAAAACTTTTCTAAGCATGTAGGCACTAAATGATGCCTTAAGACAACAGGAGTTGTAAAACTTTTCTAAGCATGTAGGCACTAAATGATGCCTTAAGACAACAGGAGTTGTAAAACTTTTCTTTTAAGGAAATCAGACCAGGCACACCTAAAGCTGAGCAACTTACATGTTCACAACAGTTATGTACCTGTTGGTTATTTAAAAAAAACCCCACAGTGGTGAAGGCCAATCGTTAAATATTTCCTGCATGTTCTACTTGTTTAGGATCTCCTTGCAAGCTTATTTTTTCTCTGCAGATTTGACTACACTTTCATCTTCACTGACTGCCTTAATCCTCCAGTCTTTGCTGCTCCAGTGCATGATCAGCTTGTTTTTAAGTCACATCTACCCACATTTGTTAGTGCTGAAACGTTACTTTAGGCATTTATATCTCCATAAATCCATACAAATGATGCACAGGTTTTCCTAAGAAAGGTCGAAGAAGCTAAAGCAGAGAAGATTTTAAAGTTATTTAAATAATGCATTTTAAGTTGGCAGATATTTAACTGCATGGTTTATGTACTAAAAAGAACTACCTGAGCAGAGCAACAGCTCATGACAGAGACATCCTGGAACGACAGGGTTTTTAGTAATTAAAATAGATCTGGCCTGTGTTCAAAGCATTACCTCACCTAAGCCTGTTGACCATCTGTACTAGAGAGACATTGATTTTATTCTC
This sequence comes from Daphoenositta chrysoptera, assembly GCA_013397915.1. NCBI lineage: Eukaryota > Metazoa > Chordata > Aves > Passeriformes > Daphoenositta > Daphoenositta chrysoptera. Next base: position 847,874 of record VZRO01007582.1, on the reverse strand, counting down.
AGCTCCAGGGGTCTGTTAAGGTCCTCAAGGACTGCAAACCAGGACCAAGTGTCCAGGTCTTGCCACCGAGGCGTGAGGGCTACTCTGGAGTGTGAGGGAGGATGTGACCCAGAGGGACAGAGATGCTGATCTGTATCACTCTCCCTGCTGTCAGAGCACCACTGGGGGAGAGCTCAAACTGGTGTTACCACTCCAGTAGGTGTTACTGTACATTATGTGTCTTTAGAGAGAAACAAAGGAGAGTTGCAGTGTAAGGGAAATGCAACAAGGAAAATAGGAGGTAGTTAATTCACAGACTTTGTGTTTGTGAGGTTTTTTTTTCCCAGCTAAGAGGAAGAAATTTCTGTAGTTGGCAGATATGTTATTTAGAAGTTCCAGACTTTGCATAAAACTAGTAAAATAATTACCTGCAAACAGAGGAAGTTTGTAGATAGGTTTAAGAAAAACTTATTTATCTGTTTCTGTAATCTAAGGTCTAGAATAAAGGCTGGGTTTTCAGGAATGGGAACAGGAGTTCTGCAAAACTCTTGCCACTGTGCTCAGAACATGAACTTTGAACTGAACTTTGTAACTTTGCTTCAGTGTCTATGCTATGATCTCTGTATATATAAATACAAAGAATAGAAATGCTCCTTTACTAGAAAGAATCTCCTATTTAAAAAAAAACAAAACACCTGCAACTACAAAAATTAAGCTTATTTTTAAAGGTAGTTCCTAATCTTGCTTGAGAGGTGCAATGATTTGCAAACACTTTTTGAGGCCTTTTCTGTGTGGAAAGCATGGAAATTGGAAGGCATGGTTTCTTATGGGCAGCCTCATAATATTACACAAATTTCTCACAAACATTCTGTCAGTTCATGTGGACCATTAGTCATAACTATAAGAAGTACTCTCCAGATGTCATATTAGAAGTTAACGGAAAATAGAGAAGAAAATGGAACAAAATTTCCAATGCAAAACCAAGCAACTTAGTTTTGGGCTTTAGGAACTTTTAGTTCTGATTAAAATACATGCTGTTTTTTCCTGGCCCTTTAATAATGACATGGCACTTTAAAAGAGCTGTTGCTGTAGTCCTCCATTTTCAGGAGCTATGTCCCTTTATAATTTATTTTGGAATAATAGAATGCCTACTAAAAGTAGAAACCATTGTGGGTTGCAGGAGAAAGAAATATATCAGAAATTAATACACAAAGAAATGGAAATGTGAACTGGATGAACAACCACATGGAAAGAAATAAAATTAATCACCCCTCCACAAGTTCTGTGAAGGTAAAAGAAGCTCTGTCTCCTCTGTTTTAGCCTTTACATTCACAGGATGCCAAATAATTTTGTATTTTGCTGCATTACTATCCCTTCCAACTTCAGCATGCAGCTTGGCTAGCTACATTAGATGTCCAGAATCCCCTGGCTTACACTCTGGTCATTAGATAGGCTTTCCCAATAGCTAAGGTAACTAATTTAATTTTAAATGGCCTTTTTCTGGAGACTGCCTTTCACCTTTGACTGAATGAATTTAACCACCTATAAAGAGGTGGAAGTTATAGACTGAATTTCTTGCCTGTTTACAGGACTAAAATGGGATAATGTAAATTTCTGTTCATGTTTTAAAATTACTCATTCTCCTAAAACTTTCAGGTCAAGGTGACCCAGGAGTGTTGTTACTTCTGGTGTTTCCTGTAGAGCCAAGAGTCTGGAGTCCTCATCTTAACAGAAGCTTCTGTCACCTTCTGAAGAGATGAAGGTATGTTCTTATAAAGCCTTGGAGGTACAGGGTTTTGGTAGATTGCTCTACTACAAACACTACTCTGTGTTCAAAGACAAAATACACACCTCTTAATCTATGTGTAACAGATGGTACTTCACAGAGCTGTTGTCAATGTCTATCATCTCACACAGAATGCACATCCCTTCACAGTTGTTGTACCTAACCTCAATAAATTTCCTTGATCCCTGCTTGCTTTCAGATGAAGGTACTCATAACCACATTTATGGTGTTACACTCAATTTTCAATCCTGTCAACCAGAGTATAGTGGATGTGTGTGTATTTATATGTTCTTGAACTTTTATCCGCTTTGCATGGCTATCATGATGATAAACACGCAATCATAAGAGATTTCTGCCAAAGTATCTTAACCAATGGGATTTGTTCAGTTGTTGGGTTTGGTGCTGTTTTGTTGGTTTTTTTTTTTCTCCCCAGAAATGATGGGAGATGTATGGGAAACAATAGAGTGAAATCTCACTTGTGGAGCCAACAGATACACTTCTTCTGGCTTGCTCTGTACTTTGTAACTTCTGTCTGCACTTTATGGTGCACTGGGAGGATATCAGCTCCAAGAATTGACTGTTTCACCACTGGAATGAGAATACATCCTTCCACTCTGCAAGCTGATAGAAGGTATCTGGCAGAAATTTTAAATACAGCATTTTAAGATTTAGAAAACTGATAGATCTTCTGAGGTACTGTCTGTGGACAATATCTGAAAAAGTCTCTGGATGCAAGTAGGCTTGTTGCCATGTCTTTGCTCTGGATATTTAGGATGTTTGGTAATAAAGAAGTATTTCCCATTTTGGGTGAGTTTCCTGATTGTTGTAGGCACATTCATCACCTGGGCCAAACCACTACCCTCCGTTTCTTCAAGACTTACTGTCTGTCTAATAAACTTCAGAACAGAATTAGACCTTCCCAAGGTACAAGAAGCTTTAACTTACTTCTGCTGAGCAGAGAATTTTAAAAGTTATACTTAATCTCTGGAGAGTGGAAAAAACATCCTTCCAATCTTTGAACCATCTCTTTCTGGGATATTTAGAGTGGGTGGTCATAGTCTTACATCTCTGAGACTTTTTTCCTGTCTAGAAATAATCAGGTTCCCAAGAGACAGACGCAGAAGCCCAGATGCACAAAGGTAATCAGGGGGAGCAAGGCTCCCAAATACCTTTGTGGAACAAGTCCTGTTGGTAGTTGTATTACTTGTCATCCCCTACTTCCTAAGCACATGCTGTCGTATTCTCTGAATGCTTTGCAACGTTTGTTAGGTTACTCCCATTTTTTTGTCTAAGTAGAGTGACCAAAGAACAAATAAGGCAAAGCAATAAAAGACCTTGGACCTGTGGATGTCAATAGGTGCAAGCTCTGGACACAGAATTGATACAGATTTCCTTTCGGACTAGAGAATGAAATGACACTCAAGATGTGCAGAATTCCCTTTTTTATCCACCATTACTGGAGCAGAAAACTGTCCATGTATCTCACAGATGATAAAAGTGTAAATTCTCTGAGTACCAATTTATGAACAGGATCCAGAAAGAGAGTACAGATAAAGACAGGTGAGCCCAGGGAATATGCAACACTGTCGACCACATATGAAAAAAGTGAAACTTCTTAATACAGTTTTGGTTTAGTTGGTTGGTGTGAAATGACATTTCAGGAGCTTTTGTGTTTTAGTAGCCTAAGTGAGGATAAGCAACCAATAAAATTTCTGTTATGAATGACTACAGTTTCATTCATCTAATGAGGTCAGGTAGATATGGAGAAACAGATTCTGAATATACTTCCAAAAATACTTCCTCATTGTACAAATATTTTTTAAAGGCATCACTGAAAAAGAAGGCTGGTTTTGCTATGGGAGCACCACACATAAAGTCTTTCAGTCTTTGCTTCTTGCAAAAAAAGGGCATTTGTTGAACATCTTTTACTGCATCTAGTAACTTGGCTGAAAGCAATGATAATATACCTCCATTAAACTGATGGAGCCTCATGCTCATGTTCCAGTTTGACAGGAAGATCCACAATTACCTGTGTTACTTAGAGGTGACATGAAATATGTTGAGGTGGGTTTATGCTTGGGGTTTCTTTGTGGTTTTTTCTGTGTTTTTTTCTTTT
>VZRO01007582.1:759021-843972 GCA_013397915.1 Daphoenositta chrysoptera | reverse complement strand
TTTTTTTTTTTTCTTTTTTTTTTTTTTTAATTAGTTTTCTTGTTTAGTCAGTTTAAACTTTTCAACAGAGCTGTAAGATGCACTCTTCTACCAGGTAAGAAGTTTTCTAACCTATTCTATTAAAATGGGATATCACCAGCCAGGAGGTATTGGATTCATGTTTGTTAACAAATCATATACAAAGTTCTTTTCTCTTTTGATACTTCCAAGTACGTTGGAGCAGTCTGAAGATAAACCTTGAAATGGTCTCTGCAGCCAAGAACCAGCAAAAAATTCCAGGAAATGGATGCATATAAGCAGGTATTCTTAGGGGAAAAATGGAGATTATCCATGAACTGAATCCAAATGGTAGAGTAAAAAAAAACCCTACAAAAGAAAATGGAAGATTTTCCTTTTTTCTGCTTCCATACAAAGGGAAGGATCTGAAGGACAATTGACATTAATCAATTAAAAAAAAAAAAAAAAAAATTAAAAAATTTAGATTTGATTGCCAACTTTTACATTGCCTAAATACAGGCATGGAAAAGCCTGAGGTCTTTGATTCTTTAGGATAAAATAAAGAAACATAACTGCTGAGCATCAGGGTGCCTGGAAGGCAGACAGGTTAAACAAGTGCTGCCAGGGAACCCAACATGGGCAAGTGGGCCCCAGTACGTTCTGACTGGACAAAGATGGTTGTTCTTGTTACAACATAAGATTTAGAAGGTGCCAATCTTTCTTCTGAAGTGGAAAAGAATATTTTGGTGTCCCATTTTATAATAGATATGTTTTGAAGAGATTTCCTTTTTTTTGTCCCCACTGAGTTTTTATTTTTGGTTTATGATATGATTGAAAAAAATGGTTACTTTTACCTAAGCTTGGGGACTAAATTCAGGACTAGTTCTATTCGACATGACTCACAGTTGTTGTTTTTTGGGTAAATTTTATTGGGGAATGTCAAGACCACCTTTTCCAGGGAGCTGTGTTTGCACTCAAGTGAACAGCAGTGAAAGTGGCTTGTGAGGTTAAATGAGAGGACCACACTGACAGAAATCCAAGGCAGTTGATCACAAAATGTGGATAAATTGATTAAGAGCACTCCAAGAAGTAAAGATTTTTGCTATTTAGTGCTGAAAATCTTTTCCTCTTTTGGCATAAACTTACAGTTGCTCTTTAGGAAAACTGTCCTGAAGAGCCAAGTTTTTTGTTTTTTTTTTTTTTTTCCCAGTAGTGAACAGAATCCAAGATTTTGAAATCAACTTACAATTTCATTATTAAGTATTGCATATCAATATGTCATCCACTGGAGCAAACTAAGAGCATCAAGCTCATTTTCTGTGTTTATTAAACAGCTATTAGGTGGTAGCAACAGAGAACTTCAGGCTAGATTAGAAACATCAGGTTGGATGTGAAAGACTTGTATCTTCTCATCAATACTTTGGATGATCCATACCTGCAGTTTTGCTTCCCATCAGGTCCATTTAAAGAAATATATTTGCAGTGTTCTCTTGCTCCTGAAGTAAAGAATAAATATAAAACCAAGTCTGAAAAGATGAAGAAACTTGTTTTCCCAGATACAATGGTGATGCATCTGGCAACCAGTGAGTGACAGAGAGGACTGTTGTTGATAGTCAGATATAGCTCCCTGTGATAAGCATTTCAACACTAGCCTGTGCAAGTGTTCAAAACACAAGTGGTTCAAAACAAGTGGTTTATGTTTTGGATGAGATAAAGAAAAAAGAGTGAGTTTCCCCCTTGGTAGCCTTATTTCATACTTTGGTATAATTTGCATATTTTTTTTTCTATTTTAATAGCCAGTAGTCAGCCATTAAGGATACAAACTCATCAAATGGGCAGTAAAAAAAATAAAGTGTATGTCTGACACCTACTACAAAAGCCTATGGAGTTCACTGTTGAAATAAAGAACCTGCAAAGGCACGTAGAAAAATCAACTTTAAGGATTTGCCTACTGAAGAGCATGCAGAAAACTTAGTTTTAAGAACAGCACAAAAGAGAGACAGGGAATGAATTGATTTCTTGGACTGCCTGCAATATGACATGCAAAATTTCATATTCTGGGAAGGACCATTGTAAAAGCCAACCATTTCTTTTTAATGAGAAAAAGTCCACAGTTATATTTTGTCTGGTCTCTGATGTGGTAGTGGCATGCCAGCTCTGTCCTTCCTCACCACTGCTAGAAATGGCAGCCTTGAATTCTCTTTAGATAATATGTAGTATTTCTCAGGAAGTGGCCGAATCATTCATTATATATTTATTATTTTAAAAGGTCTTTTTAAACGAATATTTTATGTTCTGTGTCAAAGGTTAAGTAAAGATGTATAGGTTTTTTGAACTCACAAAGAAAGATCCATGAGTCTTACTTGATGCTTATATGTAAACCATCATAACAATATACTGCTTTGTAGTGTGTTCAGTCCTGGAAGAATGATGACACTTCAACCTGTCCTCCTTTTACAGTTGCAAGTAAATATGCAATATGGGCATGCTTACCTTTCTGATATTATATATCAGAATATATATATATATAAAAGAATATTTGGGAAAGAAAAATTTATGACGTTGAATGTGACAAATAAGCTGTAGAAGATAAAAAGTAAATTCAAAACAGTGGAAATGAAAAAGTTAAATATATATTTACTTCTACATTCCTTTCCTTTCAATGTAAAATCAATGCACACACATAAAAACCTATGCCAGCTGGGGTGCTTAGTCAGTCATATGAACTGCTGCTCTGGTTCCCTGCTGGTTTACGATCCCAGCTTTTCAATGCAGAGCTGCTGTTCAGACTTCAGAACTTGTCTTGTGCTGTCTTCGGGTGTTTAATACTTATAAAAAGGCACTTTCATTGTGGGCAGCCCAGTTTTAAACATTCTGGCCATTTATCTGAGCCCTCTGTAAATGTCTGAAGGAGACCAGCTGACTATTTCAACTGAGTCACCTAAGATAACATTTCTTAATTTTCTTCTGCTTCTCATCATCTTCAGACTTGTAAACAAGATTGCTTTAACAAAACCTTGAAAGGGTCCATGTTTAGCAAAGCCTGCATTACCAAAATATTTCAAAGAGTTATTTTATCTTCTGTTTAAAGTGGAATACATACTGTCCCTTAAAATATTGTCTCTACTGAATTTGCTGTGAAAATGTGAAAGTTTTCATTATCAATCAGCACTGACTTTTTTATTCCTGAAAAAACGTATGGCCCATTTCAAAAGTCTTCTCTAAATTGTTTGAATTTAAAAATCCTTTAATTTATACTGGGAGTCTGAATCATATAAATTCCCAAACACTCCTAGTTCTGGAACCTCCCACTCAAGGAATAAGTTTTCTTCATTCTTAGTGTTTTTCCAAAGAAAGATCATATAAAGAATGTCTGTTTTCATCCTTCAGAAGGATGTGAATAAGAAGAAATTATTCTGAGTACCTTCAGTAACTCTGCTGTTGAAAAATGGATATTCTCCAAAATATGCATATTTTACAAGCTAAAGTATGTGTTTGTTTGAAAGATTTACTTTATCGTTGTTCACTCTTTGAATAACTCATTATCTGTATGACCACACACAATGATACAGAATAAGCACTGAAAGGATGAGTATGCTTTGGATAATCTAATGCTTGGCTATGATGTATATGAATAGTAAGAAATACTTGTTTAGAGCCAGCGACAGCACTAATGTAAAACATAAAAGACCAGTATAAAATCTAAGAAGGTTTACACTTGGTGAAGTCTGCTGGGAAACCAGGGCCTTGTTTCATGTACACAATGCTGTGGGGAGAAGAATAACTTCGTATCTGTAGAATAAATTAAGGTATCTTTATTTTTTTTTTCACTTATTTCTAACTAGTCTTGAAGCAACACAAGATGAACTTCCTTGTGAGGTTTTTATTCTTTGAATTTCTGGCTTTACTCAGAACATAGCAACACAGTGTAAAAAACTCTAAGAACAATGAACTGCAACATAAAGTAGACATTTTGGAACTTTAAAAAAGTTAAGATTAGTTTCTGGAAATGTTAGGGAAAATGGCAAGTAGTTTTTCTCTACCTATTCACACAAACCTTTACACGGATTAATACAAATTAGGCAGCAAAGGAGCTCAGTTTACCCATGCTATCTGGCTCCCATTTGTATTGGACTCTTTACTGGGAAAGGGGAGCAGGCACCCCAAATATCCAATGTCTCTACCCTGTAAAAAAACCTAGAACATTAGGTAATACTGAGCTTTCCTCTAGTTGTCAGGCTCAAACATTATTTTTAATTGTACTGAGGTGCAGGAATTGTTATACGTCCAGTCTTACACCTTGCTCAGCACTATTGCCTCCTTTACAAAATGCTCCAGACATGACTGAGTTGGGCATATTGTCAGAAATACGGAATTTATTGCAACATATTGTAAAAATGGAGATGAATGATGCATATGTGGAAGGTCAATATCTGGAAATTTGACCTCAAGTATTCATAGGTATGGGAAGAGAGCAAGTAATATGTAATTTTCCAATATTGCCTGAACTTCTATGATTCCATTAGGGCATGGAGACCTTTTCTCACTCAGAAAAGGAGTGCAGGTAGCAGTTCTACTGCAATTCTTTCCTCTAGCTGTTGGAATCTGAGAGCTCATTTTGTCTACAGCCAGGATTCCCACCAACCCCCTTGAGGCTCAGTGTGGTACTAGTGACTAAACGACACGTTCTGAGTTTAGACAGCAAACATATTGACTTCATTGCCCACTTAGCTTTAGCCAAGAAGATGTGAACACAAAATTCAGGGTAATGCTAATAATGCATTTCTTCCTCCATACACAGATTTTGGGAGCAGACTTTGTAGAAGCTGCTTTTTTGTTCTGTGTGCCCACCAGACAGACTACCTAGCTCCAGTCATCCCTGCCACCACCTGTCTCTGCAGCTGAAAGAGAAAAAGGCTCTTTGTCCACGGTGGATGCTGCATCATCGCTCTGTCACAAGGTGGATGGAGAAGTGCAGGGGGCACCTCATCATCAGAGACCAATCTGTTCACTGTTCTGTTATTCCCCGCATATATTGAATTAGGCAGCAGGGAAGCATCAAAAAAGGGGGTCTGCAGAGAGAGAGGTAATGTACATCACCCCTCACATGGAGAAATAGCAATTTTCAGAATTCTATGTCATGTGTACACAGAACATATAGGCATGATGATTCACCTTAGATGATTATACATACAAGATAAAATAATATGCATCTGTAACCCAGGAACCAATGGTTGATACAAATGGGGAAAGGCAGATGAATTAACATGAACATTTTTGTAGCCCATCTATGGTTTTTTGATGGAAGTCAATATCATAAAGCACTTTGAGCACTGTTTTTGATGCATTTTTAGTCTCTGCTGCATTACACAATTAATAATGCAATAAGAGAGTTCTTCCTTGGGATTGCATATTAAATAATGTGAATAACGAACCTATTTTTGCTAAGGTAAAAATAAATCAAAAATAATTCAAAAATTTCAAATAACAAAGCGGAATCTCTGGGGTGAAAGGAAGATAAAATAACAATACAGCTTCAGACATTTTCAACAAAAAGAAAAAATTGAAATGATGGACAGTTTCCAGATTCAAGGTCCAGGTCACACCCCACATGAATGTGGATTGAGACCTTCAATTTCCTGCATGAAGTCCCTACATATCAGGCCATGGTATATGGGGAGATGAAGGAGAATTGAAGTATCTCATATCTTCCTAGTTTTGTGTTTGGTAGGTAAGGCTTTCTGTGACTCTACTAGGTTAGATCAAAAGCTTTAGTTTTGGAAATGCTAGTACAAATAATGTTTCCATTTTCATACAATTATTGCTTTTCTCCTAAAAAGCTGGTTTACAAATTTTAGTTTAATTAAATTGTGAATAAAAGATGTTTCAAAATTCTGTCTAACGACAGAAAGTCAGCCCGTGCATGAGAATATTTTTTATTTTCTTCAGGCAAGACCAATTCCTTCCTTACTCCGAGATGGCTACTGCCAAATATAAAAGCTCTAGTTTCCTCTAAATTTTTGAAAGTTAGTTTCTTCCAATTTTCTGAAAACTTTATCTACAAAGCTACGTATTTTTTATGAATTTACTTTTTTTTGTGTGTGTGTGAACATTTCTTGACAGGTTTAAGAAATTCTTATCTTCTTTTTCTCTTCCTTTCTAGCAGAGTATATATCAGCGAATTTCTACCAGATATATGAATGAAGTTAATACAAATGTTATATTTTATTCACAGAACTGTAAAGAGAAATCCCAAACCAGAACGATAAAAATGCACAGTCATTATTAATCACTCACACCCTCTCAGAATGATCTTTCCTATCTTCCACACATCAGGATGGGTGTCCTTTCAGTTAGAATCGAATGCCTATGGCATCCAGTTGACTCTGAATCCCTACCTTCATCACTTCCACACTTCTGGGTCACCCAACTGCTCTTATATCTTCCTTTTAGCATTCAGCTTTAATCAGGATCTTTCTTGTAATCTGTACTGGTCTTCTTCATGCTAATTTAACTTCCTGCATGTTAGAACAGACCATACTTGTGCTTTGAGGATGATACCCTTGAAGACTAAGCAGGCCTCCTAGGTGCCAATGATCTTCACGTTATGAATTAGTTCTTACTTGTTTCTGTATTATGGATCTAGCAGTGCATCTGCCTTAATTGGTTTAATCCTGTCTTGTATCAAGTAATTGTCCTCATTGCACTCCAGCAATCTCTTGTGTTTCTCAAACCTGCTATATTCTAGTTCCAGAAAATATCAAGGTCATGAAATTTTCTCTTGGTTTTGAAGTTTTGCAATTGTCCCTACAGCTGTTTGAAGAAGGTAACCCCTTCATTTTCCTGGTCTCTATCTATTCATTGCTGTTTTCCAGTTACATAAGCTATCCCACCATGTCTCTCTAATACCAGTGGAAAAGCTCTGCAGTTGTACATGGACCTCTGTTTTTCACGATGGTGAATGAACTCATGTACATGATCCCATGTACATCATGCAGGATTTACCCCCAAGTCCCCCTGCTTTTGTAGCTGAAATGCAAGAGCTTCCAGCATGGCACTGTCCCCTGGACACTTCCTTACTGCTCCGTGTCAGTTCACTTTTCTTCAGGTTTCTCTTAAACTCCTCTGACATATATAGCTTAACTTCACATCGTTTTAGAGGAATAGCTGAATCATAGCAAAAACTCAAACTGTGCATGTCTAAACAACTTTGTAAACTGACCTAGTGTCCTGAAGCAAAACTTTAACATTTTTTTCTTAAAGCTTTCTGTGGATTTCAGCTCAGAATAAATCAGCATAATTCAGCAGAAGATTGCTATCAAATATACTTGACTCCTGCTTAAAATTGAACCTAAAATAAAAATAAATGGCTAAGGGGCGTGGCTCACATCATTTAACAAGGTAGTAAACCAAATACGATTTCAGTATCAAACCTGTGACTGTGGACCGTAACATCTTCCTCTTGTGCAGTCTCCCTGCACCAATGGGAGGGGAAATTTGGAACCTATCCCATTGTAAAATGACAGAGCTGTAACTCTGTATTTGGCCTTCTTGGTATGTGTGTGTGGGGAAGTGGAAATTAAAAAAATATCCTGGCTATAGTCGACACTATAGCTAATGGAAATACTTGTTCAAAATCAGTATAAAACAGAATTATATACAAAATACAGCTTTGTCTAAGACAACACAGAGTGAAAAACAACGAAAAGTTGCATTGCTTCTCTGAAATAAGAATATTTGTATTTTGACCCTGGTCTTTGTTCATTAAAAAAAGTTAAATAGAAAATTTTATTATATGCCACCCCTCTTGCTGTGTATGGCTACTTACAATACAATTCACACTTAATTTATCATAGAATTATAGAAAAAGGCATCTGGAAGGGGCTTTGGAAAGGCTACAACATATGCCAGAGGTGGTAAAAAAATCACATATTTGAAACAACACCCAAATTAAGTCAGAAAGTACTTAAAACAATTCCTGTTTTTCTACTGGTGTAAAAAGATCTGCAGACAATCAAAAGATCCAGTCACAGATCTCCTCAACAGTAAAATTTATCCTCAAAGGTTTAGTATTTATAATCCTATTATTTTCTAATCCTATTATTGTAATGTTTGGATGAACTGAATGTATTTCCTCTTTAATCTCTGTGTGATCACACATATTTTCCTTCAATGATGACTTCTGGCTGACCCTACAAATACTTTGTTCTTCATAACTTAAAAATAAATCACCAGAATAGTTAGGAACATTGTATTTTCTGCAGATGCACTTTGCTCTTAGATAATGTCTCTTGTTAAAGCTAATGCTTATAGAATACTGCAGAGGTATTTGATCCCCACCTGATTTCCATTCAGATCATGTATTTTTGGTTTTCGCTTGCTCAGTAAGTGGCCACTGTGATGCAATGTTTTAAAATTTTTTAAATCATATTTGTGTCTGTGCCTGGAATACAGGACTATTTATGGAGATGTTACATACAGCACACAGAAAAATTGCTGTGCAACTTTGAATTGCATGGATTTAATGCTATTTAAGGCTTTAACAGTGACACTATAAATCACAAGAAGGTATGAATTAATTTATGTCCTAGCATAAGCCTAAGATAACATTATAGCCTGGATTTTGAAAGTTGATTATTTTTGCATTTCCTTTGCAATTGCATTTTCATTTACTATGCCGTCCTCTAACTCGCTTTCTTGTTTTGCCTTTTTGCCCCTTTTTACATCATCTCCTGTTTTTACTTTCTTGTTATGTTTCAGAATGTCCTACTTAAGTAAGACATACAGAGCTTCCCTATAACAGGTGCATTTTCTGTGATATTTAAATAGTATGCATCAGAGAGAAACTAGCATGTTAAGGGCATTAAAAAAAAGAAAAATCAGGCCTCATGACCTGAGTACCTTTGAGATTCACGAGAAGAATGTAAATATAATGAAATATTTATGTTACAATTCAAACACAAATTATGAAATTTGCTTTTACTTAACAGCAGTGTGTTCAAGTCTACTACCAACATACTATTACAGAATTATTTTCCCTTGTGATAGGTATGCAAACTCAGTTTATGATCTCCTGCAAACATTTTAGTCTTCAATTCCTCTGTAAAGTACATATTGATAGAAAATAAACTTCCTTTTTCTGATGTTGATTTACCCATAAGAACAAAATGGGCAGCAGCATGTGAATTATACTGTTAAGACAGAGAGATCTGGCATGTATTTAGCTGGTCAAACTTAGTTTTCCCTCTTTTAGTTTAATAATAGCACATATTTGCTAATAGAATTCTACAAAATTGAGCATTTTGCATCAACTATTTACAAAACATTCTCTTGGACAAGAAGAGAATATTTTCTTTTATTTAAGAAAATGAGAAATGCTTCAAGTGAATTAAGGCTCCTCAAAAATCTAGCATGGCCCAGATAAGAAGCAATGTGTAAAAATTAAAACACATGATAGTCCATCTGAAACAAGGAATCACTAATTTATTGGGGTCCTGGTTGTGATACCCTAGCCTAACTTGCCCAGAGAGGTTGTGGAGTGTCTATGATTTGAGATATTCGAAGCCTGGCTGGAGATGGTCCTGGGCAATTGGTTGTAGGTATCCACACTTGAGCAGGGTGGATTGGACCAAAGGATCCCTCCTCATCTCAACTATTCTGTGATTTTGGCACCTATAAATAAGACAGTCTTACAGACATTCAGGAAATCTAGTCTACTGTACTTTGGTTTGTAATTACTTGGCTCATAATTTAATGGAGGAGAATTTTTCCTATTTTGTTCATAGTCTACTTCTGTAAATTACAACAAAGAATGGCTACTTCAGTTATAGACATCTGTGTTTTTTTCCCTGTAGCTTACTGTGCCTGCATCTGGGACTTTGTTCCACAAATTCTCAGTAATAAAACTAAACAGTTACAAATTAATTACAAGCCTTTTTAATCTTTGTTTCAAGTCACATATTCCAGTTCAATTCAATTTCTACACTGCCAGTTTCTAGCCACTAGTGAAGAAATGTATTACTACTGCCTCTCCTATAAGAGAGTCAGGCTTGACTCAGTCTGGACAGCAATATTATCTTGGTATACAGAACATACTACTGTCTTGGAGAAGCAGGGATATGAGCTCTGGGGCTTCTCAGGAGGTATTGAGCTCTCAGATGATATTTCACATCACCAGAAAGCTTTGTCAGAGGTACACCTACAAAAGAGGAAGGCTAGGTTTCCCTAAACTGCTGGCTGACAAACTGCAGATTTCGAACCCACTCCTCACTTATATGACATTGTAAGACAGACGCTCATTTTTGCTGCTTCCAACAGAAAACAAATTCTCACAGGTTCTCATACAGGATTAGAAAATAATCTCAGCTGAAAGAAAACAACCTCAGCTGAAAGAAGTCAGTGAAATAGCAGGACTGTTCATGGGATGCTGCAGAAATTCTCTTGCAGAATGAGAACACGAAAAGGAAGACTCAAGTCTCTGATGTTTAGAGATAGCAAGGGACAGTTATTTAAATAACAAGTTCAGAAAGAATATCTAGAAAAAGGTGAATATTTTCACTATGTGTGGAAATAAAAATATCCCACTGCAAAAGAGAAATGAGAAATTCAAGATGAGGGACATTCCACTGAAAGTGATGGACCTGTTAAATACCACTGGCATAGTGAATGTGTTTGTCTTCAGGATTTCTCAATTTTCTTTCCCTCTTCATGTTGACTGGTATCTTTGTCATCTAGAGTCTTCTACAGAGAGATACGTTTGGAATGATATTATTAAGTAAAAATAAAAGAAAACCTTATAAGACAGTTTTCAATAAGAAAAATAGCAAGACAATATCAAACAACAAAAATTAGAGAAATGTCTTTCTGTGAGTTATAAGAGATTATGTTAATTAATACCCTCAAGAATACATGTCTGGACTTTGCAAAGTCTATACAGAAGATGACCACTGTCTGTTCCTTTATCAGGAGCTCACAAGTTCAAGGAGGATCTCACAGGAAGTTTGCTCAAAATGAATTGTGAAATGGTTCCATACATCTGTTCATTTACTTGTTTACTATTAAAGAGCTAATTAATATTGATTATGAAACACACACAGAATTATCAGGGACTATGCAGCAAAATCCAATGCCAGCAGTAGAAAAGTCCAAATATTCTATCTTACAAAACACTTGACTGAATTGACAAGTATAAACATGCCACATGTTTGCACTCAAAACACCACAAGATTAAAAGCTGGGGTTCAAAAAGCTCATTTGAAAACACAACATAGTGGTTTTGATTTTTCCTTAATCAAGAACAAAATTGGTATTCAAATTGTCTTCTGACATTCCTTATAATGTGGAATGTGGACAAAAGTCTTCTGTACTGTCCTCACAAAGACTGGCTGAATCCTGCTGCAACAGTTTGCCCACAAGGTATATATTTTTATGTTTAGTGAACACTTGGGACAGATCGAACATTAATGCAGATTCACAGGCTTATACTCTTTTTCTGAAAACAGCCCTAGAAATACAGTTTTCTACAAAATGTTTATGTTTCAGTGCTTTCCAAAGTGTGCATAGACTGAAATATCTTTGGAGCTGTGTTATTAGGCTGGTTTGGGGTTTTCTGGTGGTTGTTTGTTTTAGGTTGTTGGTTTATTTTTCTTGTTTGTTTTGTTTTGTTAGGAGTCAAGTTGAATGGTGACTTCACATTTGACTATAGCTTTCACATGAATCCATCAATAGTAAATAACACAACTCAGTGACATCCTTTCACTATGCTAATCTTCACCCCAAATATCCTTGTGTACAGATGGTATGGAGATTCAGTCTTGTATTGATCTCCCTCTTCTTTCTTTCAGTAACATTGCATAGAATTAATTCCTCAGGGAAATGGTGTAGAGAAGCCGGTTACTGGAGAAATACAAAAACAAAAACGTTGTGTGAAAAATGCTTTCCAGCTTCCAAACTAATGTCTTTGTCTAGTAGCTAGTTTAGCATTTCTGAAATAAATTGAAGCCAAAATGCAGAAGAAAATGCTTTGTCTAAAGGTCACAGGAGGAGCAATTTTCAGAACTGGGACTACAGCTCTGGAAATGCTGGTCACTGAGGAACACTCTTCACCTGGCCCCCCTGCCAGAAATAAGGGGACACACTAAATAGCAAATACCCACTCTTAATATAAGTGCAGTGCTGGAAGTCTCCTCATCTGGGAGCAGGTCAGTTTTCCTTCTCCCTGCATGGTTACCACAAGCATGTCAATGTGCTTGCTGATTCATCTGGGAAGGTGTCAGGGCAGGAGCAATTTGGACTAATAATTAAGAAATATGGACTCTTAACACAACAGTTCCTTGTGAGCTTTCTCTACATATCCCCTCCCCCCAAACTTTTTCTCACAGTTTAGCACCCAGAAGTGCTGCATCACCTTTGCAACATTCTAGATGTTGCACTCAAAGCCTCAAGAATACAATGCAAATCTGGATCTTTTACATCCCAGGAAAAAAATATGCACTAATTACTACTGATCCAAGTAGCTCTGGTGTTTTAACTGCTTAAATATTATAGGACTTACAGTCCTCCAAACTATATTAAATATCCCAAGTTAAATCAGTGCTAGTGGTTATTAAATATCAGGTTTTGATGTATCTAGAGTCAACAACTGAACAGCAGACACATCAAAATCTGAGCAATAATGACCTCAGAGCTATGTATATTTATCATGTGCTGGATTACCTGGCATGCTGAAGCCTAGGGGGAAAAACTGCTGAACTAGTCTAGCTCTGAGGTTAATACTCCAACTAAATCACTGGCTTTAAAAACCATTTAAATCTGTGACTCTAAGTTGGAAAGCATTTCACGACTTTCCTGTCTTAACAGTGAGGAATGCTAATAAGTCCTAGGTAGCTGCTGCAAGTAAACTGGGAGATGCT
Organism: Daphoenositta chrysoptera; assembly: GCA_013397915.1. Taxonomy (NCBI): domain Eukaryota; kingdom Metazoa; phylum Chordata; class Aves; order Passeriformes; genus Daphoenositta; species Daphoenositta chrysoptera. The sequence goes on along the minus strand of VZRO01007582.1, from coordinate 831,064 downwards.
TCTCAGCAAGAAATTCCTATCCATATACTCATAGAGGCACAGGGAAGTAGCCGCTGAATTTTGGATATATATGTTCAAGAAAAACTTAGCAACAAGCAGCTGAGAAAAGGGACAGTTCGCCTATCAACTGGATGACTTTATGATTGCAGTCTTGCTGTCCTGCATCTTCGTAGTCCCACAGTTAGCTGCAATAGACACTGCATAGGGGAATAGGAGCTGTTTCTGGTGATAGGCACTTCGTAAAACAGCTGGTAAACTGGGATGTGGCTATAAAAAGTTATTTGTTGGGGAAAGTGCCTGTCAGTTAGAGGATGGAACACTTCTCTCTCTCTTCTAAGTTTGTTTTTAAATCTAATCTTGAAAAACATACTGTGAAATGTGCACATGTACCATGAAGGTGTGAGAGCTCATAGGAAGCACAGCAATGCTTCCTATAGCAGGCAGCTCTTTCAGGGAGAGTGATGCAATCTTCCAAGTCATGTGCCTGCAGTAAGAAAACAAAAAAAAAGGAAAGATCTGTCTTCTTCTTCCTACAGTCAGACATACGATGAGGAAGTGCTTTTTCTTCTCCTTTTCTCTTTGACACCCCCACATCAGTTTCATGACTTTGCAGTTCAAGATTCAGGCCACGGTGTTGGAAAAACCCAGTGACAGTCCATGAAAAACGCCACAGTGATGTTTCTCCCTGTCTGAACTGTCCGTTTTTTTACTCTCTCTGAGGATGTTGCATTGTGTGAGGTTAATTTCCCTTTTCTGAATCCTGCACCTTACCTGCACCTGGCAAAGAAAATAAGCACTTCCATCAAAGGGATGTGCCGAGCTAATTGTCTCAGGTGCGAACCAGCATGAGAAATCCTTGACACCTCTGCAAAACAGCCCAATCTATGATTTTCTTTCTTTCTGTTATAATATATGTATTTCATGGATATGATGAGAGGGGTGTGAAGTATATTGATTTTCTACTCATTAGCACACATTCCAAGGAAGGCAGAATTTGGTGTCTATATTATGCAGCTGATGAATGCATCCAATATTTAGTTCTCATCAGATTGAAACAGTTGTATGGCTTGGCTTTCCACCAAGACAGAGGTTTGAGAAGATGTTGAGCATCATCTTGTCCCTGCCCACCAACTACTGAAAGTGTGTGCCTCGAGCAGGGAGGTTATTCTGAGTCCAAACTGAGACACGCTCTGTGTTTCTGGTCTCAAAAACCAATGAGAACCTGAAAGGAAGGTAGGCTACTTTATTCCTCAATCTGGCTCTTCACCAATGAAAGGGAAGAGCAGATTTCTAAGTGGTTGATTAGATTTGAAACAGATCATCTTCTTTGCCATTTTGTGAGCTAAGGAAATATTGTGTCCAGTCGACTAGGGACACAGAGGAGCTGTAACTGCAACAGACTGGATGTCAATACATGTAATCAAGGACAAAGTTATTTATTTGTCAGAGGGGCTCCAGGAGGGATGAATAAATAAATCTGCTGCTTCAGAGCTGCAATTTCCTTTCCTGTCCCCTTCAGGTGCCTCAGGGCTCTGCATAGCAACAGCTCGGCCCTGCGGACTGCACCTCACAGAAGCTCTCTGGATCCTGGAGCCTCCAGCTTTCGGGGAGACCCAAGCTCTGCCCTGAGCCTTGCAAGAGACTGGTGATCTTGCCCACCTGCATCACCCTATCAATACTGCTGTCTCACACAAGCAGAAATGTTTCAGCTCAGAAAATATGTGCAAAGCATTCCTCTAATGCCTTTGGTAGGTGGGCTCATGCTGGGTGACCAGAACAACTGTTGGCTGAGGTCAGCCAGCCAGGAAAACAATAATGTCTCCAGCCTCCAGGGGCTGTAACTCTAACATCAGGATTAAGGCTGCTGCACTGTACTCAGGACATTACATCTCTTGCAGCTGACCTCAATCAGCAGCCATGTAGACCACCTGGGGGAGAGGGAGTGGAAAGGGTACAAAAGGTTTTATTAAACCCAAAAAAGCAAAAGGAAGACAGCCTTGAACCCTCCAACAAAAGAAGGAAAGTTCTTGTAGGGCAGAAAGCCAGGTGATTTTCTTTTAAACAGCTTTTTTTCCCTCCTTTGTACTTCAGCTGCTAAAACCTGTCTCATATCTGCAGCTGCATGGGGGAGATCCTCCAACCTAACTCCCCTGACTTAAAAAAAAAAAAAAAAGAAAGTATTACTCTTGTAGCTGCTAATAGAGAGCAGAAGGAAAGAAAGAGAGGAGAGAGACAGTTTTTTTGAACTAAGCAGTGCAGGATGTAGGAGGAATTAACTTGAGCTCTCTCTTGCTCATATGCACTCCTATTTCCATGAGTCTGGCAAGACCACCGTTGTGAGAGGGTCCAGCAAAGAGTAGGTGGTATACATTTGTAGCAGGATGTGTTATTTGTTAGTAGTGATGCTGTTTAGCCATGGGTAGTGGTATTTGTGTCTCTGAGCAATACCAGGAACATGGTAAATGTGAAAAAAAAAATAAAAAGATGATTTCTTGGTGGGGAGGGTTTTGTGGTCTTGGTAAAGCAGTGCATTGGAGATTTGAGTAAATAGGCATTTAGTATATTCTTCTGAGTTCTTCAAAACTCTCTTCAGCTGCGAGTCACATCACTTGATATTTCTAAGGGGCTTCACAAGGTGAGCCTGCCTCAAATCCTTGGACAGGTTTGACTCTTGATTAGACACAAAAAATATCATTAAAACTTTTTCAAATCTCAGTGACTCAGCTTTTTTGAGGAAAGATTATGTTAGGTGAGTCTGCTCTTGATACTGATATTGATAGTAACTGACAGTACAAAGATCACTAAAATTTATGTTACAGCCATGCCTAGTGCTACATATTCACAGAGGAGAAGTACAATTTAAATTTGTTTTACAAAAGGAAGTTAAAGCAAAGAAATCTGGATTCATCTTAGCTAATTTTAGGCATGTAAGAGAGGCACTTAATTAGAATTGCAATTATTCTCATCTTCCTAGCTAGTCAATGGAGTAAGACACACATATCAAAGGACAAATAAACCTGTATTTAAAACCTGAATTGTCCCTCAGATGTCTGTCTCTCAGTACTGGTGAGCAAGAGAACCTAAAGCAATTATGATCTTAATTAGATGCCTCTGTTGTGTCCCTGAAATTTGGCTGGGATAAATCAGACAAAGAAACTAAATGACTATCCAATGAACATGAGTCAAAGTATGTGGCTGGGAGCCAGTTTGAGTGCATTGCTTGATTGCAAATAATTTTATTTCATGTATATACTTTTAAAATCTGTTGCTGAATTACACAGGCTACACTCATAGAAGCCGCAGGAAATATTTAGTTAAACTAACACTGAAGTAATTTTTAAGATTTTTTATTTTTTAAAGGCTCTTATCTTTATTATAGACTTCAGAAACTTCAGTCTGGAGGAGCTATGAATTTTCTTATGGTGACAGGCATCAATAAAAAAACAGAAAGAAAATCAGTCAAACAACTATAAGAATAATTTCACTATAAGCTTATAAAATTAATGATCAGGAATAGCATCTATTGGGTTTTCACCTTGCTCATTTTTAGTAGGACCGGAAAATAAAGAGCCTGCATTTAATTACATAATTAATAACACTGAAATGGTCAGAAAAATCTCTCGTACAAGGTTTATATCTTGCAGCATAATACCCAATAACAAAAGAAAGTGTTTTTTTTGTTTCTTGTGAAAGCTGCTGCATCAGCCAAAATAGGGTGTACCTGTAATTGTCTGATGCCTGGACCCAGTAAAAAGATGTTTGGAAGCTTGAAACTAGTGGAATACTTTTTCCACAGTCTGATAAAACTGCCTGTTTTCCTTACCCCTTAATGCAACCTGCATTAACAGACAAGATTGCCATGTTAAATGAGAAAATTAGATTTTTCTTTGAAAACGGAGTTGAGCTGGTTGACTTTGGGATGACCAGCTAACCACTTCAGCTGGGCAAAGACTTAAGTTAATAGTAAATTGAAAAAGGAATCAAAAACTCCCATGGGGTAGCCTCCCCTTTTCTTAGCCTTACTTTGTCACACAGAGGAGCTAGAGGGACCCAAAAAACCCTTTGGAGAATCCTCCTGCATGGTGCATTGCAGATGGCAGATAGAGAGGGGTCATTAAAGGGCTGCTTCACAAATTCCATGTGAGATATAATCACGTAGAACTCTGGAAAAGGGAGAACATGAGCTGGGAGGGATTTGGTAGAGTTCCAAAGGCCGTGAGTGGCCTTGCAAGGCTGACTACAGGCTGATTATTCACCATCTCTTCTAACGTGGAAAAGTAGGCATCAAAGAAATAAAAGTGACTTCAAACATAAGAAGCTATGGCTGGAAAAGGCTTCCTTTTGCCAGAGAGCACAAGGGAATCTGTAACTATAGGCGGGCTCAAGTTACACTGAGTAATTTCATAGAAGGATCTATTGAGGATTATGTAGAATTTACATAGCATTGGCATTAAAAATCCATTCAAACTTGGGAAGTCTCTGAGTTCAAAGTAAGTGAAAGCTAGGAGAATACTAAGGCAACTAACACATAAACTTGCTCTCTTCTTTCTCAGCCGTGGACATCCCTTCTGGCCAGTCCTAAATGGGCAATGATCAGACCCAGCATGGTCATGAAACTATTATTACAGCTGAATTTTTGTCTTATGAGGATGTTGATAATGAGAGAGAAATACTTTAGAAGTTGTGGCTACTCACATGAGCACGAATTTAATGACAAACAGTTTAGGGTTGTGAAAGCATGTGGCAAAATTTATTGAGTAGTCCTTTTGTTTTTCTGTCTTTTCAAACAATTTGTAGGAAGAGATTATCTTAAAACAGCACACATGGAATCTACCTAGGCTACAAGAGAATCAATCAAAAGCAATTAAAAGTAAAACAGATCCTCTGAATTTTATATTCCCCTGTTTTTAGATCAGAAATTTGTGAATAATTTTATAATTTTTAAAAAAAAATTTCCACACTAATTAAACAATTTAAGGAAAGACTAGTCATTATTTAAGCAGTTCTGCCTTACCAAAAGCACTATGAACTCCATACAGAAACTGAAATCAGAGTATTAATTTTCCAAAAAAAGCTCTGACACCAATCTTGCAAGTCCCTTGTTAGAGCAACACAATTTCCTTAATTGTTCACCAATCCAGTTTTGAGACATAATATTGCACAAAATATAAAAAAAGATAGGTGAAGTTATGTACAATTATTAATTTTCTAATCTTTCAAATCAATGCACTTTTCACTTACATGTACAGAAGCCCAAAAATCTGCTAAGCTACCTCTGCACAAAAAACTTTCTCAAGGGCTGGTACAAAGCTGTGGAACCAAATCCTACAAAATTAGTGTGAGGATCTTTGCCAATGTCACCAGCCTATACTTCCAGAATATGATGCATTTCATCATCTTGATGTTCCAAGATAAATATTATTGTATATTAAAGAATAACAGCAACCCAAAGTGTATGAAAACCAAAACCTACTCTGAATGCTTATTCCAGGAGGACGATGGAAAAAAAGGGATCACTGACACCACTTAAATGGGTTTTTCAGCCCAGACTGAAGCTGCTGAGATGTTCTACAGCTGTGAACAGAAAAGAATCTGAAGAAAATAGAAAGAAAACAAATAGACATATATTCAAAATATGGAAAAGTTTTGTAAAATGAGATCTGTCAGGAAGAACAAGATTTTGGCAAAGTGGTTTCCGATTTTTTGTAATTATTATTATTCCCCTACACATGTCTGTATACATGTGTGTGTAGTAGAGTCAAACACTTGTATACAACAGCCATTACAAGACAATGACATTTTTTCATTTTTGCCACAATTTCTATGTATAAATTCACATATTATATTAGGTTTTTTTTATTACATTATAGCTAAACTACGCACAGAAAAAATAAATACCTTTCCCAGTTCAGTTAGCATGGGTTTTGGCTTACTGTTTACTTAAAAACAAGCTTCCTAGCCCAATCTGTCCTTGCTTTGGGCATTGTCATTTTTGAAAATGAACAAAAGCAGCAGATTGCAGATGATTCCTACCTAACATGTTGCAATCTTCAGTCCTTTAACCTTGTGTCCCAGCTGAAGGTTAGGCTGACCCATGTGATTCTCAGCAGAACCAGTAGTGGGAAAAAAAGCTAAGGAAATTCTTGTGATAAACCTTGTTTAATTCTATTTTGGAGGAAACAATCATCTCTCTCAGTTGGATGGTGATGGAAAACTGCAAAAGCTTATACAAATATACAATGGTGTACCATTTTTGCTTAACAAAAGTAATTCACATGCAGGGTAGCGAACATAGGGAAAGTTACGGAAAACATTTCTCACCCAAGGACAGAGTACCAGATGTGCTAAGACTTATGGGAGCAATCAAAGGTGGCCAAGGCTCTGCTGTGGGGCCTTATTAAGTTAGACTGTGATCTAGCACCTTCAACTTATTAAGCTGTCGGGAGTTTCAGTGATTAAAACCAAAGAAAGGTCACTTGCAGACCTTCAGCATTTCCCTGGACTATTTTCTTTTAGGCCTTAGACCCTAATGAAGGCACTTCACTCGATACGTGGATTTTTTTAAATTGGTCTTTTGAGCTGGATTTCTCCATAGCTTGAGAAAATCTTCAATAGATTTTGCTTCCTCAGAACTCTGCATACAGTTATCAAAAATCCCAACCAATAGCAAGAGATGAGGCCTTATAAGATGGCTTTGCATATCATCACTGCAGAGATCAAAGGAACAGGTTAATGAGGATCTGGAGTAGTTTAATTACGTCCTAGGTAAGAAGTGGGGGTTAGTGGCTGTAGGTGGGACCGTTATAAATAAGCTTTCAAAGCTCTGATAGATGGAGTCTAATGTTTGTAAAAGGTATGATAAAACTAGTATTTCTTATGGATTTAAGGTTACCAAAATCAAACCCTCTAGTCCTAAAAAGTCATGCAGCAGGAACAGACATAATGTGCTTCAGGTACAAGTGGTGTCAATGCTATTTTCTGAGCCCTTTTAAGGGGTGGGGTAAATATTGTTGTTTCATCTACAGGATCATAGGCTTAAAAAAACCTTAATATTAATACTACTGTGGTTTAGCTTGACATATTAATGTATGGATATCTGATATGGTTAAAAAGTTAGCACTCTCTTCATGATCTGGTTTTTTTTTTTTTTTTTTCTCTTTAATGCTTCCTATACTGGTTATAATGGCATATTTAGGGTGGACTAGTACTTGTGCAATAACAGATATCTTGTTGTTGTAATGATACATTCTGCAAGCCTGGCACATGGCACCTTGTGTTTATTTTACAATCTTACTGTATTGAATTCAGACTGGCTGGTCTCATATTATACAAGATAAGGAGGGAAGCTTTATACCCCTTACAATCTAACAAACCAAAAATACTACCACATTACAAAGCAGAACATGATTGTGCTCCTCTGTTAAGATTCATTCCCCTTTGGTATACTCTTTCATTTCATTTTTTAAAATTGTTGAGTATTAAGTGTTGCAAGATCATTGGGATGACCATTGTAGTAATTTTTAATAGGTTTTTTTATATAGATATAGCAGTACTCATTATTGTCAGGTGGATATATAAGAAACCAGAAAGAAATTTACATGATCGGTTTTACCACTCAGGATGAACAAATTAGAAGCATTTAATCCTATTATTTAAAATAAAATGTGTGTTTCCATCATCTCTAGATGATTCTGTTCTCATGTTGTAATTCTGCTTTTTAGTCATTGCATTACAGGACCCCCACAGGGGCTGATTCCACAGATCACATGTGACCTCACAAGTTCACATAGGAACCCTGCCCAAGTGGAACTGGGAGGGAAGAAAGGAGCTGGGAGTAATGATTGTGCTTGTTATGGAATGTCACATCAGGTGGATGGTCCTGCCAAAACATTTTTGGGGTGGCACCTGCCACATTGAGGTGATGACAGAAAGAGCAGGAGTGTTACTGTTTTTACACATCTCCCTTTTATCTCATGAAACAGAACTCCAAGGAATGAAGATTTGCAGTTGCTGCAACTATGTTTGGGGCCAAAATATAATCTGTAACAGCCAGTTGTAACTTTTTATTTTTTATTCCATTGTTTACTGACTTTAGACAAATATTTCTGGTGTTTTAATGCTGAGTTTTAGTTTTAATTTATAATGCATGAAAACTGGTGTATCCTGCAGTGAATTAGAAGACTAAAATCCTTTGCCTCCACACAGTCGGTGAGGAAAATGTACCATTCTCTCCAGTGTTTGGCCAAGAATTTCCTGACCTATTCTGGAACTACAGGGTACTCTGTCATATTTGGCTAATTACCCAAAGGTTTACATCAGATTAAAGAACATGGCTACTGAAATATGGATAGTTTCTTTTATCTTGGTTCACACCACTCTCTATCAGTCTAATAGATTGGAATGGCCCTTTCAGGGCTGCTTGGCTTGACAAATGCAATGCATTATAGAAGAATGGACAAATAAATACCTATACTAATCGGTATGCCTAGAAGTCCAATAGGTTTTTCAAAACCAATTGTGCTGTTCAATACATATTTTTTATTTTATGAAGAATACTCTGGGTCTCTTATAAGATTTATTTTCCAGCAGATAAATGGTAATCACAAATCTTTCTTCTTTCAAAGCTGTGAGTTTCTTGTGCAAACGAATCTTTTTTAAAAAATAAATGAAGAAAAAACAAAATTTCCCCCACTACTATAGTTGAAGATCTTAAGCTTCTCAAACAAACAGATAGACATAAGAAAGTCAACATGAAGTTTTACATTTCATTTCAGTCAGCTTACTGACTTTTTAATATGACAGGAACCTATTATTAATAGTTCTTACTTGCCAGAAAATCCTACCAAGATCTTTTGCGATAAGTAAATTAAGTTGAAATGAAATGTCATGGCAATGGCTTGAAGGACAACTGGAAAAAGATATCGCTGATATATATAATAAAGAAACAAGGAGCAAACACCTCCCAGAATGAGAAGCATATTCTTGTATAATTGTGCAGGACTTGGAGAGAGCAGACTAAAGGGGAAACAGGGAAAGGACAAAAGATCTCGGCATATGCGCATCTAGGGAAAACACTTGTTTTGCTCTGGCTGATCTGAATCACTGTGTGATTCAGCATAGGATTGCAAATATGGTGACACATACAGAAAACATTCCTTTTTCTCAACTGGTTGCAAAATACAATATGTATTGGGGTTTGCTTTGTGAAGGAAGTTGTCTGCAGTGTACAAAGCCTCTTGGAAGAAGAGGAGGACCAAATTCGAAAAAAGGTGGTGTCTAGTTTTCCATCTCATGATAAAGGAATGCCAGTATATCCAACAAACAAATAAAGGAATTATTTATGGACTATGGGGATTTTTTTGTTTCCAAGAGAGGTACCATGGTGGTGTTGTTTTTTTTGTTTTGGTTGGGGAATGCAGCAAAAAAAGCATGTTTCTCACATTGAGTTATTTTCTGACTGAATACCTTCCTTGAGACCCAAACATTTCAAGTGTTAGAGGAAATATTAAAATGGATATTCATTTAGCATTGAGACAAGATCAAGCTGCCTTATATCAAAGAGGAGCTTGTAATACAAGCTTATGAGGGAGTTAGAGTAGATATCATTCATACTTGAATTAACTCAGCTTCCAGCTGTGAGTACATACAGGATATTTCCTTTATAGGTACAGCTGCCCACTGAATTCCTTGGCCAATCAATTCTGTTAACCACCAGCCATGGTGGCATTTAAGGCAGCTATTTTTCTTTTCTTTTAAAACTCATGTTTAATGAGGTGTTTAGTAGTCATATGAAAGACTTGTGACACAAGCTACAGATTGCTGTTGCTGTTGGACTGGGATGGGGTTTTGTGTATTTATTGCTCTTAATGTTATAACAGATGCCTTAATAACTTGGGTTTGTCTTCCAATCCTCTGCATAAGCAAAGAATGGGGAAATAATTTGGGACGCAGCAGATAGAAAAAAAATCCTTTAATCAACTGAAAATTGCTGCCTTCCTTTAAAATGGTATTACTTTTTAAAGATAAACCACCATGAATTACCTGCTGCTGACAGACATATTTCCTATTTCCTATACTGCCTATGTAGCAAATTTGCTTTAGCACTAGGAAGTAATTCCTGAGCAGTTTATAAACATGTCTAATCTATGGTTAAAGATATCTGATTTCTCTCAGCATCTTGATTAAAACCTCTGTCAAGTAGGTTAAAATGTCTCAGCACATGAGTTTTCGGAAATCTCCACTGTAGAGACCTGTAGGGATACAGCTTTTCTCTGATGTGTCATTAGGCCTTCACAATTAATAATATGTTCATTTTATTTGAGAGAAAACTTTTTAGGTCTTCTTCAAACAGCTTTTGAGAAAGTATTTTTTGTCATTACCATTTGCAGCCATAGGAGTATGGTTTTACATATGGAAACATTATTTTCAAGTGTGCAGCTTCAAGGAATTCAATGCAAATTGAAGCTTACTTTAAACAGATGCTGCTTTGGAGATAGATCAAATTGTCTGTTCCTTTTAGAGGCTGATGGATGTTCACAACTTGTAGAGTAAGGCAGAGCTTTCACATGTGTTCATTGTATAACGTTCATTTTTGTCATACCAGGTCTGCACATGGTAGCCTTAGGAGTATAGGAAGACTATGGGGCTCTGTTTTGAAGGGTATGAGAATTTTGCAAACAACCCTCCTCTTCCCAGAGCTACTGCATTTTCTATACTCACTGCTGGCAGGTTGCACTAAGAGGTGAAATTTGAAATTTGTGTTTGAAAGCATGTGTGACCACAGTACTGATGAAGGTTTTGGGTTCAAAATGGTTGGAGGTTGCTTTATAGAAAAGCTCCCATATGACACAAATTCTGTGTTGACCTTTATGGCATAACTGCTACTAAGCTTTAACAGGACTTCTCTGTAAGGTGTGCTCAAGGATCAAAGACCTTATTCTGGCCAAGAGCCTATGGTAGTTCACACGCAAGGACTGTGGAGATGCTGTGTGTCACGATCAAAGTTGGGTGGCTGACACCCAGCGGAACGTTCAAGTTGCTCACAGAAATGTTCTGTTTAGGTTACCCTAAAGGAAGAGATAAAACCCTTCGTTTCCAATTCTGCACATCCAAAAACCATTTGCTGACACTGGATGCAGGTAGAGGCTGCTTTTGTTAGCACTGAATTTTATATTTAATTTAGAGGGTGAGAAAAGTGCAGCATTTCCTGTGCATTTGCAGTTTACGTCAAGGGAACTCCCATTAGCCCAGTTAGATATTGCATTTATCATCATGGCAAATAGCTTGTATTAAAAAAAATATTTTTAAAAAGATGCAGTTTCTCTTGGACAGAGGGCTGGTCTGCCTTTTATTTTTGCTTAATTCTGTTTAGTATGCAGGGTGGGGACAATGCCACACTGACTTTTAACCCCAGTGGAGAAAACACAAAAGTTGACTGTGGGCCTCGAGGGAGCACAGAGCTCTAATGGCAATTTGAGTGTGAAATGTGGTCTCTGGAAGAAAGGTCACCACATCTGCACAACCCCTCGGAGTCAGGCTCGGAGCGCTGTCTGCCCTCAGCTGAAGAGACATTTTGCAGTATCTTGAGGTTGCCTTAGCTGGAGGTACAGGAAGTGCATAACAGAATCAGGGGAACCGAGTGATGCCCGTGCACCTTTGTCTACGCTCTGCAGCCTAAGAGAAGACTTTTGAGAAGCGAAATCAATACTACAACCATGTCCTGGGCAGCTGCTGCGTTGTTCCGGTCTGTTACAATAATGAATTGAAGTCTCACAACAGCAGGCATAATAAGTGCTGCTCAGCCCATGGTATTCAATCACCTTTAACTGGTTATATCTATCTAAACCCCACTGTCAACTAGAATTATACAGAAACTACTACAGATCTTTTGTGGCCCTCAGCTCAGAAATGCAGAAGCAGGATGCCTTTCAATGCCATAGGGTCTATGATATCCTTCTTCAGGCCAAACCATTTACCCTTTTTTCTTAAAACCTTAGCATAAAGCTTTCAGAAACTGAAAACCAGAGTATTTTCCAGCAGGAGGGTATTTTATCCTAATATCAGCCTCTTGTGTCTGGCCATTGTCTTATTTTCACACTTTTTTTTCATGCACTTTGTATTTCCTGCATCATGATTCTCTGTTCAGAGAGGGGAGAAGCATTAGAACCTCATTTGGATGGTGGGTGTGGAGGATATAAGCTACCTACTTTACTCTGACATTTTAAATTTGAATTCTAATGACCAGACTTTTAAGTTCGGAGCAGCTTTCATGGCAAAGCTGGTGACACTGTGAAAATGGGTGTTAATGGGAATGAGTTATCAATTCTGCAGCACAGCTTTCTCCTTGGCACTGATGCTTTGGATGCCACAGAAACAGCCCTCAAGCTAGGCAGCCATGGGCAGAAACAGCAAAGCATTGCCTGCGGAAAATGCAGACAGCAGAGAAGACAGCAGGAAGCCTCGAGAAAAAGTGCCGGGTGTAAAAATTCATGGACATTGGAGGGGATTCAAGGCTGTGGCTTGACTCACCTTTATGGTAGAGCGATAGGAGGAAATCCTAATGGGCTTTCTCCACTTATTTTAGCCTAAACTTGGCTGGAGAAAAATTCTAGATGAAAATTTTGGTCCAACACACAATTGAATTTTGAGGCTTGGGCAGCCTTTTAGCATAAATCCCAAAAAGGGGCTTCTTCCTGTAGTAGTCATTGGGTTTGTACAGCAGAAAGCTGAAAGATGTTACAACAAAAGAGAAAGTTCTGTTTTAGAGAAGGGAAACTGAGGCATAAGTTTTTGCAGTGACTTGTAAAATGATGCAATAATTAGCAAAGCAAAAGTAGGAGCACTACTGCAGGAATTTTCTATCTTTGCGAAACCCACACAATAATTTTTTACTCTTATTTTCCATTGCTCAAATAATCAAAGTTTGCACTGCCCTCATTGGCCTGCTAGAGGGTTGACACTGTGACATTGAGAACTTCAGAGCTTTAATTTCCTTTTAGAACCATAAGGTTAAGTATAAAAGAAGAAGGTGAAAAAAAGAAAGATATCTTCCTGGCTAAAATATTCTGTTGTGTCAAGGGTGGCAAAACCAAACTTAGCTTTTATAATTAAAATAGTGTCATGTCCAGTTTCCCGTCCTGCCTGTGTCTAAATTCTGAAGTGTTTTGAACTAGCAGAGAGCTGCAGTGCAATACAATCTGCAGAATATCAGCACTATTTTCAAACATGTGGTAATGTTTTTCCACACACATAAAAGTGACCCTACCCTAACAGCGAACCAGACTGTTTCAAAAATAACATTAACTTTGACAACTCCTACAGCTATTTTGTTTTATGTTAAACTCAAGGGTATGGACTCTTCCGGAAACTTGAAAAGAGCACCATGCTTACCCTCGTCCCAGCTGGTAGGATTAAGTGGTTTTTACTACAGCCAGCAACCAACAGGAAAAATTTGGGTTTTGAGCCAGATGCCCAAACCCCCTATATTCCTATGAATTAACACCTAGAAAATGCTTTTGATGGATAAAAATCCTTTTTTTATGATATATCATTTAGAAGGCTTTACTCCTTTTACTGTGGTTTATTAAAGGCAGATATATGAGCCCTATTTCACCCTGATCAACATCACTGGCAAATTCCAATTGATTTTGCTCAGAAACAGGATTTGGCCTTTCATTGTCAAAGATTTCTTTTGAGAGCTGACATTTACATGGAATCCCTCTTCCTTGCAAAGTAATTTATTACAAATTACAGTGATTATCTCTAAACAGCATAGGCATCTTTTAAAAACTGACTTGTTTTTTTTTTTGTCAATTTATTATACTTAAAAATTAATAACATTCATGGGAGGTAAGTAGGACAAAACTGGAGAGCTGGGGAACTACTACTTTTTGTCGGCTCTCAAATGAATGCTTTTTTTTTGCCTGTTACTAACCACAGACAAACTACATTCCATTTGATTAATTAATGATAGGAAGCACAAGGAAATCATGCAAAAATTTAAACTGTGCTTTGAAATGACAAATATTTGTCTTTTGATATTCCTCAGTACAAGTATGAAATAGAATTTATTGAAGTTCAGCAACTGTATAAAAGCATTCTATAGCTAGAACACAGAAATGATTTAATAAGTTCTATGAAAAGTCAATTTGCATGACATCAGCACCTAGCCTATAACGGGTGGTAATGGATTGTTGGCTTGATTTTATACCACTTGACATCAGATTACAATACAATGAATAAATGTTAACCTATAATCCCTTTAGTAAAAGCTGGCATTGTTTGTCTTCTCTTGTAGAGACCACATTGATTTTCTTTTATTGGATGCTCAAGTGCTGCGCCTCAGATTGATTACTTTGAATTAAATGTGCAGAGAACATTTTTATTATTCTAAAACTGGAGTCTTAACATTAAAGGGATGCCCCACCCCCTGCTACACTGCTAAAAGTGTGCTCTACCATTTAATTTGGATTTCTTTCATTTTCTCATTTCTTTTCAGGGCTGCTGAGATGCTGACCCCTGCTCTGCCCCTATGCCCCTTGACCCTGACACATCTGACCAGTGATGACTCTGAGGGTGGCAAATTAATAGCAGCATTGCTTGTTAATTGCATAAGAGAAAAGCCAAAAATTTATCACCTCAGTCATGGCCATTGCTTCCCTTTGACCCCCTTCTCCCACAAGGCTTTAGCTGATGGTCACATCTGTGGTTTTTCTGTATCCTACATATTTGCCGTATAATTATTCAGCATCAAACCTTATTAATCAAATCGATGCTGTGTTTTAAATGGAAATTGCTGGATTAATACAAGCATTCATTTCATCCTGAAAATCTTGATGGCTTTAGCACATGGAATACAAGCAGAATATGAAAGAAGGGATGTAGAGACCTGATTGAATTAGGAGAGGCATGCTGCACATTAAATTACATATGCCAGCAGGGGTCCTTGCTTTTATAGTAAAATACTTCTGTAGAGTGTATACATATAAACCTCCTGTGATATCTTTACACTCGTCAGTGCTCTTGCATTAAATAGGGCTATAGTGGCCATTTAAATTTCTGAACACATATTTTTTAATGTGATCTGGTATTTGATAAGTGTTTTATTTAACTTTAACTATTTCTTCAAAAGCATTAACAAAACAGCAATTGAGTTGTTGCTACTTCTTACTGGTTGAAGATACTGGTTAAGGAGATCTTGTCCTTTTCTCTACCTAATATATTCAGTTATGCAGGAATAAAAAGTATCAGTAAAAAAAAAAAAAAAAAAAGAAAATAAGTCACGAGGAGCTTTTTTTGTCAAGATGTAAACATGCTAAAGACCCTATGCAAATTGAAATTTGCCTGCTTGGGTAATTTCTGGCCTCTTTTCACACCTTGTGTCAGTTTTCAGTTTCCTGCCAACAAACGTATTGTGTAAAGGGCAGGAGTAGGAAGCTAAAAACTGTAAAGATAAAAAAGAATAGAGATAGACCAGTGATATTACAAACAGATGTGATGGGCAGCCTGTGGTACTTCTTTGGACATGACTAGCATGCTTGTGAAAGCTCTTTGTAGACAAGTGTTCCCACTGAAATCTGTACTTGGTAAGTAAGGCTTTCTGTGACTTGCAGGGTGGGACTGATTTTTGATTGTTTGATAGCAGGAAGTGGAGAGGAAAAAGAAGGAGTAATGTCATGTCATGTACAAACTTTTAAAAACAAGACCAGAAGACATGGAAAGGAGAATGGGAGAAGGGGAAAAAGAGCCACAGTAGATTTCCTCCCCTGCAAGTGCTGAAGCACACCAAATAATTTTGGAGACCATTAGTATTTTGAGATCTGAACACCAAGTTTTGCATACTTATCTCTGGGTAATATATTTTGAAATGTGGACCTCCCTGCCACATACTATGTCTTGCCATGTGTTCATGCAATTAGATAAAACCCAACCCTAAAAGCAAAGGAGAATCATGCAATTTTTGTGTTCATGAAATGCTGCTTGTGTTGTTTTCACTAGGCTGTATCATGAGTTATCCTGTACCAACATGCATTCTTCAGGAAATTAAAGTTTTTTCAAATGAAAAATTGGAACACAAGCACGGTTCAGAGAAGGAAACTGGAGCAGACCTCTCTCTCTTCTAGCTCAGCTTGAGCTTTACTGTACATCAGCATCACAGCACAGCGCAAAAGGACGGATGACATGCTCTCCGAATGGGAGTCATCAGTAAAGATTTCTGTATGTCCCTGTTTTCAATGTGGCATGATAATTCAGAAGAGATTTATACTTAAAATCCTCAGAAAATGCATTCTATAACTAATAAAATTATGTGCTATCATGCAAATCCAGTCTTAATACAAGATTGAAATTACTCAAAAGATGTTTACACCAATGTAGTAATGGAACTGCATTTGGCAATCACAAAAACAAGTTACTATGGTTTATTTTATGACATAAATTATTTCATTTTAATATCTCTCCTGTCAAATTAGATGAATTTACTTACCAAACTTTATACATAGTACATGATTAGTTGTAAAAGAAGATTAGTTGTAAAATAAGTCAGCTTAACATCCAGACACAGGATTTTAATAACAACTTGATATACAAAGACTGTCAGGTGCTGTCTGCTAGTGAGAAATAAATAATACCCTAGATCCTTCACTATAATTACCATCATTCACTGTATGCACAGGATCTGCAGTGCAGCTCAGGCTGACGTAGAGTCAGAAGTGCTTAACATCCCTCACCTGGCTCTCAGAGAAATCTGTATACAGGAGAGAAACGTTGGTGGGCAATGGGAAGATGCTCACTGGACTGAGACTCACAGGTGACTTTTCACACTGGTTCATATAATATGAGTAATTAAATGAAAGCTTTTTTTCATGTCCAGGTCACTTAAAACCACGTAGACATATGACTGTGTAAAGAGAGATCCTTTTTCTTCCCTGGGGTGAGATGTCTCAAACAGTGTGCCTGTGATGCTTCCCAGACACCAAGAAAATCACGTTTGGCAATACAGACATAGAGATTTCTTTCTCCAAAACCACATGCCATGTGTATTTTCTGCAGGTTGATTTTTCTCTTACCAGGAGAGGGACAGCGTATATCCATCTTTTCACAAATATGGGCCTCAGAAACGTGACATTGATATCCCAGTCATGCTACAAACACCATTTGCCATGCACCCAGGTGACTTTAAATAAAACAGTTAAGTAAGTGCTCAAGCTTAAGCTTATGTTTGAGTTACTGGGATACAAACATTCTTTAGCGGATTTGTTAAATGATAAGTCTTTGAATTGAAACCCGAATGTTATACCATGGTTCCTCTTCTCTATGTAGCATGCACTAGGTATTATTTCCAAGCATATATCCTTCTAAATGATTGAACAAAAGAAATCTTCTAACTTCCTGGAGGTCCTTTGACACAAAGAAACAAAATTTTTGTGATGAATAAACTTTGTGAGGTTTAGGGACAATAACAGAACAAATACTTTCTTTAACAGTCTACAAATTACATGTCTTATTGTAAGAGAATCCAGCTGAATAAATAACTTTCAAAGGACGAGCTCTCTGTTGTCCTCACAGTACAGTAAAATATAATGGAAAGCATGTCCTAAGAATATAGCCATACAGATAACAAGCTATAAAACATACAGTGATCCACTCAAATCTCTGAAACACATAACTGATAACAGCTAAATATTTTTCAAAGGAAACATTTTCAAAGTAAGCATGTTTTATGTGTTGTTATTTATAGTAAAAAACCACAAACCAAAACAACAAACACACAACGAAACAGCAACACCTCTAAATGACAGGTTTGTGCAAACTGCTTACCCCTCAGCACCTGACTGACTGTAACACATAGGGATGGGCAGAGCATAGGCTTCGACCCCTGCCTTGGTGTAAAAGGAATGACCAAGGAATTTACAAACCCGAGATTATTTCTTTGTGCAATATATGCATCTATTTCACAAGATTTCCAACCCACTGACATGGTGGGGGAAATAATCACAGAGTAATTTTCTAAAAGCTGACCATTTAAGTGTAGATTGCCCTTTGGAAAATGCCCATGTTTTTAATTCACATATTACTTGATTTTAACAACGGAAATATGCAGCAGACTGAAGATTTAGATCAGCCCAATATCCCTCCTCACACCAGCTCCTCAAATAGTCCAGGACATCTCAACAAACACTTGAAATGCTACCAAACCCCAGCCGCCACTTCACATGATTTATGATGTCATTAATGTCAAGCTATCAGTGGACAAGAGTAAAAGAGACAACAGCAAAGCTGACTAAAAACAAATAGTTTTGATTAAACTCAAGGACGTTCGGTACAGCTTTCAGCAAAAAGGCATTAATCATTTCCAAAGCTGACCTTGTTTTTTTTTATCCCAAATGCAAAAATAGCATGTGTAGGGATTCCAACAAAATCTTTGAAGCCTACTGTCTATGTAGCTGAAGTCCCTTTTTAAGACAAAAGTAATTAACGGCAATACCATCACCTTTTTTCCTCTGGGGTCAGTTTTGTTGATAATTGCCTAAGCACCCTAAAATTGCACACTGTTTTTGACTCTATTAAGATATGAAGAGTGTTCTTTAGGTCTGAGGCATTTTTCATCCCAGTAAAAGAGATTCCTATAGTATATTACAGGAGATCATTATCCACAGATACACATCACCCTTAAAAAACACCCCATAGCAGACAGACAATGACAACACAGCCTAATGATAAACAGTATATATTGGAAAAAAAAAAAAAAAAGACAAAAAAAGGAAAAGGAAATACATCAAGTGGAATAAATTATTTTCATAGACAACCTGTATCTGTATAAATATATAAATACAGAATTTCTCTTGAGGTCTTTAGCTTACATTTACAGAACTGGAAAGGTAAATAGTAGACTGCATTACTTTCCAGCACAGAAAAATATTTAGTTGTCTTTTTTAATACTGATTTTCCTGTTTGTAAGGCCATACATTTACGTATTGGTGTAACGTGCACAAATTAATCCTGTGTACATATGTGTGTATTAACAGAGAGGGAACAGAAAGTGTAACAAAATTTTTTGGCTGTTTTTTAGGCAACCTCAGACTCGATCAAGTCACCTCAGGAAACACATTCCAGGCCTATGAGAGATCTACTACAAGTATTTAAAATGAAGATGGAAAGTAATACTTCAAGCTTTAAAAACATTACTAAAGCTCCTTTTTTCATAATAATGGGTATTATTTTTGGAGTTAATGAGGATTTTTACAAAAATTCATCTTCCCTAGAAGAGGAAGCTTCCCTAGAAGCTGCTTCCCTCTAAATCTTGAAATCTTTACAAAAATTTCAGTCTTTTGCTCTCTCTGATTCTAATAATCAGCTTATAGTATTATTATTTCACAGTCTATAGCAAGAAGGTTAAATATGTCCTTTCAGCAAACATGCATTTATAACCTAGCATGCAATTAAAGAATCACAGAATATTCTGAGTTGGAAGAGACCTACAATGAACACCAAGTCCAACACAAGTGAATAGCCCACAGAGGGATTGGATCCACAACCTAGGTGTTTATTAGCATCATTCTCTAACAAACTGAATTAATCTCAGTCAATTAGATTACTAATGTAAAATTACAGGAGAGCTATTATGGCTTTAGGATAAAATAATTAAATGACTGTATGTCAATTTTATTTCTTTATACAAGTACCTAAAACTTTCAATTTTTTAATATCATTTTATTATAATATATGATCCGAATACTATCTCACAATCCTCTGGTATGTACCATGAAAAGGAGTGATATCCACCACTTCCAGCTGCAAACATTTTCTCAAAACAAATTTGAAACAAAAATTTTTACTTTTAAGACTAGTCATACTTAGCTCTGATTAACAAAAACTTTCTGTTTAGCACTTTTATGGGAAAAAGACAGGCTGTATCAACTGTGCATGAGAACATTTGTAATATCACCCTCAGAGAATAATAAACAGATACTAGAGGTTGAAATTCTGACATAGTTTACAGAACAATAATCCAAACATCTGTTATAATAACAAGGGATTTGAACAGAATAGAGAGTACATGGGAAAGCTATGCTACTTTTAGTACAGTTATAACGTTAAATCAAAGCACTGCAGCTCAAGGCAGCTTGCTGCTAATATAAACAATTTTCTACATATTCCTGGGCCACAAGCCAGAACTCAGGATTCAGTTACAAGCACAAGGTCAAGAGGGAATCAACAGTATGAAATTTACCATGTATGAATCAAAAGAATAAATCGGTAATTAAGGATGAAAACAAATTAGAAGGTATACTCTCGCTTAACTCATCAAATAAATTTGCTGAGTAACTTCATGCTCTGAATACATTGTAAGATCTGCAGAGGCTTTAATGCATTTATTGCTTAAATCCAGAGCATCAGCATTTTTCTGAGGCAGGCTTAGCAAATCACCTTTTTATATGTACTTTCTATAGCCAACATCTGACTACAATTATGAAGGTAAATATTTAAGCATGTCATTTGCTCAAGAGAAATGTAAATAGGATTTCTTTAAAAATCACATTCTTGCCTTCATATTATACCCAGGAAAACCAAACTTTTATCTCACTTCTGGTATCCCTTCACCTTCCACACCCAAACAAGCTCTTTTAATGCTGCAGTGGATGTTAAAAATTTACTGTAGCTGTTGATGAAGAGGGCTTTCCTATAAAAGATTTTCAAAACAGTCTTTATAACCATGAAAGGTTTTGCATATGATTTTAATGAGCATATTTGTGTGGGGATCTGTATGATGGCCTGTAACACCAAAGTACAAGCCCTTCCATCTCCTCCTGAAAGGCAGCAGCCAGGAGATCTCTCTGGTTAGGGTGAGTAGATTGGCTCCTCCCAAGATCCTTTGCTTTTTCATCATTATGTATACACCTTTTGTTACTGCTATTGGCTTTGTATCTCTCCTCCCCTTTTCTACCCTATGTGTCTCCCCTTCAAGATTGTTCTCCCTTCCCCGCTCTCCCATTAGTCCCCATTCCTGGCCACTCCTCCGGGTTTTCCCTGTTGGCCCCTGTACCTCAACCCCACCCATGAACCACCCCTGTGCCCTGAGACCACTGGCCCTCGTGCTCTCTGCGCCCTCCTCGTCCCCGTACAAAACCCCATGCCCCTGCTGTGTCTTTGTCCTTGCTTCTGGGAACCTTCACGCCATGTAAATAAAGTTTTTCTATGGAAACCCCATGTGGGGATGCTCCTTTGCCTCCTTTATCGCTGATGGGCAGCAGAGCCGTGCTCTCTGGGAAGGTTGCAGATTGCAGTGTCGCGCCACGCAACACATTTGTTTATTTTTTTAACCTCACAGGCAGACATGCAGCAATCATTAAGCCACTCGCTGGTTATTGAATGTTTTGCGATGCATGGCTACAGTAACTCATGTTTCTGACAGACTAGGAAGAAGAAACATCTTTGGAAAGTGAATCAAGAAAATGTATTTCTATGTTTCTTACTTGGCTTTACCCTACCTGGAGTCAATGGCTCAGTGTATTTAGGGAGCTCATCCTACATAACTCTCTTAAATTCATCCTTTCTATGGGGATGAATGTTTTCATATGAGTAACTCAGTCTCCTGTTTAACTACTAGAGAAGGCTGGGTAATCAGCTAAGACACGGTGGCTCATATGTGTAAAGTTGTAGTTGGGTAATGGAAATCCCTCAGAGACACGTTCGTTTTCATGTCTCTCAGCTAAGTTCAGTATTTCCCACAAAACACAGCCTTGAAACACCCTGAGAGCAAATTGCCACTCTCTGTTCATGCATTGGAAGCTCTCTTTCCATGCACTGCATCCTGAAAACTTAGTGCTAATGGTTCAATCTCTGCAAAGGTTTAAGTCACAGTTCTTCTATTAAAATGCCTGCACTTACTGCTGGTTACTAATTGTTTTAGTAGCAAGGCTGTGAAGTAATGAACTACTTTTGTGTAAACAATGGAGCATTATTTAATAAGTTCTCATTGCTACTGGCTCACATGGAGTTATGAACACTGCTTTTGAAATGAAATGTCCTTTAATTGGTTTCCTAACTTGAATATAATGACAAAATACTCCTCATGTTTTAATAACTGTGACGTTATCAGTACCTTTCATTAAAAAATACATGGGTTTGATTATTTCTTTGTTTAAGACATTGTTGATTTTGTTCCTTTGAAGGATGATTTATAGGCTACCTTCTTTCCAGAGGGCTGCTAATATCAGGTGCCACAATCACTGTAACCATCAGTATTTCTTCTTGCTAGCTAGAAGATAGTTAGAGATGTCATGTTAGATCTCTAAAGGTGCTGAGATATGTCAGTTTGCAGATCAGGTGTTGGAACTGAAATCTGCATCAGGAAGACTTCACTCTTGAAGCCACGGAACTAAGACGGTTGTTAAGAATATTTTGGATACTGACAGGATTTAATAGTGGTGTGTAACGGGTTGGGTTTAATGCACAAGCTGAAAACACCAGCAGCAGCCGGGATTCAGTTCACTAATTTGTGTTTGTGAGATATAAATATATAAACTAGGAGGATATGACAAAACAGGCTTAAAAACTTCTATAAAATATAAAGATAGTTTATTGTTACTAAGATTAAAAGGAAAAAAACCAGAAAAAATAAGAGAATAAGAAATAAACATTCCCCTCCTTTTCCAGTATTTCCCCCTGCACTCAGCTTGCATCAAGGATAACAATGATGGAATTCGGTTCAGTATTAGGGTACTTAACAAAGTTTTTCAAACTTAGGGGAAAGAAAGAGGTCTTCTCTTTGCTCTACCGTGGTTTTTAAACTGCTACTTGCAAAAGTCCTGCCTGCCCGGAGAAAAACAGTCTATTGCAATGAAAACATATTCATCTCTCCTCTCCCATGGTAATCTTACAGTCTTTTTTATACTGCAGACATGGGCCAAACATGGGGTGTTCTCGTTTTAAGGATAAGCAAATTCTAGCCTGAAATTCACGATTTTCCTCTTCACGAAAAATCTCTAAAGAAAGTCTCTTGTCTTGGACTGACTGTTTCAAACTACACAGCTTCAGTGACCTGGGGTGGGTCATTTTTTCCACAGGCTGCTCGCAGAATTCTCAAATCCCCCCATCTCTTGTAAATGGATTAAAGAGGAAAGAACAGTTTATGATATTAGTTTCACCACGGTCGTGCAGAGAGTCGATTCAAGCCCCCGCGCCGTGCGCGACTCCGCCCTTCTTTCTTCCCGCCGCCATCTTTCGCTCAGTCCAGCACACACCACCCCCTCCTTCTCCCTCCGACCTCAGTACCAGGTTGAACAGCTTACTCTCGTCGGGTCGCATGTTGGAGAAGAACCCTTTTCCTCTGATGCTGCCAGCTATTTGATGTTTTCCTCAGTCTCAGAAAGCTGGAACTCAGCTCCCGCCAGGTGTTCGCGGGGCCGCATGGAGTGGGGGAAGGGAAAGCCTCTCCCGGGTTTCAGAACCCGCTCCGGTGTCTTGGCGGCGCAGCCCCCAGGTTTCCATCAGCTGCCTGGGGGTCCCCAGGGGTCTCCCATGGCATTTCAGGGATCGTACCCTGGAGCCGAGGCGGGGCGGGGGGCCGGCTCCTGAGAAACCGGCCTGGAGCCATTCTCCCCCCCCCCCCCCTCCCGCCGATGGAATGCCAGAGAGCCCAGCCTTTCGCGCCCTCCAGGTTTAAATATGCAAAATCGCAGAAGCGTAATTGGACTAAAAAGCTGTCAATTAATTTCAGCTCCAATCCATGACATGGTGAAAGAGTGATGACTAGCTACCTTGAGGGAATAAATTTCAACTTATCCAGTCAAAGGACAAAACCATTTTAGCTCTTCCATCTCTGGAGAAAATATCCCTCCTCTTTCAATTACTTGACTATTAATTACTGTTAGAAGTATCCCACTTTATGAGTACTACTGCATTTACTCTCTGAATTCAATAAGGATGAATATTGAATAAGACTAGTATGCAAAAATACTTAAAAAAATAAAAAAGAAGGAACCATGAAGACTGTGCTGTGTTTTTGTGCCATGTGTGGCCCACTCTGAGATTTTTTCCTGCATTATTGCATCGCAGTACATCACAATCATTGCACACGCAGAGCCTCTATTCTCTCTGAAAGCAGGGTAAGGGGTAAACCTTGAAGTCAAGGCAGCACTATGTGGCCCATGCTGGTCCACTGCAAGAAGACACAACAGCAAAGTAGGTTTTAATCACCCAGCTTCCCCCTTAGATACTTAGACATTTATTGTATGTGCAATATTTTGTTCCCATCATTTTCTTGACACCATGCTAATATTTCCAGAAATGAACTAATTAAAATTAAGGGAAGACTTCAGGGGGAGAAATGGATTAAGGACTAACTAGAAAAGGCAAAAGAACACCTTCCCAACTGTGTTTTTGTAGTAGAATATCAACTGATTATACTGTGTCTAGAAGTACTATGTCTTCACCTTCTAAAGTCATATTTGCAGATAATCTTTTACATATTTCATGGGCTCATTGGGCAAAAGGGGTGAGATCCTGAGAACGTTTTCACAGAAATATATCTCTGAAATCAAACTTTTTCAGGAATGCCACTGACAGATGTCAGCATCACAATTCCTCAAAATGGAAAAGTGGAGAATTGTCCGGAAATGGACACCTTTCCCTGACATATTTGCTCAATAACATAAAAACTCTTATAAGCTATACTACAGGTCCCTAATTTTTCAAAACGTTTTCTTCTTTAGCTTGATAAATACAGTATCTTCCATAGTGTGTTTCCTGAATGAGAATCAGCAGTACTTGACAGAAGCATTTTTAGAAGAAAGGCTGTAGATTTATTTTTAAATTTGAGGAATTTTAATACTGAATATTTAATACTGAATATTTCTTTTTTTTAATCTAAAATGTTATATAGCAATTTTATCCCCCCTCACAAAAGCTAGAATGCAAAATGATCAGTCTGCTTGTCAGTATGGGACAATTTTTTAAAATACATTTATCTTTCTAGGTTTAAATTAGTTCACAAGCTAACTCACACAAGCTACAGAGACATGTCAGAAAGAAGACAGCAACAGTATAAAAGAACTAACAAAAATATTTCTTCAAAAGAATTTTACATCAATTTTGGATCATAGAGAAACATCCTGTCCTACAACTATCAAATTTTAGATGGATACAGATCTAGGTATCGAGGGAAAACTCATTGATTTTTTTTTTTTCTGTTTTGTTTTGTTTATTATTATTTTTTAATATCTTCTTTTATACTTGTTGCACATCATGAATCTCAACAAAAATATCTTGAAAAAAAGGTATTGCAGGGCATTAAAGTTACAATTTAATTCTTCTGGAAATACCTACATATCCAGTTCTTCCTTATTCTAATAACTGAGCTGTCCACTCTTGAAACAGAAGGGGCTGAAAACAACTGGTACAAGGCAACAGTGAAAATATATTTGTATTTAAGTTGATGTAGGAGGGATGGATATTCAGTCCTGGTGTACAGCAGGACTTTGATAGCCAAAGGAGGGGACAGTACTGCAGAGAGGTAAAAATGTTTGCTGTTTTGTCTGGTCCAATGCAGCCATCCATACATGTAACTCCTCATAAAGGAATGCTCCACTATTCCTGGGCCAGCATTGTAGAAGGTATCCTCAGCTTGGGGTCTCAGCAAGGAAGTAAGGAAAGGAAAGAAATGTCTAGCAACACTTTTATTCAACACAAATGTCAGCCTTCTCCTCACAAAACAGAAGATAGAGAGAAATTAGGGCTGTGAGAATGGATTCCCAGTTACTTGCATAAGGGCTGTTTGTTCACTCAGTAACTGTGCCAGTGCCAGGGGCTCTACATTGAAAAGGTCTGTATACGTCTGTGAATAAAAATGTTTCCAGGATAGATTGTGAGGTGGGACTGCCTGAACATCACCTCTTGTTTAAGACTGTGAAAAAATGGCAAGATAGCTTTTAATTTGATTATAGTGTTTTTTGCCATTTAGACCCAAAACAGCAAAGGAATGAGGCACATGAATTGTCCTATGGGAGCCAATATACCTACACTTATAATTAAGTATAAGTTCAAGAATTTTTCTGGATAAAGGTGCATATTTAAAATTACAGCTTTATTAAATTATTCATCACCCTCAGTGACAGAACTTCAAAGCTTTTCTTGGGCTTGTCCATAAAGGATGGGAAAATATTAGAGCTTCTGGTATATGTTCATGCTGAAGCCTTTTAGGTGATAATCTCATTCCATCCAGCAGTTAAATGTTATTGTGTGTGTAAAAAAAAAATTGTAATCCTGTGAGAGGGTGTCATGTAAAACTGCCACGTTAAAGGAAAACTGCAGTGATTAGCTCTAATACTTTCGCTTGATCAATATATGTATGTTTAGAAAAAACATTATGTAGCAAAACATTTAGTAACTGGTCAACAAAAAGGTGCAAGCAAATACATACTGCTCAGCTTGTATCTCACCTCTTTCAGGTTTTAATTTAGGAATCAGTTTATGCATTTGTAACTAAGGCATATAATCCTATATTTTAGAAGTTTGTGTGGAAGTTCTCATTCAGCAGTGCTTCACAAATCTCATGAATTTTACTACAGAGATTCAACAACACTTCTTACCTGGAGTTTGCAATCAGAAAAATTATCCTTTTTTTTTTTTTTTTTCTTTTCCCCAGAGATCTCACTTTTTAATAAAAGGCAATAGCAAAGATTTTTGCACCATCTTGGGATATTGATTCCTTGTAGTGTTCAAAGGAACACTGCAAAATAATAAATGAGTCACACACTATTTTCTGCATCATTTGAAAAGACCTTATGATGTGCTGCCACAGCTCACACAAGGCAACTATGAAGTCTCCTGAATTCCTAACTTGAGATGTTTCAGCAGTCAGAGGTATTAAAATCCATAATGCCCCACCCTCATTTTTTTTTTTTATTTTTGCCAAAAAGCCAATATATTTTTGTAACTGCAAACAGGAAATTTGTAATATTATTAAATGAAGTCAGGACCTTTTGCAGAGGAATAAAAACACTTTGAGATGTTCATCAGCTTAAGTAGGGGTAGTTATAATTGCATCTACTTTGCAAAGTACAAGTTTGTTGTTCTTTCTCCATAGTGGTGGTAGTATTACCTTGTTATAGCTAGCTCTGGCTTTTGGGCTATGTGATAATTTAGCAGTAGGAAGGAGTTGGGATTGAAATGCCCCTGGTTTGAATAGCTGGTAGATGTAAAGTAGCTCTTCCCTGAGGCTAAACTTCCTAACTGTTCACAAAATCCAGATTGACTGTTTGCCTCACAAATTGCCTAACAGCGAAGAGCCCTTTAGTGGTGGTATATTAAAACAGTTCTAATTATTGTTAGCAAATTATATATAAATATAATAAGGATTGCACAAATATTTAAACCACTACAGCTATAGCCTATTTAAATCTTAACTCAAAATCCCATTATTGCTGTATGAGAATGGACAAGTGACATAGAAAAGTGGCACAGCGATAAGGGAACTTCACCTGGGATGAAAAGTGGGATCCGCTTTATCCCACCTTAAGTAAAGCATCTGCCATGTAATGGGGATGGATTACTATGTCTCATAAATCTGGCACATACATGCTACTATTTATGACTATGAATAACACTAAGATTTAGTTTTGCATATCCTCCCCCAGTGTCTAAATAATTCCTAGTTCTGTTCATCTTCATTACATCTCCTATTGTTCACTCTGCCCTTAGAAAATCAGTTGGAAATGTGAACAAATATAAACCCAAGATTTATAGGGTTATATTTGAAACAGCAGCTTTCCATCTTCACTTCTACTGGGTAGACAACATCTGAACCGTTCTGAAACCCTCCAGACCTTTTCACAGCAAAGAAGGTGGCTAGCAGTGGGATTAAAAAAGATTGGGATACTATCAAGTTGATTTGAATTTTCGTTTTCCCCTTGAATCTACACGTTACATTGATCCCACATATATATATTTACATAAAACAAGCTTACATTATTTTTCTTTCTACATGGTTTGCCTCGAACACAGATTCATTGCAAATTTCAGTGTCTACAAATAACTAACACATCTGCAGTAGCTAGAAGAAAGTATTGTATGTCAACAGACTAAAACAAAGTACATCAATCCAGGCTTGTAGCGTATTTTACTATGATATTGTGGATCTTTAGATGTGACAGGTGACAAAATGGATAGTGATACTCATGTAATCATGAGAACTATTTTCAAAAGTATATTATAACTGGTATCCTCAGACATATCAAAACATAGATTTCCAGAACTGAACTATATGCAAGATATATTGCTATGAGACATGAGGAAAAGGCAGTATTTTCTCTGTCCCAATGACCTATAAAAAGCTTCTCTGCACATGCAGACTGAATCAATATTTCATACCTTGAAATAAATGCATACTGTAGTCTATAAATATAAGACAACAGAAGAATAAATGCACCAGTACGTGCTGAAGCCTTAGCCTTATTCTCTGCTGCTAATGCATCCTGCACAGACACATGTGCATAAATACACACAGGTTTTCACATATACAGCTGGTACAAGCATGAGGATTCATTTCAATGTAGTTGTGCCAAGTATAAGGAAGTGTTACTGTAGTTAATAAGAAAATTGATTTTTTAGTAGTAATTGTTAATTTGGGGATTCTTAAAAGAGGATGAATGTTGTGACGAATGACAACTGAGAAGAGTTTTTCACTTACCTGCTACAATACTTTTTGAGGGAAGACAATTCAGTTTTATTCAGTGCAGTTATGTTGACTAAAATCATATTTTATGGTGGAACAAGAAGTTAGAATATTATTTTATGCACAGCATCTGTTTACCAAGTGGAAAATATCCTTGCTTCTGCCACTGAAAAGTTACTGCTTTTTGTGTAATGGTTTCAGCAATTTTTTCAGCAAGTTTATGGAACAGTCCAAGAGCACTTCATTATCAGTGTCTTCATCGCTGGCAACAAGAGTAGAGTTAGAGCAAGGGTTTTGCTCTCCTACTTTGCCCCCCCTGCTTTTCATACCTTCATACTGGTTACCCAACCTTGTGTATTGGATTAAGTCTTCATCCTGGGCAGTGGCTGATTCTCACATCATCTGGAACTATCCCTATTTTCATCCTCTCATCTTCCCTCCTCTTCCAGGTACTGACACAGTCACTCTTGTATTCTCATCAGCGCAGAGGCAGCTTTCTTGTTTTAATTGGATGTGGAAAAAGATACTCAGACTGTCTCAGGGATTAGTTCTTACCTTTTCTTATGAGGAATAACACACTACAGAAAACAACCCTCTATTCCTCTATACAGAATATCAATTCTCGTTTTCTAAACACCACAAGTGTAAATACAGTTTAAATAATGACAGAAGTGAACAGGAAATTACCAAAGTTGTGCAGCTTCTAACTGTGTCAAACCTATTTACGCTTTCCAAGTGCCTTCTGCATTTAAAAAGAAGAAACTGACAAGAATCTGCCTTGCCTGTGTGTCACTAATTTCATGTGATGACTTCATCATTAAACAATCTCTATACCAAATCTCTATGCCAAAACAAGATCCCAATGCATCTGAATTAAGAGTGGACTTCTGGAGTTCAAATACCATATTAAATATTAATGAGAAGATAAGAATTGGGCTTTTGGAGCTTCTTTACCCCTTCAGATATTTCCATTTCTACATACACTGAAGACTTGTTCAGCAGCATCTAGACAGATTTCCCAATTCAGTTTAGCTGTTGCCAACTTTGAATATGTTTATCCTTTACGAGAATTTGTATGATTAAATTAAGTGATACACATCTCCCTTTTTAAATCACAGTAGAATAAGAAAAGAACCATGAATAGTTTTCCATTTCTTCACTTTTGCAAATTATTTTCCCTTTACAATACCCAGCTGGAGCAATTGAACAAGAATGTAACTGTGACTTGAAAAGAAATTCTGCAAAAAATTTAGCTCTTTCAGACTCCACTTCCATTACAGTCAGTGAGAATTTATGTACATTTCTACAGTGTTCAAAGAGTAATACTGTGGACATATAATTATTCAAGAATGAGAAAAAATGAGGGTGTTTCTTAAAGTACTATTGCATGCAGCTCTAACAAATATTAAAACCCCTGGTAATTATTAAAGCCCTGGTAAAATCACAAGCTTGTTTGTCAAGGAAATGTATGGGAAAGACTTTTTGTTTATACAAAATATGAAATCTGAAAATATGATTTATTTACAAAATCCATAGGAACTATACCTTCTAAAATTGCATCCTGACTACAAATATGCACGTCTCTTCAGTATTCTGCCAAAGATGCCAAAATGACATTAAAAGGAGTGAAAGAATGCTAAACTTGCAAAGTCAAATATTTAACATTTAATAAATTCCAGAATTCAGATTGCCCAGGGAATCTGGTTTCTGACAACATGTGATGATAGATTTAATTGCAGTGTTATCTCCACACCTTACCCCTCCAGTGGTTTCTCAGACTTTGTTTGCAGAGGTGCAAAACCCCTCTGCCTTCTTCTTGGTGAGAGTTTCTTCAGCCAAGGACCAGAGCCTGGGCCAGGCTGCCCTACACGCTCAGGGATATCCCATCACAGCTGGTCCATATAGTCCTCATGGCCATCTTCATTCCTCATTTTAGATTTTGTTGTTAGTATGTTTTTGCTGTTTTATTGTGTGGGATCCCCTACTGGGATTTTTTTTTGTGTGTGTGAAAAAAGTACAGTTACATTCTTCTTGTCATTTCTGAATGGAACAATATGCACATTCCTGTTTTGAGAATCACTTCAGCTGTGGACACCTGAGTGAGCAAGTCACTTCTTTCTCCTTGCCCACTCACTATTTTCCTGGGATATTGTGCATCTGCCTTGGCATTTTCCTGATTCTTTCCATCTCCCTTCTCCTCTGGTGAAGGTAAGTGGGGAGCCCAGCATGCTGAGAGCCTTGGGTGGCTTGGAGAGGCAGAAGAGACCCTCTGTACTGCGTCCCCGCTACTTACGTCCAGGAATCATCTAGTACACTAAACGTTCTCTGTATGCATAAGCAACAAATGTTTTGTGAGGAAGTACTTTTCATAAACTTAAAGGAAACTCCAGGTCAGTCAAGTTTACCTGTCTAATCTTCCCCAAACATTTGCCTCACTGAATTAATAAAATGGGTGGTGCTCAGTGGATAGGTAACTAGTCAGTATTTTTGCTTCAGTTTTTCTCATTCCATTATTTGTCTTAGCCCTTGTTTATTCCCAGGGATAGAGGTCCTGTGCTGACTACTACAAAGTTATTAATTTGTTAATAGTCTCTGGAGCATTTCTTAGAGTAACTTCTGAGTGAATCTGAATGATAATAATGAATGTATTTTTGTAATATACACTGAATGATACTCATTAATATTATATGCGCCATACAAAAATTAAGTATCCTCTATCATTTCTAGGAGACTCTTTGTAGAGTAGTTGGATGCACATTCTCATCAGAATAAAATATTCATCTGTAACAGAGCATACTGTTTCAGATAAAACATTCGAAGAATTTAGTTGTCAACTTGCCAGACATCTACTGAACTCATACCGTACAATTTTTATTATTTTCATTATTTTAAAAATAGTTTTAAAGTTGTCTTAATTTAAACAAATATACATGGGCATTCACCATCCAAAATGCATATACCTGATATCTCCCAAACTTCAAGTCACCCTTCTTGCAAAGGGTCATGCATACATTTTGATATTACATGATGAAACCCATAAACGTTTTCAGTCTGTCTTCTTAGCAACAGCCAAGCCACTTATAAAGCAGGCCAAAGGAAAGATCTTATTTAAAGCAAAATTTTAGACTGACCAATTAAAATAAATTGAAAGCACAAAAATTTAAACACATCTTCAGTGTTTGCCACAATGAACAATGGACAAGGATTTTTCTTGTGCTTTCTAGTGGAATTCAGAGAAATTTGTGCTCCGTCCAGAGGACTTAAATTAGTCTTTTACTGGTCATGTGCATTTGTTTAACAAAGTACCTGCCATTAGCAATTTTATATGTGTATTACTTAATCTCTTTATGATTCTGTGAGCAAATAGCTTGCTAGGAGGGAAAGCACACAGAATCAGGTGCCAGGTAGCTCTTGTCAAATATTGACTTTATAATTATGAAAATTTAATCTTTACATTCTCCCAGGAGAGCAAACAGGAAGGCTAAATCCCAGTTTAAGGAACTGTAGGGGATGACCTAATTTAACATCATTTTTCCCTAGAGTATGTTGTTTCCATTCTATGGCCAGACACCTCATCCATATAGATCTGACTCCAAAATTGCTCAGCCTCTGCTGAGGGTACAAGCAGCCACTTTTCACACGACCTTTGAGAGGAGAAGCAAAATCTCTCATCTGCAGACCACAAGTGCTCCAAAGGCTGTAGGTTAGGAGACATCTCTGTTTGTCACTGCCTTCAAAAGGAGAACATCTACTCCCTTTAAGCTGTACTTCTCTTTGGACTTGTGGGATGTTCTCCTCCATGCCTTCCCACTCTGGCCCTGGGGGGGTCACACATTACCTGTTGGGCTGTGGATAAGGGTGATAAAGGTAAAAATTAATTGGCGTGAAATAAATGTACTAATTGCAGTGCTTCCAAGTGAAGAAAACAGTAAGGACACGGCAAATTTGTTCAGAATCTCTTTGACTTCTGTGCTTATACAGGGCAAGTAATTAAAGATCTATGAACTTTCAACTTTCCTGTTGTGTTTTCTCATCTTCAATCTCATAATTTAATACATTATTCTTTTTATTATACAGACCACAATCTGAAGGAAAAAAGTCTTCATGTACAAACATCATTTTTATTCAAGTCAGTTGCTTGTGATAATCTATGGACAATATTCATCAGATGGTGGTTTCATCCATTATCTATTTCTGTCTATGGCAGGCACTGAAACACATGAAAAGTATGCAAAATTTGTTTTGAATGATTGACTCTAAAAGGGGGAGTGTGTGTGGGAATTTCTAAGAACAGACATCTTTTTAGTCATGGTTTTCAGTGAAATGTATCTGTTCAAATTCCCTAGGCCTGATCTGTTCCTAGTTGTTGATTTTTTTACTATTGATTTGAATTCAACAGAGCTAATTTCATTAAGACATTTAGATTTTTTCTTGAATTATTTAAATATTCTTGATGTAAGAATATGTCAAAAATCAAGAAAAAAGAAACGAAACCCCAACAAACCATGAGAAATTTAAAAATCATAAAAGAGAAGTTGTGAATTGTTCTTTTTAAAAACAATTGTTTTATTATTATTATTATACCTCATCTTCCATTAAAACACATGCAACATCATCTGCTGGCTTCACAAAAAAGCCCTCCTTTACCTTGCCTTTTCTTGGTTAGCTTTGACCAACCTCTTCCATGGATCATTCCTCAAACTAAGGAATGTAAACAGAGCTAAAAAAATCCATACCCTATGTCATGTAAAATTGTGTTAAGGTCTGTTCTTCCACCAGAGCTACAGCACTCTCCTTGGTATATTTTGTAGTTCATTATTTCCCCCCCCACGACAGATATTCCTGCCACCAGCAGTCTCCAGTGAGTGAGTGTTACCACTGACAGAAATAACTCCTGCCAGGACATCTAGTTCTCTCAAGTGTCTGGCATCTCACGAGCTGCGTGTTGGCCACCACTTTGGAGCTGCTGATACAAGGTTGCAAACTAAGCAGTGTGATGACAGGCTACCAGTTTTCTGGGCATGGCAACACGAGTGCTAAACCCCAAATTAAGCCATGGAGGGGTTAATATTGGACTGCTTTCATGTAACCAAAACACCATGTACTTCACTGTACGTAGGATTTTTAAATAGTGCAGCACTGCCCACATCTTCTTGAGTCATGTTAGCTCTAAATTCTGTAGCAAATTCAAGTGAATTAAGCTTCCTAAGATTTTCATTAACTGAAAAGTGACAATGAGTGAAAGAATTAAGCGATCAGAACTAGTAAGGCTACAAAATAGGAGTTGCTAGGGGTGAAGATTCAGAAATGTCACAGCAGAGTGGGAAAAATTTCAGACTTCTGCTAGCTAAAAAGAGGTAAAAATGTTTGGGATTTGAAACTGAAATAACTGATGCCTTCAGTTCCAGCATAAAGCTACACTATCTATCCAGCCATCTTTCAGTGGCTGCTTAGGAGTATGTAGAAAATACCCAACATTTTGGGACATTATTTTCTCACTTCGTCTACAATCACCTTCTCTTATGTCTTGCATGTATTATATGCATGTTAGAAACACCATTCTATTACTGGTGTCTCAATACATTAGAGTCATGGTATAAACATATGCATTTGTTGATATTAAGGAACACAATAGTAGATGGAATCTCCTCAATCACCAGTCCCAGTTCCCTCTTGTCATAAGTAAACAAACCATATAATCATTTTCATCAATTGATCTAGCTACAGCAGGCACTAATTAAATTTTCAGTTCTTATTAAATTCAGCATCAGTGAAGAAGAATGTAGTTGAATACTTCAGATAAAATTGTTAATCTTGACATTTAAATATTCATCATTAAGTTACACAGTGAGCAGCCTATTCATAGAAGAAACTCAGGTTCTCTCTACATAGCTGTTGGTAGTGAAGGTAACTTCTTCTCTTTACGTTCTATTTGGGTTTGAAAGGATCTCCTTTTAGTCATAAATTGTAAAAACACAGATGTTTAAAAATGAAATTTTAATTCTTTATCATGGTTAGCTGGTGACTTAAATAACCAGTGCTTGCTACACACTCTTCATTTACAATCCTTTAGTAAAACAACCTGTGCCTGTAAAATTTTAGTTATGAGGCACAACAACTGTTTAGAGATTTGCACATGGAAAATGAAAGTAAGAAAGGAAGGAAGCCATTTTCCTCAATGATTAGAAACAATTGCTTTATTCCTTGTTCTTTTTAGTGACAGACTAATCTCGATCTTTATTTGCACATTTTTTTCCTTGATGGAATATATGAGATTTTCTGCATCTGTTCTTTTTACAGCTGCACTAGAATTATTAGTTATTTGAATTGTTGATGTTTAATGGTAAATATATTTAAAATAAGGGTTAAATTAAGGTCACTGGTAAGTAATCTGAATAAATAACCTCTAGTTATATCTTAAATGACTTGGAGAGAGACTGTGAAGTCCATTGCTGTGCGGAAGGATAATTTAATATACTCTTGCACTAGGGACCCCTCCACACTGCAGTTGGAAGTGCCTGCAGCATAATCTAGAGATTATCAAAATTTCAAATTACGTTGAGGTAATACTAGAGGTCTAATTGCAGCAATACTGTGCAGGCTAATCTGCGTTACTTTCACTTGGCTGTAGTACACACTTGCTAGGAGAAAACTTTGGCTTCCCATTTGTCCAGCAATGTGGAGGAGTGAATTAAATAACCAGATATATTTCATACTTATCTTGATTAAGAATAAAATTTGTAGGTCTACTGAAAATTAATTTGATTCACCCCATGAGCACTCCAGGGTATTGCTGAATTACTCCTCACTGCTTCCACATCTCAGGACTTAGTTGACAGGTGACACACATCACATTAACCAGCCTGTGAGATGCCTGCTTCAAGGATTAATGAACAATGCAAATCAGTTTTCTATAGGGATGTCCATCATTAAAATCCAGAATTCCAGAATAAAATACTGCATTGAAATGCAATATTGTTACAGTTCTGGCCCCATATTATAGCGTTGCAAGTAGGTGTCATCTCCCTATGGATTCTACAAGTGACACGATCGTATAAAATACTTACTAAAAATTAAATGAATGACTGCTGTAGAGGCTTTAGTGGCATAAAAGAAATTGTTATATCATTAGATTTTTTATCAGCTCTTGTGTAAAATTTAATAAAACTTGTCTTATTTGTCTATAATGGCTTATCTAATATGAAACTAATTTAATTTCGTAGCCTATATTTAACTGTAGCTACTCTAAAACCAGTAGAGAATGTCCCTATAGTTATTTGAAAAAAGTCCAGACAACAAGAGCTCAGCATATTTTTACAGGGCTGTCAGATAAATCTCTCTATGGAAGTTGCCATGCTCAAGAAATTCAATAGAGCACAGCTTGGTAGCATACACCACATGGAGTCTTCCCAAGGATTAAGCCCATGTTTAGCTAAAATGTAAAGTTAGTTTTAGAAAATATGCAAAAAATGATTATTTGAAAAAGATAGTACAAGATGAAGAAGAATCAAATTATATTGGTCTACAAGCATAGATTAGGTTTCTTTAAAGTAAGTGTCTTATATTGCTTATACATGAACAGAGGATCATGAGAAAGATTAAAATAAATCAGTATTTTCTGAGATTGTTGCATTTATTTGAATGCTTTTAAATGTACATTTTTAATACGGAGCTCACACACTGGTGTTTTAGATTATGTTTTCAAACACGAACACAAAGGTGTGCCTTATTCACACACTGTATATAGAAGGGAAACTAGTGCAATTGCAAAATCAGGCAACTACACGTGTAAATAGGTCACAAATAATCCCAACATTTATACCCTCATGCAAAGCCTTATGCGTTTTTCAGATACATCCTTGTGACACAAGAAATTTATTTTTGCTGTGTTTATACAAGCAGGTGTTTAGTCACATACAGATCTGTCCCATCCATATAGAATTTATAGTGTTGGCTTGTATGAGGATAGGAATTTATGAGAGTGCACTCACTTCTAGATGCCATAGTATACACCGTACCTGCTGCTGTACAGAGCACTGACAGGCAATGCATGCAGTGTAAAAGTACACATAATTTGCAGTATAACAACCATGCCTTTGAAGAACAGGGTTTTTTAAACTTACATTACCTGTAAAAGTAGTACTACTTTGGAGAATGATGTTTCAACAATACAGAACTGGATGAAAAGAGACCAGACTGCTGACTAATTACCTTTTCTACAGTATTCACGGGCCTACATTCTGCATCATTCTGATTTGCTGACCAGAGAGTTGAAAAAGTGTTAATTTTACTAATTGGAATTGTATTGAGGTCACTAAAAATGCAACTAAGCTCATAGTTTTTGATACTATGATAATTTCAGCCCAGGTTACAGCAGTATTTGGGTATTCTTTTCTGCGTTCATGTAGTCTAACACTAGAAATCTCCCCACTTCTCTGACTCCCTTGTTGGTCAGCTGGGAAACTTGTGTGGGTTAGGGTTTGTTGCCTAAGCTGTGAGCTCAGCGGAGTCTTGGCCCCAGGCATCCCGGTGCAGGGATGGTTACTGCACACCTACCAGTCTCACTGGTGTTGGAGGAGAAGAACAAGCCTGGTTTACGTTTTCCCGCCGCACAGGATAAAATAAAAATCGTGGTAAACTTAAGGCCATTAAATACAGAATTACAAGGGACACTGCTCAACCTCTGTCACTTGACATTTACTTTTTGAGAAATGAAAGCTCAGTTGTTAAAAAACAGCAGAAGTTTCTCCTGTGTTCATCCAGCACTTTTTGCTTTTTCCTAGGAAATATGTATCTATTTCTTCTGATTCCAAATGGAATAATGACATTTTTATGTACTAGATTCCCTATCAAAATAACACTGTAACACGTACTCTGGTGTACAATTATTTGTACTGTGGATATGGAGAGTGAGAAGGATTCTTTCTACACATATATATATAGCTGTACATATATAGAGAGATATATAGGTACATTATATGTACATATATGTAAAATGTATATACACTTATTCATGCTTTCATGAAGGCAAAAGTAACTGAAAAAAAGACTGCACAATAATAGAGGCCAGACCCTAAGATGTTATGAAACATACAAGCTTGCAGATTAGATGAGAGCTCTTGAAGTTACTCATGCAGAATCTAATTCTGAAATTCACTTCTGTACATTCAGCTAGAGGAGGGGATGGAAGAGGCTGCAGCATTTTGCTTATAGAGACCATCCTTTTTGTGATCTCTGCCTGCAGCCCACGATAGAGTGGGTTTCAACTCTGCTCTTGAAACACAGACCAAATACTATTGCCAGCATTCACTGTTTCCCTTTCAAAAATTTCACAGGTTCAGAGTCACAATAGGAGTTACAACTTCTGGCAAAATTATGATGCTGTTACTTTTTCTTTTTCCAAGTCTGTTTGCAGCTATTCAGCCAAGAGGTCTGTGGACTCAAAAGATGTAAAAAAGTGTGTAAGATGTGTTTTATTAACCAGTTTCTCAATAGTAAATGAGTGTGTTAGCAATTAAGAGAGAAAAACAGTTAAATTTGATGTTATTTTAGTGGATGGAACTTAAACAAAACCTGTTTTGCTAATCTTTTACTTACAACCAGAATTCAAAACACTTTTCCCCAGTTACCTCTGAACCATAAAGAAGCCAAAACCCCACACCAATCTTCAAAGCTTAGTGTTTTCCTATCTTGCCTCAAAGTTAATTTGAGCTACCAAGGGCAAGGCTTGGTGTGGTGACTTTAAAAACTTCTGAGGACCTCCTAGTAATCCACACACCTTCTAGAAGCTCAACAAAGAAGAAAGCAGGGTGTGGCTCAGAAGAATTGTTTATTTTCTGGCTTTTTTTCTCTAGAATGGAGGGCTATGTGGCCCCCAAAAAGTATTTGTTTAAATTAGAGTTTTTCTGCCAAAGTTCCCACATCCAAAGCCCCCTCACTGAAATTAACCTCCTTTATTACAGAGCTGCTATTCTTAGTAGTTGTACATGCTGAGAAAGTTTTCCACTGAGTGTTTAAATACCAGTGTCTGAGAGCAGGAGCTCAACTGCAGCACAAACCAAGATCTCAACTCTGCCTAGGAAATGCAGTTTGACAATCTACAATCTTCCTCTAGGTAGATGTTTGTTAGGCTCCAAAATCCCAGTCTCCAGTACTCGTGGATGGTTGTAAGTGACAATGTCTTCTTAGAAGGTTAAAAGAATAAACATATTTCAAGTAAGCATGTAGGGAATTAGAAAAGTGATTCTTGCTTACTTGTGTCCAACTCTAGTCAGCAGTTTCTGTAAAGAGGCAGAGCACTAAAAATTTGTTAAGTATATTTTTATGGCAGAATAAACACTTTTTATGGATTGGAATTTCCTGCCTCTGGTGGGATGGGAACCTTGTGCTATTCTTCTTTAACATGGTCAGAATGTTTCCTGTTTTTGCAGATCATCTGAAGATTTTCTGTGTCACACTTAACATGTTTTCCAAGTCAAGTTGGCAAAAGGGTATTTTAAGAAAAGTGCAAAGCACAGTAGGATGTACCATATAGTGCCATCTGCTGAAAAGTGAAGTGCTCACACATAAGAATAGAACTTTGTGCATTTTACATTAATGCAGAAATAATCCAGAGTTGGTATATGGATATGTCCCATTCATCCCCATTTAGATCCACTATCTCAATTTACATGATGAACGTGAACAGTCAATTCTGGAGTCGATGGCATTGTGAATGATAGTGTGAATGATTCCCAAAGAAGACACTTGAACACATATGGAACATATTTGCATCACCAAGACTCCACATAAACTGTTTAAGATATTTTGCTCCCATCCTAGAGAGCAATCCTCATTTCAGACCCAGATATGATGTGAAAAGAACATGGATAGATGTAATTTCCTGCTGAATAATTTTACTCCACAAAAGCCATTGTGTAACCTTCGCATCAAATCTATTTCTACTTTTCTATCTCAATCTAAGACTCAAGACCCTTGAGATAGGGACTTAGCTGGCTGTTTTTTCATTCATTTTTTGTTTTTCTTACTTTGTTTTTAGAAAATCATGAAAAGACTTCAATGCTGTCTGCTTTGCTGTATTACTCAATTGACTAAAAGGAAGAGCAGTCAACATGTTGTCCTAATAACTCTGAAACTGTACATAAAACAGAAGACTTGGAATAATAATTTGCCTTACTACACTGTCTTTGACATAAAGGAAAAGGCTGTATTTTATGAAATGGGACAGAAGATTGAAATTTAAAACTTTTTCACAAAAGTCTTGACTGTACAGGAAAGCTCTTTCAAGTAAGAAAATACATTTATAATATAAACCCAAGTTTAGACTCTTATTTTGGTGGAAAATTTGCTCTTGAAGGTTTTACTTTGTGTTTCTCTGAGAGGGCTTAAGCTACATCATACAATCAGTTTATACCCAAATAAGACTGTCCTTGTGCCGATAAACTATTAAGAGTATGAAGCACTTGTAAAAATTTTCATTATCCTTGCGGAATTAGAGTTTATTCAATAATTTTCCAAAGTACGAACTTGTCAATCTATTGGATGAAACTATGCAAAAATTCATATACTCACGGAACTAAGTGTCTGGAAATAACTATTGCATTGTATTTTTTGAAGTTATCCCAGATAAGTTATCTGTAAGTCATAGATCTCGGACAGCACAGGCACTGGCAAGCAGATGGCCCAGTTCACTGTAAGTTTACATCTTGCAATGGCTTTAGAATCTTTACAATATTTGTGGTTATTATATATTCCATCCATTTGATTTTCAGTTGTTTGCTTAATACTGATTTGTAGATAATTCCAAGAGGGGCAGAGTAGCCCACTGGTGGACTAAAAATTGAACAGTAACTTAAGTATAACTTCATTCACTAAGATCTAATGGAGTGATTCAGATGTGCTTCCTTTCCAGTTTATTGCTCATCCTGCAGAGTGTTACTGTGTGGACTGTCTTATCAGGGATGTAGTTACAATTTGTATCCTTGAGGGCCTACAGGGATGCTGAAACAAAGAACGCTGAAGTGGATAAAAACCATCAGTTGTTAGGGAGAGACTCAAAGACTACATGGTAGGTGCCTAAACAGGAGAAAGACAGACCTCTCCAGTCTTTGTGCAGAGTATGAACTACCTGTCCTACTGAAAATTCTTTCTTGTGTACTTTTCTTGCCCTTAAGCATTGTGTGAATCAGCAGGTGACCACAGGTGACAAAAAGACCACGGCTGAAGTCCAGAGAATAAATTT
The DNA here is from genome assembly GCA_013397915.1 of Daphoenositta chrysoptera. Classification (NCBI taxonomy): domain Eukaryota; kingdom Metazoa; phylum Chordata; class Aves; order Passeriformes; genus Daphoenositta; species Daphoenositta chrysoptera. The sequence continues at coordinate 790,151 of VZRO01007582.1, read as the reverse complement.
ATTTCATTACCTTGCTGACTGGAGGATCCTGAATCAGCACTGGGCTGCAAAGACACAAACCAAGGACGTAGGCAGTACCAGCCTCAGTCCAGTCCTAGGCCTGCTGTTAGCACCTGTTTATCAAAGGCCCGTGCATGTGTACTTTACCACCACGCTGAGATTCTCCTCTGTGCTTTTTCTGATCTCTGCTTTGATCTCTCTCCCAAGACAGAAGCTCAAGCCTGTCCGTAAGAGTGCCGCCAAGTCTCTGTAAACACCTATGTTATCTCTGCATAGAAATTGTACTTCTCAAAGCAGACAGAGGATAAACAGCAGTAGGCATAATATATGAACTCCCACACTGTTATTCTCCAGGCCTTGGCATTCTCAGCTGCAAAGTGGCTTGAGCAAATCTACCATCTTCCATGTCATTCTTCCACTTTTAACCCTTTACTCCCAACAAACATACACAGTATTTTGCTTTGGAAAACCTGTTTTTAGTGACTGCATTTACAAACTGGTCCAGCTGGTTTTGGGTCTTGCAAGTTATTTATTACAGGATTGATCATCATTTGCTGCAAAAAAAAAGTGCACCAGTATTCTGGGTCAAGTACAGTTTGAGTCAGAACCTATTGCTCCACAAAGTGGTGTAGAGTCTGGAAAAACTCTACAGAAAAAGAGAGGAAGGAAATATCCACTTTGACTTTTTTTTTTTTTTTTTTTTTTTTTTTTTTAATTTACGTNTAATATAGTGAGTTATTATAGAGTTTCTCCATCTTGCTATTTTTGTTTCTTTTCCCTACTTTCATTTTGGTTTTATACCCAATTATTTTTAATTTTTCTGAAACTTCTCTTCACTGTGCTGGCTCTGAAACTGGTCATTTGCTGCCATATTATATATAGCTACACAAAATGACCCAGAGAAAGGCCCAAAGATGGAATCTCAAATGACTTAATAAATGTCATCCCCTAATCTTCCTTCTTGCCTGGGAAAAATCTGGAAAAAGTGGTTTGGCATAGCACTTCTGAATGTAAAAAGAGATTACAGGTAAATTATTGCTGCCATTTCCCTGTAAATATGGAGGACATACAAAAACCACATGTAGAAAGATGTGGTGAAGGAGAGGAAGAGATGGAGCAAGAGAAGAGAGCAGGAAGTCCCCAGGGAGCAAAAGATCAGTCTTTGAAGCAGGTTGCAGGGAGACAGGGCACACCACAGTGTCACCTGACAGTAGACAATAATGAACTCTCTCATGAATACCTACCTGGTCATTCTTATATGCAAAAGGACAACCAGTGGTTGAAAGCCATCACAAGTTGAGTATTTTTCACTTTTCTTACACATTACACATTTTCATACATCCTAGGGGAAAAAACCAGCCATAGAGCCACACCAAAAGCATGGTTGAAAATACCCCACAAAAACACTTGTGAGGTATTGTTCCCTCTATTCTGAAAAAAGGACAGGGAGTATTTTTTCCTTCTCTCTTTCAGATTGACCATTCTTTTTTCACACATAAGAAGACAAAACCAGAAAATATTTTCCATTCACTATTGTCTTTTTGTTTCAAATTATCTTCAATTAAACCTTAACAGTACCTATAAAATTTTAGTTTTGGAAAAACAAGGAGGGAACTTGCTTTGGAAAGGCTTTGATTTTTCTTTTTAAAGTAACAACATTAAGGAGACTGCTTCTGAACAAGTAGATGGGATTCTTTGGTACATTAGTCACTATTTTTAACTTATTATTTTAAAGGGAATCATAGAATTTTAAAGTTTGCAAAAGACCTCTAATACCATCAAGTCCAACTGTTAACCCAGCACCACCATCCTCACCACCAAACCAGGTCCCCAAGTGTCATATAACATAGTGTCATGGTTTAGGAATAGTATTCTCCAGTTTAGTGCTACCACTGAATCCATGCACTGCTCACTTGCTCCCAACCTCCTCCTCCCTCTGCCCTGCTTCGGGCTGGAGAGGAGAGTTGGAGGCTCGGAAGGCAAAGATCGTGTGTTGAGAAAAGAGCAGCGTGCAGGAAACAGCGATGAGATAAGGAAACGAACAGAAAAACAGCAATGCAAATGACAGAGGGTGCAAGAAAGAGGTGAATGATTCACACAGAAACAACACCACCCAGCTGCTGCCTCCACCACACTACACTGACCCAGAACGAACCCCTTCTCCCCAGAAGAGCTCCTTCCCCCAGCCCCTCTGCAATAATAACCTCTCGGTCCCAGCTATGGCCCCTTCTTGCTATTGCACAAATTAACCCTGTCCTGGCCAGAACCAGGACACAAGGTTCTGTGCAAAGACATATCACATAAATTGTCTGCCTGTATTTTCATTATTCATTCTAGTTGGAAACTTGTTCTTTGGCACTGGCAAAAGTGTTTCTGCTCACTAAAGTACGTAGGAGTTGGTAAAAAGTCTAGCTGGTGGGACCCACAAATATGGACAAACCTAAAGAAGGGTTTTCATGCAAATTCATGACCCAGAGTTGGGCTGAGATCAAACTGCCAAGGATCCCCAAGTCATATCCCAATGCATGACCCTGATCAGAACATACTTTCCCAGGAGTATGCTAAGGCTACAAAAGTCAGAGTTGTGGCTAGCCTGTAGATTCTGAGCCCTGACATTAATTTAATGACTCAGACCTGGGCTCACTCAGGGTGGAGTAATGGTGAGCTGAAAGAAATGAAAGTCTCTTTTGCGAACTCATTTTCTCCAGATGTACTAAACACAAATCCAGTACAGCTGATGATCCAGCCTCCTGTGATTAAAGTAATTTCCATCAGACTGAACTGGGAGGCAAAATTAATGAGGAGAAAACAAAAGAGATTGGCGAAAACAAAAGCAATGTGGTTTTAATTTACTTGTATAAGTTCCAAATTATGTGCTGCGTTGTCTGCTGAAGTCAGAGTGTCTGACAGTTCAGAGCAGTGTTGCAGTTTTGCAAGAAAACTCTGCTGCTCTCTCAAATGCAGGACACCTTAAAACTTTCTATATTTTGTATTAGCAACAGGTATGCCTACAAGTTTATTGCAGTTCACTTAGTTTTCATATTTTTCAAGCTGCAGTAGTTGGTAAAATTTTCTCAGTCAGTACAAAACCTGTTCCCATGCTTGGCATTAACTTTTCTTTGGTCTATGGTTAAAGGTAGTCATAACTGCACATAGACTGCATTTCTGTAGGCTGCAGTTTTGTAATCTTCAGGATATAACTGCAGTGTGATCTAACCAAATGCACCCAAATTGGGATGAATGCCATGACCATTAGCTTAAACCAGATGGCTAAACAACTTTTTTCATTTATAATTTGTAATTCACTCAAAGAAATAAAGGAAATTTTCCAACATTCTGAATTCTCAGTTTCCCTGCTACCAGGTGGCATTATTAACTCAATTGTAGAATAATAATCAGATTAAAAAAAAAAAAAAAAAGCAGCTTCAAAATAATACTTAAAACAATTCTCTAAACTTCTGATTCAGAAATCATGGAATTCATGTGAGTCAATTAATGTTTAAAATTCTTACGTCTTCTTAAAGGTCTTTCTTTAAGTTTTGCTACTTCTTTTCATGCTGGAAAATATAAAATAACATTTTAAAAGATATTTTAATGCTTCTCTTTAAATTTTAGAATTACAAAACAGTTACAGAAATTTTAAAAAGGAAGAAAAATACTTTCTATATTGTGAAAGTTTATTTTTTTAATTTTAGTATTATTAGCACATTTAGTGGATTAATATATTGTATAGCAAAAAAAAAAAAGTTATCGAAAATATTTGCTCTTCTACTATCACAAGGGTAAAAATTCTGCTGTATGCCGGGTGGTAGACCCAACACTGAAAAAAATTAGGTATCCTTTAATCAGTTTCTGAATTAAAAAAAAAAAATTGCTTTGTATAAAAATGTTTTTATATAAATTACTATGATATATATTTTATATAAATTATTATATATTATATGTTTTTATATAAATTATTTTTCATTTTCAGTTTTTCTCTTAAACCATAGAAAAGCAGCATTAAACTTTAAAAATCAGCTAAATTGAAATTAGTATTAAGTTTTGTGTGACCTTTCACTTTGAGCTATTGTGTTGCATAAACACAGGAAATGGTAAGTTAACAACTCCCTGTGGATGAACAGAGCTTGTTTCAGTTGCCTGAAATACTAAAATTATTGTGTGTGATTTGTTTCATGGAGGATGAATTTTGGGAAGCTGCGTATGATGTCAAATGCTACAAAAATCCTTATTTTAAGCCATCTTTTCTCCTTATCTCGATGATTCTCTTGCACTGTGTAGCAGCCCAGCTGTTTCCAGTGTGTGGTTTTATGTCAGCAGTGTCTGACAAGTCCCGATGAAGAGCTGGTGCAGGCCGGTGTCTCTTGCAAGACCTCTCCCCGCACTGTGCCCAAGAGCAGCTCTGAGTTCACAGGTTTTGCTTGAGGCCATCAGTGAAGCAGGGACCTGCATGTACATTCCCCTAATGCCTGCAGAGGAGGTTTTGGAGAAGGCCAACTGTACTGACTGTTCTTTCTGGAGTATCTTTTTATGTGCAGATTACATGAAAAGAAGAGAATGTATTACACAAGTGAGCCCCTTTATATAGCTTGTCTCTCTCTGTGAAGCTTTATCAGTGAAAAAGCTGCAGGCAGAAAAAACAAGATAGCCTGTGATTGATTTTTGAGAAGAGCTTTACACCATTTCCAGAATGCCATCTCAATCTTTGATGGAGGAAATTTTCCTTGGGCAGATGATGTATAGTAGTTTTTGGAGGAGATAATAAATATCCTCTCTTACTAATGCATTCCATTTTATTAGCTAGATCAATATTGCTGTAATTTCTACCCATTAGCATCTCATTGCTGTATAGTACATAAAAATATTTACATTAACACTGATCAAAATTGCAACAGCATATATTAAAATATGAATGACATATAATCAGAATTTTCTGTTTCTACTGCCTCCAGTTATTTGTGACCCCAGATATGAAGTTCAAGTTTACACGTAATAGCACAATTATGTAAATCTGTAATTCTAACACTGAATTACAGCTGGTAATGATCAATAATTATATTTATGTATGATGTGAAGTTAATACTGCCACCATAGATTAATGTAAACAACAAAATTATTTCTGCAGTCAAGAGCTAACAAATCATCATAAATAAAGAGAACTAAAACAATCTCTTCAGAGCTTAATTCCCCCAGCATTGTAAACAGATTTTTATTTCTGATGAATGTAAAAGCACTGATTAAAGACAACACATGTCTACAAAAATTGCACAATGGCTGTGTCTGTTAGCGTAGTTTGATTTTTTTTTTTCAAGAATCTTTGAAAACAAGTTTGCTTGACACAAATAAAAAGCTCTCCAAATAAATGTGGATAATTATTTTCTTGGAAAAGTTGGGGGGGGAAAACAAACCCAGAGGAAAAAAGCAGATTACAAAGAAAACTGTGAGGAATAATCAAACACAGTAGCTCATAACTTTGGATCTCTTCAGTGTTCTCTCACCTGTAATATTGTTCTTTGCTGAACAGGGCAACAGGGAACTGCATAATGGGGCAGATCAGTCCTTGGAGTAGCTAAGAGTTGGCTGGAGTAGGTGATACCAAACAAGTTTGGGTGTGGTTTGTTCACTATTCTTTCAAGATCCCAAAACCGCAGATACAGTAAGAGGTTTTTTGCCTTTTAAAAAGTTCCATCTCAACATTTTGCAACCTTGCTTGTACTTTTTAATGTGCAACAAGTGCACATTGGGACCTTCTCCCAGAGCGTCTTGTCCTGCAAAATTAGGTTGCAAGGTTGCCCTGAGCTTTATCATTTTGTCAGTGCTCCAAACTGGGCTTAACGCCTACAGGAATCTGAGGCTGTTTTAGTTAGAAAGTAATCATACTAATACCGTGATGACTCCCTGCAGGATTGGTTCAAATTTTACCTTATAGGAATGGTAAAACCCAGGGAAAATGTGGATGGCTGTAAAATAAAATAAGCTGTACTTACCCTTCAAGTAAGAAGCTTATATGTGCATTAACATATGAAATGGCAATAGTGCAGAAAGCCACTCAGTGTTTGGAGAAGTGTTGTTAAAGAATTCTTGAGGAGGAACAGTGTCAGGCCTGAACTCCAGCTTCTATTTCTTCATAAGTGGCATATTTTTAAAACAGCATCATGAAACACAGAGGGAATTACCTTCAAGTACAGAGAAAAATGGAAAAAATGGGATTAAAAACTCAGAGCAAGGGAAGTAATTATCTGTCTTTAGAAAATGCTAGCAAACATGGTTTTGAATCACAAGCAGAGCTTTCTTTGCAGTGCCGATAGGCTGAACCAAAATGGACCAAAGGCCTTTACTGATTCCATTGAACTTTGTCTCATTCCCTAGCTCTGCTTTTTCTCTGATACATATAATTAAAATTAAAAAAAAAATTACTGCTGTTGTGGGGTTTCTGTATAACCTGGATGAGGCTTATGCTTCTATTAAATATTCCTCTCTCTGCAGTAGTAGCTTTTAGTCAAACCCACTTATTTACAGGCTTGGAATAACTGTAAGACCACGAGTTTAATAGGAAGTCTGTGCTATGAGTATTGAAGGAACGTAAGTTGAATGGCAAGGGTGTATATTACTAATATTTTTTTATCGTTTTAGTAAACATGTAGAAGCAACAAAGGGAACATAAAATTACACCAATTCTTAAAAAAAAAAATTGGTAATTAATTACAAATGAAGTAAAAAATGGTCTTGTAGTACCCTCTTTTTCGAACTTGAATGATGGAAGAAAGCTGCCAAGTTTATTACTGGTTTTTGATTGTTGTCAGACAGTGCCCTAAGTAGGTGGAGGGTTGGCTCACAACTTTTAATTTCATTAATTTCATAATTTCTGCAAGCTGTTGTGAAAATGAGAAGATTAAGAACTAAATATTGAGGAGGGGACTAAACACCTCTTGCAGGGAAAATTGTTTGAACAAAACGGGAACAGTTGGAATAATTTTGCTATTACATTTTTTAAAAAGGGTTTGTCTTCCCTTTCACGCTTCTTTTCACTTCCCTTCTAGCTGCAATATTTCCTTGTAAATTATCATTCTGACTAGGGGAACTCTTGATAAATAAATAGCAAAATGTTAAAAAACATTTAGCTGCACAACAGAATGGAGAATCTGAAGAAACAGAAAACAAAATGAGGACACACACTCTTAAAACTAAATCAAATCTTTCAAAATCATTAAACCTAATCCAGGGACGTCAGAATAAATTTAAAGCAGACTTAAAGTTTATAAAGAGGGTAAACCAGAGGATATATAATAAAAAAAGGAAAGAAAAGAAAAGTCCTGAGAAGTCTGTGTGAGGCTCTAGGGTACTTATTTCAAAAATTACTGAGATGACCCTATTTTCAGTCATGTTTTTTAATTCACTTAGCATTTGCAGGAAAACTAGGGAAACTCTGTGTTATGGCAAATATTTTATGAACTATAGTGCCCAGCATTGAGAAGTATTCAGCAGAAAATCTTGCAGAAAATTCTTTTGTTTATATTCATAGTAATTTCAGTGGAGTAAAGAGGTGTATGGCATACTAAAACAACAAAGAAATCTGAGTAATTATGCTCAAAATTAAAATAATAATCAGACTTCCTCAAAGGATGAATTTTTTATGGGTTTAGTACAAGATACTTAGCCAGTTTATTTCAGAGTAATGACTCACTCTGAAATCTTCTCCCAATCTGCACTCAACTTGGAAGCTAAAGGAGCCTGGGCATGTATTTCTTTGGGGATCTTTTCTTCCCATAAAATCTTCACAAACATTTTTATCATGTCAATATAATCCATATCTGTAGCTAATCTTGTTAATTTAAAGAATCAGTAATGTTTGACATACCAATTATATGAAAGACCATCCACATAATACAGGTGGAATTTAAAGGAACCTGTCTAGGATAGAGTTTAAAGCAAAAGACCTGAAGATGCTTTTCCTTTACCTGGGTCATCATAAACCAGACATTTCTTTCCATACCCTGTAATATACCCTGAATACAATTTTGAATGTTCCTTTTCCTGTGGGAAAAATTCATTTGCTGGGATGGAACAAGTAGTTTGATTTTATTCAGTGCTCTGCATGTGGTGAAACAAAGAAGACTAGGGTAAAAAATATGTATATGTTTCAGCATGAAAGCTTTTATCACAGCATCTGAAGTAAATAATTTAAAATACTTCCATTGCTGACTATGGAACTTTAAAAAACATTTCTCAAAATACGTGACAAGACCAACCATTAAAAAACAAACATGTATATTAGGACAATGGAAATAGCATTTTAATTTAAGCCATGTGCTGAAAGAGGGCAGTAAAACTACTTGTCATATTTACTATAGTAGAAAATAATATGGATCATGATACAGAGAGTAAGTGTATGTTACTGATTTTTTTCCCCATTTCTCTAGGAAATTCAGAAACTCATATAAGAAACCTGTAAAGATGAAGAACTAGTAGTCAAAAGTAACACACTTGAGGGCTAGCCAGAGGCGAAGAGAAAAGAGATAGCTTTGAGTTCTCCATTACTGGCCTGTTTTGATACTTCAAGCATTGTGGGGGATTTTGCACATTGCTTCTGTGCAAAAGTGTCACATTCTTGAAAGATATCTCGCTATCAAATCATTCAAAGCAAAGAACCAGAAATATCCTTCCAATGCCTTATGTAAAAAGACGCAGTGCCAATGTGATTTCAAAACAGTGGTTGTGCTGCAAGTTCTGACCCTTGAAGTGCAACACAAGTGCAAATTGGAAACTCTTTGGCAGAATATAGCAACCCTCTTAAAATTATCCTTGTGAAGAAAAAGATTTCTGATAAGTTGTAAAATGAAATTCAAAGCACTGGAATTCTGTTTATCTAAGAAGTCATTCAAATTTTGTCTGTATGAGAGATGGCTCAGAGTACTCTGTGTCAAATAGAGTAGCACAATGAAAAAGGAAGGATACTCAAGATAATAAGGCAGAAAGATTATTGTATTTCACTACAGTTGAGTACAGCAAGATGTTGTGAAAAGAGTCATCTAGTCCATTGCTTGTGGGTAAAACAATAACAACATTTCAGTGAAAACTAGTCTGTTTAACTCCAGCAGTAATGGTTTCATTAAGATGACGACAGCTCGTAACCTGATGCAGGACATGTATCATGGCAGGGCAGCAAGCTTGCTTTCCCCTCTCCAAACCTGGTGAGCAGGTAGGAGCACAACAAAGAGACAATCAGAAATCTGATCAGATCTTGGTCAAAGAAATTGCTTCAAAACAAGGACAGATGTATGTTCAGGAGGCATTAGAAGACCTCGAGACCTGTATTAAAATCAGTAAGCCCAGCCAAATTGGCCTGATTTTGAGGGAATGACAGAAAAAATCCCCAACCAACCAACCTGCCAACCAGCCAACCAAAAAAGACCAAAAGAACCAACCCAAAACCAACAAAACTCTAAGAAGGAGTGAAAGCTGCTGGGAAAGGTGCAGAAAGGTGAGAAACCTCTACTCTGCAGAGCAACCAAATCCCCACCTTACAGAGAATGACTTGGTGGAGGGGAAATGAGAACACAGCCTCTCTCCTACTCCAGCCCTCCCTTTACTTGCAGGTCTGTATGAGACCAAGCCACCCCCTGTGCCAAGGGGAACCATCCATGAGTGGCACAGGGCCAGGAAAGACCTGGCCAATCTCTGCAGGTTGGTTGCCTAGTTGGAGTCACTGCTGGCTGGGACTTTAGGTTTTCTGCAGTCCCTCTGAAGAACGACTTCACCAAACACAGCAGCTTTATTTTTAGGTATTATTTGGGAGTAGTGCTTGCTCCACGCTTGCATTAAACTGACCATACTTTTCTTCCTATGATCTGTACCACCTCCTGCAGCTTCCCAGTTATGTAGTCTTCTCTCAAGTGATTACCTACAAAGTTGTTACAAATCTTTGAAATTCTTGATTGTGACTCTGCATTGCATTAACTTGCTATATTTTTGTTAGAAGATTTCACCTTTAAGAGGCACATTTTCAATGTCGAATTAAAATTTGCCCCTTATTGCATTACAACAGTGTCTTTTACCTCTTAGTTCAACATTTGATGTCTTACCTTTGGCAAACATCATGCACTTGTGTTTGTATTGAAAATAGAAAATGCTTTGAGGGGCTGGTGCTAAGGTGTTGGTAGGAATATCTAGGATAAGATTTGAAGAGATATAATGAAAAAAAAGTCAATCCAGCTGTATTCACCATCTGAATGAAACTGCCTTTTAAGTATATGCCATGGCTTGCTAACATTTCTGTAATATACTCAAAAAAATATACAGATTATTCACTCAAAACTGTTTTGATATCAGTCTTGGAAATCCACATTTAACATCTATTATCACTTGTAAAGTACCAATTACTAGCACTGCAAAAATACCATTTTTATTCTTGTTTGCAGTTACTTGAAAACAGCACAAGATACCTATGAGATTATTTTAAAATAAAAATTTAAATCCAAAGTAATCTTTCCCAAAACAAACACCCTCTGTCCAATTCACATCAATGCCTGATATTTCTACAACAGCATCACTTAAAAGCTGTCAAACAATAAAAGAATGACTGGAAACGAAGAAATCAATTGGATAAACTATATATTTTCTGCATCAGTGTTGAAGACCCACTAACAAAAAAAAATATATTTTTAAGAAACCCCACAGTGATTACTTTGTTTTGTTTCCTTCAGTTTCCTTAGGCATATCACCTAATCTTGCAATTTCCCGGCACTTCAGAAATCTGGCACTTCTCATGTTTTTTGTATAGGAAACTGTCAACACTTTATAAGTGAGCTCAGGCTTTAGAAGGGGGGCCTTCAGGGAGGTTGTTTATTTTCCATTTGTTCTAATTCTCCCTCACTGAAAACCTAGAAACCAAGATTTTTCACAGACAGACTCTGAGAAAGAGACTTTTTTTTTTCCTAGCTATGCCAGAGACTTCTCCTATCCCAAGGACAAGGAGACAACGCTGAAGGTCAAAACAAAGCATCAATAAAGTCTGAAACTGTTATTGCAATATAGTAACTTAATTTAAACAGAAACAAGCAACACTCTCCCTAACTTGTCTATTTACCTTTCTGCCTTTAGGAGATGTAATGGCATTATCTTGATGACTATTGCTTCCAGAGTAAACCTACCAGACATACCTTTCTTTATTTTATACATGTGTAAATTACATTGTAAAAAAGAAGCTTAATTTCAAACTCACTTTGAACAGCCCATAGTCAATTCATATAATATATCTGTGATTTTACATAGTTAATTAACTTGCAAATTCCCATCTATCTAGCATGCTTTTTCCTTGTTCAGCAAAGAAGCTGAAAGAAATACTTCACTGTGCCAGCTGTTACTGTTGCTTGACCCCTTCCATTTGATAAAGAACCAGTGGTTGATGATCTTACCTTGATCACCCTGAAAAAAACTGCTGAACTCTAAGACGATATGTTATTATCATCTAGGAGGTCGAATTTATGATCAAATTTATGATCGAATTTATGTTGTTCTGAAGGAATTCTTTGCACTGAAATCCTTCGCCTCTTACCCAAGAGTTGGAGATTAGCATTTTTCTTTTTTTTTTTTTTTTTGCTTTCTTTTTGGTCAGGGAGCTTTCTACCATTTGTTGGCTAAGAGATGGGAACGATGGATACCTAAGAGAGACAAAAGATGTATTCAAGGAGGAGGGGGAAGGGTGCAGTTTGCTACCGTGTCTGAGCTGAGGGGGCTTTCTCTTGGGAAGGGCACAGATACTGTGAGATTTTGGCTGGGCGGTGAGGGGCTGGGCTCAGCTCCTCGCTCTCTCTGGCTCCCAGGAGCGGAGGTGAGACAGTGCTGCTATTCCTGTGGGGAGAATTCGCTGCCACTGCGGAGTTCCATCCTGCACTGCTTCTTCTACCGTGAGTCAGGCTTTCCTCGTAAGAGCCACTGTTGAACCGTATCAACACCCANGGGGGAAGGGTGCAGTTTGCTACCGTGTCTGAGCTGAGGGGGCTTTCTCTTGGGAAGGGCACAGATACTGTGAGATTTTGGCTGGGCGGTGAGGGGCTGGGCTCAGCTCCTCGCTCTCTCTGGCTCCCAGGAGCGGAGGTGAGACAGTGCTGCTATTGCTGTGGGGAGAATTCGCTGCCACTGCGGAGTTCCATCCTGCACTGCTTCTTCTACCGTGAGTCAGGCTTTCCTCGTAAGAGCCACTGTTGAACCGTATCAACACCCAGCCTCACTGGAAGGACCCTCACCGTCTGCTTGGGTTCTTCAGGGCGAAACCCCTGACTCCGAGCCCTGAGCCCCTCCAGAGGAAGCATCTTCTGGCTGCTTGCGGAAGCCTGGCTGCTGCTGCACAGCCCCGCTGTTTTCTGCCACTGCTTTGGGTTTTTTGCAACACTTTAACCGGACACCCCGTGTCCGCCCGACCCCCACGGCTNCGCACGGGCCCTGCCCGGCCCGGAGCCAACAGCGCCCCTGCGGGCTGTGACCGGAACTGCACCGCGGGGAAGGGGCCCGGCAGCCGAGAGGAGGCTGCGGCTGCGTTTCTGCTTCTGTTTGTTGTCGCTGCCGTTGTCGTTGTTCGTTTGCATTGTCATACATATACATACTAGTAAAGGACTGTTATTCCTTTTCCCATATCTTTGTCTGAAAGCCCCGTAATTTTGGAGTTAGAATAATTTGGAGGGAAGGGGGTCACATTTTCCATTCCAAAGGGCGTTCCCACCTTTCTTGACAGACACCTGTCCTTTAAACCAGGACACAAAGCCTATTCTTCCCATTATTTATCTCCTAAAGAAAAGAGAGTTGGCTGAAACATTGTGGTGACTTAGGTGATCATTAACGCAACATTCATGTCAAGTTGAATTGATTTTTCCCATCTTTAGAGCAACACTGGGAATTGCGTAAATACTAGGAGGACTAAAGAAAACAGTGGGAAATAGAGTTTGAAGAGTATACCACTTGTACATCTGAACTGATAAAAGAAATGTGTACTCAAAATACTATGGGCAGAAAGTACATTTCTATCTGCAATTGACTAAAATATTACATTTCATTCTACTTAACACACCCCTGCTCCCAAAAAGCTCTATATTTGGGTTTCTAGTTTATATTACAAGCCATTATATGCAGAAATAAAATGATTTACTATAAAAGTTGAAAAGTACAAGCTGTTGCAGACCATCTGCTTATCAGATCAGCACAAATGCAACATGATAGAAATACACCCTTTGCAAAAATCTTGCTTTAAAGAGGCTTTCATTCAAGGGTTTTATAAAGTTATGGAAAGGGTACTTATCCATGACATTAGGAATCCATAGGAATGTTATGAATGCCATAATTAAAATAAAAGCATAAATCTAATAATGAGAACAGTTTTAAAGTCAAGTACAGTTCATTTTACGTTTACAGACTGTTGAGAAAAAAGGTTGCAAGAAAGGATACAAATGAGTGGAATAAGAATATCTAATGTATGCAGTTGTGTGTGCTCAATGTGTAAATATGGCCAAGTGACTATCATTTTTCCTCTTATATACAAAAAAGCTATGACACTAGGGGTGAGAAACTCTATTTTGAAAAATGTAAGAAATAACACTGAATAAAACAGGAGAGAATAAAAGATAAGATATTATGTTGAAACAAGGATTTTATGTATTTGTTTACAGCCTCTTTTTAAAGCAGGTTTCCTCCTGCTTTGGAGAAGACAAGCACATCAGAGAAAATCTTTGACAATATTTGTCTACACTTTTAATGCAGTAATACACATAATTACTCATACCACGCAAGGACATGATACTTTGTATGACCACACAACAACTTAAAGGGTTCTATTAACCTGCAGTGAGGACAAATTTTATTTGTGATCCTATCTCTTTCCTTTCAAGCATTTGGGCTTGTGAGACCACTACTGTGTCAAGCAAAAAGGTAAGGTCAGGCACAAGAAGAGATATTTTTTTATTCCAACAAACCCACCTTTGATAACAGGGAGTTGTCAGAAAAAGACTAGAAAGTAAATTAACTTTTTGAACATACTACGGAATACTGGGAGTTAGCTTTCCCCACTGAAATCATGCCTATGAAGTCTGCAAACCTTCACATGTTAATAAGAAGGAAACTCATACCTTCTCTCAGAAATCCCTCCAATGCAAAAATTCCTAGCAAAGAACAAAAAAAACTCTGTGTTCTTGGAAACAAGATATTGCTTTGGGTGCAAGTAACTGACAGGGGATGTGGGATTGGCAAAACATAAGAGACTGAAATAATTAGGTTTTTTATTAAAATGTGTTTCTTTGATGCTCAGCTGTATAAAGAAGGTGTAAATGTTTATATACTATAATTGACTCTTCCTCCTTCTCTCAGATGTACATCCACAAGATTCACAGCCCTGCTTTTTAAAAATATCTTGACATAAATGCAATTGTAGAAGTTGAACTTTGAGGTCTTATGAATTGGTCACTTGCCTCTTTCAGTAGGATTTGGCTCAAACACCTTGTAATCAGTTCAGAAATAAACAGCCCTGTGACCAAATTGAGGAAAGTGTTATTGCCTCCCTCCAACACATTTAATCTAAAACTGGGCTTAGGAACTTGCAGACAGACATCAATACAGAAAGAGATACTGTAATTATTAGCCTTCTTTCAAGCTGTACCTCAATCAAGTATTCTGGTTTTGGGCTCCTTTCCACTTTCAAGCAAGTATCAAAAATGCACAAAATATTTAGAAACAATTTAATTTTTGTTACTGTGGTTTAATTTATTTCCAACCTTTGACCATATTAATTTCAGATATTTCCTATATTTCTACACTTCAGATTGTCTTTTTCATTTCTCTTGCTTTGTACCTCTTATCACTTTCCATCATCCAGTTCACTTCCATTTTTTTTTTCTATTTTTTTTTCCCTATTTCACACCATTTCCCAGGACAACAGCTCTACCCTCTTGGATCTTCTAATTTTTAATTTACCCTCTCAATACTTTATTTTTTTTTCCAGTTTTTGCCTCCTCTCCTGTACATTACTGCATAAGCAGTATGTATTTTTAATACCATACGGCAGAGAACATCCACCAAGAGACAAAGATAATGTAAGATTATATGCAAATAGGAAAGTTGTGACAGAGACAAAATTAAAGTAACTCAGTATGTGGGTGAATCAGAGAGATTTTAAGGTTTTGTTCTTTCTCATTGTGCTTTGAAATTTTTTTTGGGGTGAGTTTCTGCCCCTTTCACTTGTCCATTTATTTTAAGTGTCTTTTTCACCTTTTCCCCCCCACAATAATTCTTGTCTCTTGACCATTTTTCTGGACTTGAAACATGTGAGCAAAGAAATCCCAGCCCTCCATTCACAAAACCCCAGCTCAAAATGGAAAAAAGAAAACCTGTCTTTGAAAAAAGCAAACTTAAATTGTTACGGAGTGGGTGAGAACTTGTGGAGGTAAGCTGAGCTTACAGTTAATAATACTATGGGTAAAATAACTGGGAAACAAATGCTAACTTTTTTCATAAATGTATTTTAAACGTGGGTGGGTTTTTGTTTTGTTTTTTTTCTGCTTTACCCTTAGGGAAATTAAGAATGACAGAAATTAAAATTGGCTGCCCTGAGGAAACAATGGATACACTCAGATAACAATTTGGGTTTTATGCATATCTAACCTAAAATAATCTTCTAACTTTTATAGTTTACTGCCGCGACACTGGCGGTCCGGCTAGCTGTGTTCTCCAGTGCCGGGCACCCGCCCGGACGGGAGAGGATGGCGGAGGCTGCTCGCGGGCGCGGGAGGGTCAGCGGTAGTCAAAGTCCCAGTTCGGGTTCACCAGACCCACCGGTGGTGCAGGCGCGCTGGAAGGAGTGAGGGAGGGAGGCGGAGGGGCTTCTCAGGATAGCAGGTTTATTCAGGCGTCATGGTGGCGCCGAGAAGCCCCAAAGGGCCGTTACGCAGGTGTTTTATGCTTTTACAGAGTGGGAGGGGAGAATACAGAACATCCAATGGTGCAGGATTGCGGGGTTTGAATTCTCGCGGGCAAAGGGTACAGACCAATGGGGAGCATTGTGGGAGGGGAGGAATACCGTGGGAGAAGAGAAACCTCTCTTGAGGTAGGAGGCAAACAGAGGGAAACCGGGGTGAGATGGCAGCGACTACTTACGGGGGTATGCTGGCCGTGGAAGCGGCCATAACGCACCGCAACAGTTTACCAAGGAATAAAAACAACCTTGAACAATTTTTAAGGGACAAAAATGGAAAAAAATTATTTAATTTTTTTCCAGGAGAGAAGTTGGATTTTTATGACTGTAGGAGATTGCAGGAAATTTATTTTACATAAACAATAATAACTCATCAACAATAATCTCATCAGATCATTCTAGAATCTGAAAGTTCAAAGAAATTTCAAAGCCCCTTACACCACTACTTGAACTATCCCCTAGAATCCTACTAGTAAAACTTGCATTTAATTCACACCAGGTGTCTTTCTCAAATGGATAAGCGAGGTGTTTCTATGATGCTTCTTTGCTGCAGTTACTGAACTTGTGAACAAAATTTCATGAGCAGATTTTTACCAAATAAATTGTTACTTTAACTGACAAAAATTTGAACATTCATACTTAGTGGTAATATTCTGTCTCTAGCTCACCTAATTATATGCAGGCATTTCAATAAGTGTGGAATATAGAAATCACCTATTTTAAAATTTCATTACAAAAGTCAGTTTTTATTTGGTAACTGAAACTTTTAGGTGGCCTTTGGATGCAACTTCTAGTACAAGTTTTTGTACCCAATTTTCAATTTTTAAAAGATTTTACTGTACACCTGTAGAAATGGCCTACAACATGGGAGACAGTCAAAGGTAGTGTATAATTATGTATAAGATATTAAGAAAGCAACAGTAATCCAAATTTCAAATGTTATTTTGAAATTACTACGATTTTTGAATTTTTCATCTGAAATGAACAAATGAGTTTGGGAATGGTCTTCCATGATGTATTAATTTAATACATCAATAGAGGCCCACGATTTGTGCTGCGCATTGGTTCAAGTTTTATTTTTAAGGTACTAAAGTATCTGACACACCTGTTTTGCCAAAAGCTGTTAATAACTGCTTCATTCATGTAGGATACTTATGCAGGTATAGTGGAAGTATGTAAATGGCAGCAGAATAAAGGAAGAATCCTCTTTATTTCCCTTGCAATCCTAGTTCTGTTGCCTTCAGCAGAGTTAACTTCTGAGAAGAAAAAGGGAATAGTGAAAAATCAAGCCTATATGTCGCCTTATTCAGGAAATAAAAAGCCTGAGAAAAAACTCAGCCATGCCAGAAGGAGGGCAGGACCATGCTATAATGACCAACTCACCATTTCAGCATAATGGCCACTTTTTTTTTTTGCGTCATTTTTCCTTATGAGATTTATGTCTGGAGGAAGGAATCACTTTTGTGTCTGGGAATAATTTTAAAATCAACCTGTTAGTCCCAGTTGGTGGGTTTACCCTGTGAGATTTTTTATTTAAAAAAAAAAAATAGAATTAGCTGGAAGGATGAAGATAGGAACTTCAAAAATTAAAAAATTAAACCCTTGAATCATAAAACTATTTCTCACATTTCATAAGTTATATCTTTAGTGCTTCCAAAAATCTTCATATAGCGTATGCATAGCATATGTGATGGGCATGTTCTTATATTTTGCAAGCAAAAAGGTTATATGAAAAATTTAGGCCCAAAATTATTTTGCAAAGGCTGCAAAGATTAAAGATCATTTCACCTACACAGCTGCCATCTCATTTAAATTTGCATCCAATCTTCAGTAATTATGAACACACATACATACATACATACACACACACACACACACTGTAGCTACATACTGTACTGGATTGAAAAAAGATCCTGCATAAATGAAATCTCTATGTACTTCTGTGAGAAGCAACAGAACTAAAGAAAAGGATCCATCAGGGTGCATTGTTCCAGATTTCAGAGTGGGTATTAAATATTGACAAATGCTTTTATTCCCCAGGGGAAGAAAGAAGTCAAATTAATTCAGTTTTGAACATTTATTTCAGAAGAGATGATAGATTTCTGTACTGAGATATTAACCCACTTTTGCTCTTCATAAGATGACCTTCAATTGAACTGTGAAAAGTAAATGGTAGGAAAGTTTCCTGAGAAAGTTTAGTGAGGATTTAAGAGGTTAATGAACATACTTGTATTGGACACTCTCCCCTGTATAGCATATTAGGACTGATAGAATCACATTATTTATTGTATTTTTTTCAGATCATTTGCAATGTTAATTTATATGAGTTTGATATCGCTTTTGTCTTCTAGTTGTGTGTTATTCTGAGAAATCCCTGGGGAAGGAAAGGATTTATATGCTTTGTGTACACATTCTGCAGACTAAGCACTCTGGTATAATTATTTTTGGCACTCACTAACTGATTAAAACATCCAATTTAACTCATGATCAGTAAGATTAAACCTTTTTAATATACCTCAAAAGTAAATTATCATTTGCTACTCAAACATCCCTTTCTGCACATGTCCCTAATAAAGCTGTTCTTTTATTTTGTTAATGTACCTTTTAACGAGGATTCCCTTTTATTTCGTCCTCTGGGCAAAACTGCCTTTTCTTTTTTAGAGAGGTAGGAAAAAAGATGAGATGGAAGCTGACTATGCTACTACATGTCTTTCTAATGTCATACCACTTGTAAGTTACCTCTTTTTGTGTGTTCTGTACAGACTCAGCTGTTAAAGAAAGCATATCCTTGCTTTGTGTTTACTTGATGTACAGACAAATGTCACAGTTAGGAGGAAATAATATTTGGAAAAATAATTTGCATGACTCAGAAGAATGTTGTGCAGGCTCTTATTTAATTTGGTAATAGATTTTTTTAGGATTAGTTACATTTTAATTTTGCAAGAAAGCCATTTGAAAACATATCCTAACAATGCTTTAGCATTGAAACTTGGACAGAAGAAAAATAGTTGCTCCAAGACAATGAAAAACTCTCTTCAGCCCTATATGAGGAAGGAAACACTGTTTGCAGAGCCCAAAATGGCATGAGCAGAAAGTTATTGCTGGAAATAAAATTACACAATGCTCTTTGACTAGCACAAATAGTGTTCTCTGCTTAGCTAGGACCAACATGGAAATCTAAGACAGCCACAGGACAGCCATCATAAACATAAGGCAAAATGGTGACTGTAGGTTTTGCAGAGTGTTAGTCACCCAGATTTTGTTCAGTTAGCTCAGAATTATGTATTTGAGATTAAAGAGGCCTTGTCTTAGAAGAATCGGTTCAACTTGGCTGTCTCATGTGATGCCATTTACATGATGCCATCGCTCCAAGCTATTATTGCCAATACAGTTCCCTGAAAGAATTGCATCTGATCTGCAGGAAATATACTTTTGTGATCAGTGCTCTTAATGTTTCAAAACAGGCAAAAGTTGGGCAACAGTTCAGAAAATGTTCAATGTGAAATAAGCCAATGTAAAATCAAACACCAATTTTCAGAGCTAGCTGCTGTATGTATTTCCCTTATTTGTCTTTCCACTCAGAAAAGGGTTGTCATAGAAGCAAGCTACTATCAGAGTTTAGAACTTGAAAAAATAACTCTTTGTGCCTAATAAAGCCAAAGGAAACAGGCTCTGAGAAGGCAGATCCAGGCAGCTCTCCATGCCTAGCCAAGTCGATTAGGAGGCTGCACTCTCGGCAGTGATGCAATATGCCGTTACCCTCTGCTTTAACTGATTTATTTTAAGCACAGGAAGAAAAGTCAAGATTGGACACAGAAGGAAACAATTGTTTTTGGCCTGTTGTGGTGGAGTTTACATGTAGAGGTGCCTTCTAGTCTAGTTGCTGAAGGGGAAACAAGTACAAATATCTATGCCTTGGCTGTTAGGGTCTGATTATAAGCACTGTGCTAGAGAATTCATGGATTATTCATGTGTAATTACAGATAGCTATTGTGCTCTTTTAAATCATCCCTATAGCCCATTATGGCCCATAACAACTGAAATAGCAATTGTCATAGTAAGGTTTGGGCTCTGTCATAGAGTGTAGGCTCTAATCAATAATGATGAATGGCAAAATTTAGCATCAAGCAGGAGAAAGTCTAGTTGCCTCCCGCCATAAATCTGTGCAAATACCAAGTTGTGCAGCTGCTGTATCTGGAAATCTAAAAGGCAACACTCTCCCTCCACCCCCTATGCATGCACCTCTATAAAAGTTGAAAAAGGAGAAATGTGCAATATGTCCATTCTAATAATCCACATGCTGTTAAGACACTTTTCTATTTATTCAAAGCAGGGTGAACCCTAGGTTGTTTTCAAGGTCAATTCCAGGTGAAAGGGGGGTCATCTGGAGGCCACCTCGACTCCCATGCAGGTCAATAGCGTCTCCTCGCTGCCCCAGAAGACAAGCTGCTCACACCCAATCAATCCACAAACGCTCCTGCGCACCCAGTGTAATGAACAGTGAATAAATGTAGCCTATCATCACAAAACATGCTTTTTAAGTACCTTCCCTTTTCATGTAAAACCTCTAGCTGTCAAATTCTACATTCACTCATCCAGCAGTGAGTAGCAAAAGTGAGAAATCAGGCTCTCATTGGGGTTGGTAAAAGGTCATTGCTGACAGACACGGAGGTTAAACTGCCGAGTTAAAATACTGTTCATTACCCACTGCAGCTTTTTGCTAACTACACTTCTTTGTGTTACAGTCAAGCAGTACATCAATATGCCCCTCCTCCTAATTCATTAACAATTGTTGAATTGTACAGAAGGGGGAAAAAGAAGGATTGATCTTTTATACCATTTTTATCTCTTTTCCATGTCAAATACTTTTACATCTTTATCCACTCAGTATTAAATACTCTGCTTACAGGCTGTGCTGTCTGCTTGAACAGTTATTATAGGTACAATTCCTGAAGGCAGAGACGGCCAGTTCATATGAAACCCCAAAGCTCTGGGGCTGCTCAAGCAACGGTTTATTTTCTCTTACCTTTTTTATTAATTGCCCTTAGTACAGTATAATAGGCATCTGTATAATGACAAAACTGAAATTTTGCACTGCAATTGTGTCATATTAAAACAAGTTTGAATAAAAAAATGCTCCTCCTGCAGAGGAAGCAAAATTGGTTAAAAACAGACGTAACATACTAAATTGATATTTAACTTAAATAAAATGCCTGTGTCCTGTTCATGCTGACTGGGTTAGAGCTTCATCAAACGCTATCCTTGGTGTAGATCTCAAGACGCTCCCTAATCTAATATTTTATTAAGGAATGATTAATATCTGCATTTTTCCACGATTAAAAAATTTTAATGCATCCAAAAAAACCATTTAGAGCAGCAAGGAATCATTCGAGCTCAAATGGAAACAGCAGTGAAGGTTTCATTTGTACTGAAGGCAATGATTTGGTGGGAATTCTTAACAGTCAAGACCAATTCCCCAAAATGAAATTCCGTTCTTTGATTAATTAATAAGTAGATGTGATTCCCTTTATTGAAATGCAAAGATTTTGCATTCAAAAATAACAATCTTACAAAAAATATTCTCACAGAGCAATAGAAATATTATCTCTAATCATGAATAAAATAAACGTTTATTTACATGCACATTATAACAATAGTTTTGACTCAACAAATTACCATTATATATTTAAATCTTTAAAAAAATGCATTCCGAGATATCTGCAGGAAAATATATCTTTTTTTCTTTCTCTACGCTTTTTCTCTCAGTGGGACTGAAAATAAAATGTTATGACTTAAATCACAAGAGGCTAACATCATTTTTAGCAACAAGGGCTGCATAATTTCAAGACTGTGAGTGAGTGGCTGACTTTAACTAAAATGTTTCAGTTCTGTGCGTATATAGGTACATAAATAATTCAGAATTAATCCCTGCAGAGGGGACAATGGGAATCGTAAATTATCCATGTGCCGTCCTCAGCGTTAGAGGCAATGAACCTATAGTAACAAACTATGAGTGTTACTCATTACATACATTTCACAGACACCTTAACCTTTTGAATATTAATTTCCCTCTGCAGCTTGTAGCTAGGTGGCATAATTTCCTTTCCTTTCCTTTCCTTTCCTTTCCTTTCCTTTCCTTTCCTTTCCTTTCCTTTCCTTTCCTTTCCTTTCCTTTCCTTTCCTTTCCTTTCCTTTCCTTTCCTTTCCTTTCCTTTCCTTTCCTTTCCTTTCCTTTCCTTTCCTTTCCTTTCCTTTCCTTTCCTTTCCTTTCCTTTCCTTTCCTTTCCTTTCCTTTCCTTTCCTTTCCTTTCCTTTCCTTTCCTTTCCTTTCCTNCTTCCCTTCCCAGAACTTCCCAGAACTTCCCTTCCTTTCCTTTCACTTCCCTTTCACTTCCCTTCCCTTCCCAAACCTTCCCTTCCTGAACATTCTCTTCCTTTCCCTTCCCTTCCCGGAACTTCTCTTCCCAGAACTTACCTTCCCAAACCTTCATTTCCCAAACCTTCCCAAACCTTCCTAAATCTTCCCTCCTGGAACCTTCCCAAACCTTTCTAAACCTTCCCTTCCCTTTCCCCTCTTCTGCCCTTGTCCCCCTTCCCTCCCTCTCTCACCTGTCTTTAACACCGTACCACTTGAGCTATTGAGGGGCTGTGGGTACTGAAGGAATTTGTTTTTTTTTCTCACTCAATATTTACCCCAAAGCATGTTTTTTAGAGCACGATTGGGTGTCCAGCAGTGTTCCATACCTCACCTCCTGTTCCCAGAGATCAGCTGTGTGTAGGATAACCGGCCCCGTGATTTGGTGCAGTCTGGTGCATGTAAATCCTGAGAGATGGCTACCTTTAAAAACCAGGAATATTTTGGAACCCTGACCATTAAATGCCACAATCATTTCAGGAGATCTAAGGTTTCCAAGTTTCCCCTTAGAAAGGTGGGAAGTGTCTTTCACCAAAATTCAAGAGAGATCACACTTTCAACCTGAGAGTTTTTTTCTGATAACTGACCGGGTGCTTTGGTTTGGTTCTGTTTGGTTGGTTTTTTGAACTCTAAATATGGCATACAAGAATGTTTTTTTCCCTAAAAACTGGATTCAAAAGGAGACATTAAGTAACTCACCACAAAACACTGCGCCTCTGTCTGAGTCAGGAAACAAATTACACAGACACTTGCACATTTTAGGTTTATCTGAAATTATATCCTGGCTGTTCCATAAATCCTAACTTTTCTTAGGAAGCTCTACTGAGGCTTTTTGTGAGAGGGTTTAGAGGATCGATATCCATTTGGTAAGTTCGTGATGCTGTTTCTGTTAAAAAGTGGAGCAGGACAATACTGTCAGGAGGCTAAAATCTCCTGATTTCAAGGGGACTTCATTTGCATAAGGGCTTTGGGTTCAGGCCAAGGTCTATTAGAGGAATATTACGTATCTTCTACTGTCCATAAATGTTCATGTCTTTTACTGTGAACCTCTACAGCTGTTTTGAAAGAAACAGAAATGCTGGGCTAAGCAGATGTTCGGTCAAACCCAATAAAAGTTAATAATAACAATTTTTTTTTTGCAGGTGCTCCAGAGAAGTGAGCTGCTGTGAGTTAAAGTCGTCTCCGTGTCTACTGGTTTTGGATGGGGTAAAGTTAATTGTCTCCGTAGGGCTACTGTGAGGCCGTGTTTTGGCTTTGTCCTGAAGAGAGAATTAATAACGTGGAGATGTTTTTGTTACTGCTGAGCAGAGCTCGCACAGAGCCGAGGCCTTTCCTGCTGTTGGTACCACACTGGCCAGGAAGCTGGGGTGACACAGCTGGGACAGGGGCACAAACTGACCAGAGGGGTATTCCAGCCCTTGGGACATCATGGCCAGGGTATAAAGTGGGGGGAAGAAAGAGGAAGGGGGGGACATTTGGAGTGATGGCAAGTATCCATTTTGCATGATGGGGCCCTGCTCTCCCGGAGATGCCTGAACACTGCCATGGGTAGCAGTGACTTAATTCCGTGTTTTGCTTTCTTTGTGTTTGCGGCTTTTGCTTTCCCTATTAAACCATTTTTATCTCAGCCCGTGAGTTTTCTAGGTGCTACCTTTTCCATTCCCTCCCTGCTCCTGCCAGTGTGGAAGTGGGTGAGTGGATGCATGGGGCTTGGTTGCTGGCTGGGCTTAAACTGCGGCACACACACATCAGAAACGTCAGCACAGAAAGACTATTTTTGTGCTTAACAAGCAAGATACCTTTAAACTGATTTAGCTTTTAAAATTTCTTGAGCATAAAGAATTCATATGTCAAGTTTCAGCATGATGGCAAAACGTGAATTAAAGTGGTGTCTTCTCACCATGTGAAATTCCATTGAAATATCCCAATTTATTCCATTTATTGGAAGACAAACACAGTGTTCAGAAAAACTATGTCATAGAATACACTGAATCAGAAATCATGCTTACCAAAAAATTAAGTACATTTTCAGGCAGAAAATATGAATATGAAGGATTAACCAAACGAAGGTTGTGTTGCTATGCTAAGAAGAAATGAAAACCAAAAATTATGTGTAGAATTTATGTGAAATGAAATTGCGGTAATTGTGTGCTAAAAAAATAAATCATGTTAACCCACTTGACTGAGACTTAGATGGTTTCTCTTCTTAGAGAAAGAACTCTCATAAACCACAGCCCAATTATTTAATTTCCCTTACTAATTATGGAAAGTACTCATTTCTTGGCCTCAAGCACTAGATGATGTATCTCTGAAGGGCAACGCAAGATTTATCATAATCTGTGACTCTCTTTATTTAATGAGAATAAAAATAAATACTTCAGTCTAGGTTGAATTTGACTGGTACATTCTCTTATACTAAGTATTACAACTCAAAGCATTTTCTTATGTAAGGTAGTTGCAAAGATTGGGGTATTAATTAAATGCTATAAAGCCCAAGTACAGCTAAAGAAAAAAAAATTTCACTAACTCCAACAATGACTTTCTACTGCCCACTATGACTTGGTTTAATCATAACATGGAGATGTTGTCTGCCGTGATCCATTCAAAGAAAGCATTTACACATAAACAATTCCATATCATCTCAGATCATCCTGTAAATGCATGTAGTTCCTCTGATTTCATGTGTATTCAGTGGATATCCTGAACTAGTGGGTAAGAAGTGCCTAAATGGAGATGGACACTGTCAAGAAAGACCTAAAGAATCCACCTGGCACACATAAGGTATATTGGATTCTGCTGTGGGGTTCAGAAGGTTATTTTTCTTCTTGAAAAAAAAGAAGAATCAGTACAAAAATTTATTTCTGAAAGTAGAAAAAGTAGCTCTTGGAAGATGTTTTTCTTTGTCCACATCTTACTTTGAGCTATGCATGGGAGGTGGGATTTACCTGCTAGCACATATTTCTATTTCTGCACCAGGCTCTTTGCACAGTTTCTTCACAATCACCAGAGAAAATAATTTCTGTGGCACAAATGACTTAATCTCAAATCACATATCTAACTGCATTGATTGGGTAATGTCCTAAAATTGCCCGATCACTTAATTTCTTTCCACTGCTGTAAAAGGAACCTGGATACAGCTGTCAAGAGCTGTAGACAGAAATCATGTGAGACAAATTCCACACAAACTATCCCCGTCTAGCCCAAAATATTTCCTTGTAGCAAGTGGTATTACTCTTTTTCAAAATCAAATGTGAAACAGGTAAAAATTACAGGAAATGGCTTAGTATATAAAGGGTAAAAATCTCTTATTTGTTGTGTAAAAGTAGTGACCCAGTCCAAAACAATGCCGGACTGACAGCCTGCGAATTTTTTTCATATATTTTATCAGACAGTTTGCAAGCTCTTTAAATAGCACTCACCTCAGACTGTTTTTCTACACTGTTTTAATCAACTGTTCATTCTGCTCTCATAAATTTTCTTCCTAGGTTTTGTCCTACTGTATAGGAAATTGAGAGGATTGTCTTGAGGTTATATAACAACAGTGCACTTAAAAACTCTTATCATGAACACAGCCACATTATTTCTGAAGTGCTTTATCCTCTGCTCAGATATAAACATAGCTATAGTGACTTTTTAAAAAATGAACAGAACTGACTTAAATTCCATCGACAACATAGACTTTCCAAGGAAATTTATAGTTATTATCAACTTTTTCTGTGAAGAAGCCATGGACAATACTTAGGCCTATGCCTGTATATTAGTCTGTATTATGCCCTAGTTTCTAGAAAGAGTTGGAAAAATCTGTCAAACTACAAATCGGATGAATGGTGGGACTATTGATAAAGGAAGTGGTTTGGGAGTTTGTACCTCATGTATGGAGGTATCTCAGTATTATCTGAGGAAAAGTCTGGTGGAGAAATTTCAAAAAGTTAATCTTGAAACTTGTGAGACCAAACAAATTAAAATAAATGAACAAAATCTGCCCAAGAAGAAGCAGTGTATGATAAAGATCATAAATAGCTGTTGAAAGGACACCAAAGGACATTAAAGAATCTGGGACAGAAATGCCCAGTGCTGAACACACATTTGAGAAATGGCTTGAATGAAAACAAGCATATGTAGTTCAAAAAGTAAAGAAATGTAAAACAGGGTTAAAAAAAAGAGAGGACTAACACCAGTAAAAGATGATTAAACTAGAAAAGATCCTGATCAACGCGAAGGACTTAATAGATCAGAGAATAAAATATACTATCCTGAAATGAAATTATATGATTCCTCTGCTTCTCTTTTTAGTCTGCTTGAGCACAATCAAGGTCATTTCCAAAACCAAACAATGATAAGGAGAAACAAACTACTATTTTCTTATTAAAACAAAATCAAGTCTAGACAAACAAAGATAATATCAAACATCTGATAGCATGAATATCAGATGATAACTGAGTATCTGTCCTAGCAGTAGCATGTCCAGTAGGAATATGAAATGAGGTGAGAACGAGAACAGGAGGGAAGGGGAAGTGATCTAAATACCTCCTCCTATGTAACTGTGGTTTTTTTCTCCAACAAAGAAAACTGATCAATAAATAGAAATGTACTAGTCAGGTTTCATTAGAAAAATATAGTCAATTATTTGTAGGAATATAACTTATGTTATTATTTTTTTGAGAAAAAAAAAGGTTAGGAAATCAGTGACTACGATTATTGCTGATATGTCTGCTGAGATTGCCTACTTGTTGCAACTGCATATTGTCATAATACCATACTACATTGGCAAATTTCACCTGACTGCATTAGCATAATTTTATCTAAATCTGCTCGCATCTGAGTGCATGAGACCACATAGCTTTAACTGGAATGTCACAGGCAGTGTTGGCACTTGCTCAATGCAAGTTTGCCATTGCTGTTTTCACAGCATCTTGAACTTTGCGCAGATCACTTCACAACCAAGAAAGCATGGCAAGAATTGGGTATTGGTGGTGATCATACTCAGTTGTGCTTAGAGAATAATGCTAGGACAAAACAGTGCTTGTATTATATGGACATGTTCTGTAGTTTGAACCTGAGGTAGTTTAGTATTCCCTTTTTCATAAATTATTTTTGCTTATTTACCACTCAATGAACTCTACAAAAGCATTATTGCAAAACTTGTAAGATAGTAGTCAAGTTTGTTGGTTTGAAAACAAACCAGTGGGCAAGTCAGAATAAAATTCAATAGGAAAAATTAAAAATAAGTGAAATAATACAAGGAAAAAGCACTGACAAAGTCAGATACAACCTGACACTCTGTTAGGGTGGTGGTAGCAGTCCAAACGAAGTAGCTCAATTGAAGCGGTGATTCTATGGAAGGTCTGGTCTCCAGATGAAGGTCCAGTGGTAGCTCTTGTCCTCTGTGAAGCCAGTAGACAGGGCTAACTTAGGCAGTTCCAAGGCCAGTTTATATCCAGGTGGGAATGCTTGGCTCCTCCTCCTGGGTGGAGCATCTCACAATAGGATGAGATAAGTCCATGAGTCATGTAGTGGTTTCTTGATGGCCCATTGTCTGTTATCAGGGGTGGGTCATAGCAGGAGATAACAGCTAATGGCCCACAGGTGGTGGTAATAGAATACTTAAATACATCTCTATTGTAACCTTGGACATCAAGCAAATTTCTGTGTAGAAAAAATCTGTCCTGTGATGGCAAATCATCTATCCATATTTCTCACCTTTGATAAATCAAATCAAAGACCACAGCCATACACACTGTATTGTTTTTAATACACTGAATGTCCATTTACTACACAACCTATCCTGGCATGCAAAAGGGAAACGAACAAAAATCTCAAAATCTCATCTGCAATACTCTTGGAAGAGGGAAAACCAAGTAATGCTGGAAAACATAAACCAAAATTGAACCATGAACAATAATGCAGGTCAGATGAAGATTAACATTAACTTTTATGTACAGGATATAGAGTATATCCTGTCTCTATTGATATATGGAAAATGAATGCAGCCATTTTCCAACTAAAACTACCTGCTCAGACTTCTGTATTTTTACAGTCTTCTTCTGAAGTCCCAACTGTCCCATGACACAGGTCCAGGCACAGAATCATCAAATTTAGGGCACTGCATCTTAGAATAATGAAAACAGTTAAATCTGCAAGTAATCCCATCAGAAAATTTTACTATAAAGAGAAATTAAAGACTGTAACATTGATGGAAACATTTCTCATCTGCAAAAAAGATCTAAAAATTTTAGACTAGGTTTTAATACTCTGGAAATTAAAACATTTAAAAAGTTTAGGGTTTTGTTTGTTTGATTGTTTTTCCCAGAGGAAGAGGAAACCAAAAACCCAACCCCCTAAAAAGGTGTTCAGAAGCTCATAAGAAAAGGTGAATCAGGTAACTAAACAGAGCAAACATATCAACAGTAAATCTGGCTGATTTGGCTGGTAGATTTTCATAAAAATTTAAGAATGTAAGTACATACCTATTAATTTAAGAATGTAAGTACATACCTATTAATTTGTAAATTCATAACCGTACACCAAATACTACATTAAACTGGAGATAGTGTAGAAAGTAAAGAGATATGACTATCCAGGAATCAGGAACAAAAATTAGTTGCTTCAGCTTGTTGGATTTTCAGAGACTACAAAGAGAAGTAAGTGGACATCTGGTTTCAGAAGCTGTGGATGAAAGCAAACTCAGGACTCAACATTATCTCAAAAAAAAAAAAGTATATTATGAAGAATACGAAAATTATATCAGGTAATGCATGATGGTTTTTATGCAGTGAGCTAATTAACAAACAACCTAAAATTATCAATTTACAGAAGTGCCCCATCAAGGAAAGCACTGATGGGGCACCATCAAGTGGCATAAATGCTCTGTTACTCATACGTAAAATCTGCCTAAGTGTTTGAGCATCTAATCCCCTGAATAAAAAACACATTTAAACAGAATGGTGGGAATACTGCAACACATTAAAAACTGCAAAAATATATCTCTGCATATATATATATGATGATAGGAGGTGAAGTGGTGTTTAGGCATGACTGCTTCATAATCTATGATGTTTAGGGGGAACAAACATGACACAGACACAAAAGACTATTTTTTTTTAATAAGGATAAACACTGAATACTAGGTCCATATAGCCTCAGCTGAATTCTTGTTTCACATGTCTAGATTCTTTTGTTTTCCAAACTCTCCTAGTTAATTTTAATTTAATTTCCAGGGATTGTCACCCCAGGATTGTATTTACTTTTGGAGCCTTGGTTATGTTCAAAGAAAAACTTGCTTTCATTTATGATCAAACTTCACTGCATCATCACAACTTTTGAAAAGCATCTTTAGATGGTGAAGCGTGATATCTTTTTAGTTTAAATTTTCCCTTTCAGAATATTCACTAAAAAGTCACTATCATTTAAATAGAAAAGAATTACATATGGCATTGTGCTAGAGAACCAAATATCTGGATCAATTGTTGCCCTGTTCTCAAAAGTACTTTCTTCTATTCGTTCCCTCTATAAGAAAGTGCAAAAATCAGAAGGGTGCAAACACTTGCACTGAGCCTAGTGTATTTCCTATTTTATTAGAAAACCCATTAGTAAAATATCATGCTTTCCCCTTTGTGAGGGGAGAGCCTTCTCTCTGCCCCTCGCTTTTTGTTAGTTTGTTTGCTGCTGTTGAATGATGGTTGGCTGCACAGTGGAAAGGGCATTCCTTTACGACTTTAAAGGCAAAGTAGAAAAAAATGACATTAAAAGCCTGGCTTGGATCTGATTGATGCACTCTTATATTTGAAGTTCACTCACAGCTTTGTGCTAGAAAACCAGGGTCACTCCATTCAGTCCTCTAATGAGACTGTGCATGAACACTTGCAGCTTTGTAGGCCTTGTTTTAATCAGAGATTGAGAAACACTCCTGACTGATAGTCTTCAGGACCAGAGCCAGACAGAAAATAACATCCTCAGTTTGGCCTCTGAAGGTGGGTTGAGCAAATCCTTGTGATGCATTGGAGTATTTACTGAGTGCAAGCACACGTGGTGTGGTTCCTATTTCTGTCGGCAAATAAAAATTTTTCACTCAGCAGGAATAATCAGAGCTAACTCGAGAGGAGAAATAACAAAAGCTCAACAGCCCTTAGCAACTCAGCATGGCATAGAGGGATTTAAGACTTTAGCATTTTATCTCTATCAGTATGAAAATGTATGAGGAAATCTGAACTTTGGAAGTGCAAATAAACACATTTAACACATTATAAACCACCTATTCTATCAATGACTCTTGGGTCTTTTTCTATTTTTTTCCTTTTCTAGCCTCCCTCTCCTGAAATAATAAAGCTGGTTCATTAATTTGGATTTAAACTAAAATCAATTTGTTTTGACAGAGTTATTTTGAAGGTAAGGGAGTAAGTGTTTGAAATATATTTTTAGCATTTCTATAATGATAAGGGAGAAAAAATCATGTTCTGCTTTTCATAATGTTTTTCTTTGCTGCTCCTGTTTACTTCCCTTCTCTTGGCTGAGAGATGAATCCAACCCAGTGCTTGAATTTGCTGAGGATATGATGGCATTAAAAATGTTAGGTATCCTACCTAAATCTAAGTTAAATACCTGCATTTTGCAAAAGTAAAATCCACTGTAATTTTAACTAAAAATAGTTGCCCTTCCTCCTAGAAAATACTGTGTCAATGCATGTGGTTTACAATCACTAATATTTCACTATAAAAATAGAGAGAAAAGAAAAGAAAAGAAGAGAAGAGAAAGGAAAGGAAAGGC